>OY979723.1:6825012-7425012 GCA_963855995.1 Muricea muricata | reverse complement strand
ATGCTGGGTGGGTGGTTAGAGTGCTTGTGTATGTATAACGGATCGTCATTGGGCTTCCTATAAGGTTTATATTCTCCGGTAGAAAGGTCGAATGTTACGTCTAGAAAGTTTACCACGTGTAAATTTGATTCTGCTGTTATTTTTAGGCCAAACTGTTCGAAAATTTTGTGTAGCTCTTTCCTGGTTTTGTCTGCCAAACGTGCTGATCTGTTTTTAATAACCGCCAAACCGTCATCTCTGTACAAGGCGATGTTTTTCTTGCCAAACTTTTTTCCTAAATGGTTTAAGATGAAAAGACCTACTAGTTCGCAAATTTCTGCCCCGTCATAGCTACCCATGGTAACATCAAACAAATTGCTATTGTTGTTTTTGATCCACGATCTTCCGTGATTGAAAAGGAGTGATTTCCTAGCGTGTTTTATTATAGAAATGTCTTTGTCCGAAATATCAGCCAAATTGGAGGCCCAAGATAGTGCTTGGTCCAGTAAATTTTCTGAAATTGACGGGTAAAAGTCGACTATGTCAAACGAAATCACTCAGCACTCTAACCACCCACCCAACATCTTAAGGCAACTTCCAGCATCTATCAACAAGCGCATTTCAACGCTATCATCTGACAAACAAGTATTTGACGATGCAGTACAAACATATCAAAACGCACTAGGACATAGCAACTTCAGCCACAAGCTGGAATACATGCCACATGTAACACAGCAACCACGCAGGAACAGGCAACGCAGCATCATTTGGTTTAACCCTCCATTTAGCAAAAATGTCAAGACAAATATCGCACGCAGTTTCCTCAAGCTTGTAGACACGCACTTTCCAATAGGCAACAAGTTACACAAGATTTTCAATAGGAACACAGTTAAGGTCAGTTACAGCTGCATGAGTAACGTTAAGTCAATTATCACAAGTCACAACACACGCATAATTAGGAAAAGCCAACCACAAGACATTAGCGCAGAGAACTGTAACTGTAGGAACAAGCACACATGCCCATTGCAGAACAAGTGCATGAGTAAGGACATTGTATACAAAGCAACAATTTTGACAGGCAACACACAGGACAGAAAGCACTACATTGGCATGACCTCAAACACATTCAAAGAGCGATACAGGAACCATATCAAATCTTTCACACACAAAAAATATTCGAACGAGACGGAACTTTCGAAACACGTTTGGCACTTAAAGCAAAAGAAAACAGATTTCACCATAAAATGGTCCATAATAAAAAAGTCTATTTCTTACACGGGAGGATCCAAAAGATGTAATTTATGTTTGGAGGAAAAAATCAGTATTTTGAAAGAAAAAACAATATATATATATATATATATATATATATAATATCTAATATATATATATATATATATATATATATATATATATATATATATATATATATATATATATATATATATATATATATATATATACATATATATATATATATATATATATATATATATATATATATATATATATATATATATATATATATATATATATATATATATATATATATATATATATATATATATATATATATATATATATAGAATAACAATTTGGGAATCATATATAGACACAGTGCTCAATAGAATAGTAGAGCAAATAAGAATAAGATTAAAACAAACTTGAAATATTACATTTAGATTTTAATTCACTACAAATTTTTTTCGTAGCTATAACAGGCAGAACCCTGAAATATATATATATATTTATATATATGTATATATATATATATTTATATATATATATTTATATTTCATTCGAATTATATATATATATATATATATATATATATATATATATATATATATATATATATATATATATATATATATATATATATATATATATATATATATATATATATATATATATATATATATATATATATATATATATATAGGCGAGTGTCAGTAAATAAACTAAGTCTAGAATCATATGAATAAAGTGCTCGATACAAAAGTAGAGCGAATATAAGCAAGAAACTTGAATCACTTCGTTTAAAACATTTATTCACGACAAATTTGTTTCGTATGACAAGCTGAGCTTGCCACACTCATCAGGTGAATGATTATATCGCGTATTTACATGGTGTTATGAATAACCTAAAGGCAACTTGATCTGGGATGGTCGGCGTCACAGGAAATCTTAAAGAGAATTACTGGCTACAGAGCAGAAATTTTTTCCTGTGTCTACATGTTGATATAAGTTCGTTTCTTAAGTTCAGTGAGCTGAGCTTAGGGTGATATATTATTACATACTTCTCGTGTAGACATAAATTGCAGCGCTTTGTTTTGTTTGAGTAGGCCTTACATTTCCTTAAAATTTTGCAACGGATAGAGTACTCAACGCTAGATTGTTTCAACTGCCAAATATATTTACTCAGTTCCGTTGAATGTTTGTGTTCTTCATTTCTGAACGAGCACGTGTGGTTGTTGTATCTTGTCTTGAATGGGCCTCCTGTCAGTCCAACGTAGACTGAAACCTGCGTATACCAATATACATTTGCTCGTGCCAGCGATTAAAAATGCAAATCTACAATACAATTAATGCATGCAAAAAAATCCAGCAAATGTTTGGTAAACTACTTCAACATATTAATTATAAAACAGCACAGCGATGTTGATTGAACTCAAAAATTGTGGTTTTAAAACAGGTTTTCCGCAGGCTGATATTATAGTAGAAACAAAATGTACTTTTTGGTCGCCCGAAATCAGTATGTTAGCAACGTTGGAATTTCTGATTGGTGTTTTCCAACACATTTTGTTGTCAAATTCCTAGAAAACTCTTATACAGCAAAAGCATGAAACTACAGGTTTATTTATATGTAAAAGCTAAATATAAGACACTGAAATGGTCGTTTCGATTTTTTAAATTCTTAGAGGTGAGTAAGGAGTCTATGAAAGTGTATTCTAATGTTGTGGCCAGGATTTGTCGAGATTTTACCATTTTTTCCGATGGTCTAGGGAATTTAGCACTCGAATTAAAACCACTTATTTGAAAAATCAAGGCAACAAGTACAGTTCAGATGTCTTATATACAGTATTTAGTTTTTATCGCCTTTCTGATTATACAAGTTACTTTTTGTAACTTTTGCAATATTGCCTTTTTGACAGTATAAGAGTTTTATAGTAATTTTTAGAAAACCTGTGTTAGCTTTTGGCCACAAGAAATTTCAATGCAACCGACATCACGAAATACGAAATTTTTATTTTTGCACACATTTATTTTGCATGAAATCTTTGTTCTCAGTGGCGGATCTAGCGTAAGTCAAAATAAATTACCACAGCTCATTCTAGGATATATTTACATTTTAAAATACCTTCAAAGCAACTTCATTGGTTAGATTTTATTCTTTTGAAATTCATAACCTATGACATTGTAATAAAGTTATTTTGAATTTAAAATTGAGCTGCTATAATTCATTTTGACTTACCCTGGATCCGCCACTGTTTGTTATAACTTACGCCCAGAAATGCACGTTAAACAGGCTTGAATTTTATTCATTTAATTCTAATGCACTTTATTGTAGTTGTAGTTGAGACCTCGGTGGCAATATATTTAGTAAACAGCCTATCACTAGCTATAGTGTGAAAAGAGTTCGTCAACGCTCTGCCGATGTCGTGGGTTTTCTCCGGGTACTCCGGTTTCCTCCCACAGGGAATGTTGACACTAGGTGGGTTTACTCTCCTCCGCAGAGGCTTTTTGCTTTTATAACTAGTGCCTTAAAGCCTGTGCCATGTAATGTTTTCAAGATGGCGGATTTGCATATTAAATTAAGAAATATAACAAATTCCAAAAGCATGTACATTTTGTCCAACATGAAAGGAATATTTGTGATCATAAACAATTTTACTTGCCATTTATGATAAGATTTTGCGACCGAATTTCACGAATATCTACACTATATCGGATGTATCGCCACGCCACGCCATGTTCACAAAATCGTTCGCTTGAACACATTATATGGCAGGGGCTTCCCTTCTCTAATTTCAGCCTCCCATGATAGTCCGTGAACTTCAATATCTGCAGAAACGGCATGTAAGGCAATGAAAAAGCACTAAAAACCAAAAAGGCTCTGCAGAGGAGAGTGGGTTGGGTTAAATTTAGAAAACAGTAGAAATGCATGTATAATTTGTTGACTGATGTGTTGTTCGAACATAAGAATAAAAAAATGCCGTCCAATTAATGTGTATGTTGACATTTCAATCAGATTCGATGTTGCATACCATACAATAGCCACATGAAATGAAATAGTTATACTAGAAAGCTTCACCAAACTAACTATACTGAACTCAATGCAAGAGCTAAGCTAAAATAGTTTTTCTCAGTTAAGGGCAAAATATACTTAATACTGCAAAGGTTATAGGCCGTATATCATATTGAAGTCATTAAAAAAGCTGCATTTAATGTATTGAAAACTTCAAGTCTTTACAGGCAAACAAGAAAGACTTAAAAAAGCTGGAAACAAACGCCATTTCTTAAAGTAAGGCAAATTTTCTCTCAAATTGTAAAATATAAAATTCAAAATACTTTAAATTTGGTTCAAGTATAGTTCAACTAAAAACTCGAGATTTAATCAAGCTGGCATGGATTATTAGTTTCGTATTAACAATAGCATGTGCCAATTTTTCCTGCTGCATTGAGCTTGCCATTGCAAAAAAAGTTAAAAAAATCACATCATGAAATCTAAGAGAATAAAAATTTCTTCTTTACTAATGCGCCTTTAAAAAAGCTAAGATCTGGCTCATTTCTGAGTTACGGCAAATTTAATATATTTCACGAACGTGGGCAAAATTGGACTGAGAAAGCCATAATGATGCTCGAAGTTTGTGTGGAAAAGTTCCAAAGTCTTGTTTTTACAAATGATTTAAGCCGTATCGTGTAAAGACGAAGGACATAAATAAGAAAATATATTATACAAACGATTGACGAAATAATTTTCGCACAATGAACGATTTTAATGCTCTACATAAAGTTTTACTTTAATTTTTGTTTTGACAACAGTTCACACCTTGGCCGCGCTAGCCCCATGCCTAAAACGCATCACACGTAGTTCATTACATCATATTGCCGCTTCACCGACCTATCCTATAGACGCCCTGAATTCGAATAATAATTTGTACCAATACCAATTGCAACCCCCGTGACTCTTGTATTTGGCAACCAGGAGTTACACCATGCACACCTGAAAAGAGACTTTAAAGACGGAAAAACAGAATAAACAGAACTGGAAGCACGACCTGGTGAGGAAAATGCCTTTGGAAAAAAGCCGACGGATTGTTTATTGAGAACTAATGCAAGTCGAGGCACGTATTGTTTAATGAGTATAAAAAATTCTCTCAGTAACGCGAATAGCATGGGAATACTTTCCGAAGCAGAAATGGAATTTAGGCCGTTCGCTGTAGTTCAAAAATGTGGCTACAAAACAAATTTCATTAAGCATGTCGTGGTTGCAGCTCCTCTGACCCGCTTAATTCTCACTCTTCCGACACGCTTCATATAATCTCCCGCCATTTTGAATTCTTCATCATTCCGCTTGCAATCGCTCAAAATGGTGATTATTCCGTCCCAGACCCCTCAACTCGTGGTAACTTGTCATTCTAACCTATGGAATTGCTAAAATCATTAACTTTGTAAACACATGGCTCCTTACAAAGCTGCTAGTCATGTTTGTATATGCGAAGTCCATTTCCACGGCAAATGCAGAAATGAAAGAGCTACCAAAAGGGATATTAGCAAACATCATTGAGACATAAGAAAACAGTGCTTAAACCGTTTTTATCATATAGAAAACTCACAGAAGTCAACGATTCAGGTAATATAAGTAAACTTGAGACACCTAAAACCACCCTTGCCAATGCTGGTCGAAAACGTTTGTCAGAGCAAAGCGTCAGACAACCAGAATACTGGAACTATAATAAGTTATCAGCAGTGTTGTGCTTGAGAACCAAGTATAATCCCAGCTAAAATTTTGCCTTTGACCAAAAATAGATGAAATCAATAATAGTCCACCTTCATCTAGCATTCATTAACTGTACATAACCTCCCAGGGTAAATAATTAGCTAACAATTTTCAAATATCAGAGAGTTTTGCAACAATTGTTTTTGCATATATTAATTAAACTTTAACGCTTGGAACTTCTGTTTTAAATGTTTTGTTCCTCACATTGCAATAATATTATTAGAACTACGAATAAAATATATACTGTCTTCAATGTGTCCAGATACTTCAGTGCACAAGAAACACGAGGTCTGAAACACCAACAGTACTGACATGCACTAAAACACTAATCAACCGAAGTTGAAAATAAACCGACAGAGCAATCTTAACTAAAGGGGGTGTTCAACCCAACCTCCCATAAAAGAGGCACAATTTATAGCTCATTAAGTTACCATTAATTTCACTGAGAGGCTTCGACTGTTCAATATATATAAACAATGTAACAAAATAGTGCACCGAATATTGTTTTTACAATGGAGTGTTATTGCCGCAGTTGTGATATCATTGGTGGGGTAATACCCCCCCAGTTGCAAGTTGCAAGAGGGGTGTCTCTCAAGCCAATGCCCAATTAAATTGTCTTGGAAGGTATCTAGAAGCGAGAGGTGTTTCTAGCGTGTTTCCATCCTATGTGTTACTTTAGAACCACATATACAATCGACCCTAATAACAACTGATTTCAAAAGGGATTTGTTGATGTCCCTTGTGCGCATTTTCGTCTACTCTCAGCAGACGGAGTGAACACCTTGGCAGGCATCTTGTTCCTGTTTATCAAAATAATCGAGTTCTTTTTTGTAATAGAAAAACCAGTAGCAGCTCTACCGTTCTATGCTGACTATGAAAAGCTATTGTTATGCTTTTATCATCATGTTATACCTGAAATCAGAAATCGCTACCCAACTTTTGCTGTCTGAGATACTATAATTGCATTGTGACAACTTCAATTAAGGTAACCCAGATTGAAAAAAAAGGAAAAAGAAAAACAAAACAGATGGAAATGTCATATCTGTGATGTCTGAAGCCCCAGGCTGTTTACAGATTGAAGATGGATAAGGACAATTAATCCATTATCTTTTTCAAGACTGGAAATGGAATGGCCTGCAGTTCGGGTGATCGACTTTCCCTGAATTTAGATTAACTTCTATTTGTCCGTTGCTTTCTTCTTGCAAACGTTTTCGTCCAGCATTGGCAAGGATGGTTTTAGCTCTCTCATTAAAGTTTACTTATATTATAGTCATGCAGTCAACTTGTCTGAATAGTAGACTTCTGCGAGTTTTGTTTATGATAAAGACATATGTAAGCACTGCTTTATTATGTCTTAATAATCTTTGCTTATATTCCCTCTAATCCATCTTTGCCGTGGAAATGGAGCTCGCACATGCAGCATGACTAGCAGCTTTAAGTAGCCATATGTTTACAAAATTAATTATTTTAGCAATTTCCATCGGTTAGAATGACAACTTACCACGAGTTGAGGGATCTGCGACGGAATAATCACCATTCTGAGCGATTGCAAACGGAATGATGAAGAATTCAAAATGGCGGGAGATTATTTGAAGCATTTTGAAGCATACAGATTGTAAATAACAACACTAGAGGGGGCATCGAGGGTAAAATTTGGGAACGCGTTTTTATTTGGGAGGGGGGCAAATTCAAGTCCCGGATGTTCACTCATTCACGATGTCCCAGGCAAAAAAGTCGTTTTAGACGAGTTTTTCTGCTTTTTGAGATTTTTTCCTCGTAAAAATATTAAAAATATCATTCCAGATTGTACAAAGTAATAAAAACAATTTAAAAAGTGCTATTTTGCCCAAAAAACCGGCAAAACGACTTCAACAACGATGAGGACAACATTCATACAGATTTGTGCTGTTGCTAGGGAAGCATAAGTATTTTATGAAAAAACTGCGAGTCATGGCTCAGGGGAACAGCAACATTTCAGCTCCCCGTGTTTGAAAAAGTTATGTTCTGCAAAGTTTCTCAGTTCCACGACATGCTTAATGAATGGGAACGTTATTGGGTCACGGCAAACGGCCTAATTGTAATTCGTTGTATGGAGTTTAGGTCGTTTGCTATGACCTGAAATTGTGCCTAAAAATCGTCTGTCTGAGAACCAAAAATTTTTTTCACAATTTACCTTTTCTTTATGCACTGGTTCCAAATAAAAAAAGTTCCCGCTCTTACCGCCTGCAGTTTTTTTGAAAAATCAATTTTAATTCCCACTCATTTTGTATTCTTCAAAAACAACGCCGCCATATTGAAGCCGTGATTGCAAAAATATGGTAAGTCTAGAATTGGTTGCGTTGATCTTCGCCAAATGTAACATTGGAAGTTTGCTCTGCTGATGTGCTGATCGAGTGAGTCTTCATTGGGTGGTAGCAATTGTTCGTCAAACTTTCCACCTTTAAACATTTCAAAGCGCACACGATTGATGTCCGAGTATCCTTCAAATCCGTATAAATGACAAACGAAATGGTGCAACTGCTTGGTTAGTTCAGCGGACGGGGTTGTCTCGGCGCCCAAGTTGTAAAATGTTTGGACATACTCTTCCTTCGCCTTGGCAATTTTCCACACGGAAACTTTTCCCTTTCCATAAAAAGCGCTCGTGGTGTCACAACCTTAAAATAAAAAAATATATATTAACAAAAATAAAAGTTCGTATATTGATGCGATAAATGTACTAATGAGAGTACATTCTTCCAACATATGTTACGAACCCGTGAACTCATGAAGACCTATAAGCGAGCGACACCACTGGTATCCAAGTGAATCTCTGATTTTACTCAGTGAAATGAGTCGTTGTGTAGTCCCAATGCCAGTTTCGAAGAACATGTCCGCACTACTTTCAGAACATACATTTAATGCAATCGCAAATACATCTGTGTCCGGACTCTTGGTTATGATATTTCTATAAAATTGAGATGCGTGATTTGCACGAACCAACATCCTCGTGTCTGCTTCTTCATGGTCAGAACATAGCTCATCGATTTCTGTAGACTCCAACGCATCGTTTGATGGAAAGAATCTGTGACATACTTTTTGGTGCGCTAAAAAAACTTCCTTGCCATTCAACATGATGGGATCGGCCTTCTTCCAAGCACAAAAAAGGAATTCCATTAGCTGCTCTTTATTTTCACCACTAGACAAAAACTTTTTCCATAGTCGAGGAACCTTCTGATGCTCACTGTAAATGTTTATTGCCTGAGGGAAAAGAATAAGAAGGAAACATTTAAAAAATAATTTGATGTAAATGGTTTTTGTATCTGCGCTGGCGCAGATATACTGTTATCACCGTGCGTGCGTGTGCGTGTGCGTGTGCGTATGCGTGTGCGTGTGCGTGTGTGTGTGTGTGTGTGTTAACACCGGAATTTGTACCTCACGGTACAGAACGCCCGTGATAGAGATTCGCAGGCGAAACAAAATGGCGGCTGAAACTATGAGCACGTTTTAACCACTGATTTTAACACTAATATATGAGGCGATTGGGGTTCGTTGAGGTAAGTTATTCGAACGTTTTAGTATGTATGGTGTACAGGAATGGTCAAGAAAAGTGCTGTGGTTTAAATTGATGTATTTCAGTCGTTATTTAGCGAAATATTCATGAAAGTGTTTAGTGTTTGGGATTATCTGTTTTAATACTATCTGAGTACAGTACGTGTCTTTATGTATGGTTTTGTTGTTATCATTAAGAATGTTTGCTATGTTATTTGCTTTACATGGACGGAAATTGCATCGCAGTTTGTCAAAAATTTGTTTATGACTATTGTAGAATATTTATATGCCTATATTAAAATGCGGTGCCAAATTTTCATCCAATATTTTATGTAACATCTGCTATCGTCCTACAGGCAGGCGACAAAATAACATATCTCAATAAACATTTGTTACTTTACAATTATAGAACTTGTGTTTGTTTGTGGAATTTTATGCACTCTTGTTGAGTAATATTGGCACATGTACCGTTACCATATATTATCATCATGGAAAAAACTAGAATTATATCTGTGATATTATATGTGAGAAAATATAATTTTTAATGATACTCATATGTCTCGTGTATTTTCAGCACCCTGTACACCTTGTGCATAATTTTTTATCTTGACCACATATCGAAGAAAAAAAAACTCTTAGCAAGTTTAGCAATGCGTAATTTCCTGTTTTCTCTACATGCATCACCATTTTTGCAACGACCTAAATATCAGTTGGTATTTTCCTAATTGGTATAGACAAATAAGTACATTACTATTCACCTTTTTAGGCTGCAATAGACCTTTTCTCTTGTACGTCACAATTACATAGAACCTAAACAGACGGCTGGGTATAATATCCAGCGTTAGAATAATGCGCGTTGCGCAGATACATGTACGCATAGCGTACCTATTTTTTACTATTAATTTTAATATAGTTATTATTCTTTTTTGCTTATTACCTGAACACCATCAATTGCCCGTCGATCCCTCTCAATATTCTTGATACTTTGGCCTGAATAACGGTCGCAAACAAAGTCGACACGCTTGCAATTGAAACGGACAGCAATCTTTACAACCTTGGCTGACAGTTGAATTGCTAGTTCGCCAAATTTATCAGGTAGCGTAGTCAGCGTTTGCAGCATTGCCATGCCATCAAGGATATATGCATTATCTTCGTGCGGAGGATCGGAAACCAAAGAGGTTTGCACTTCCTCTTCAATGACATGAATCAACTTTGATTTTGACGTTTTTACTAGATCTCCTTCACTGGTTGCAAGAGAGCAGGGGAATGGCCTAAGGGAATACTTAAAAACATCAGGCAATTGAAGATTTCGACTTTTTGCTATCAGTAGCATTTTCGCAAACAGAGTTCTAGTGTTCTTCATTGCAACAAGCTGTCCTTTACTGCCTTTATTCGTCACCTTCTTTCCCAAAGATTAAAATGTTCGCAGGTTTGTTTTCTTGGTGGTGGAATATATGTTTGGTTCTTCTCCAATAATGTGAGTCTCCAAGAAACTGGCAGATGCAGCCTTTCCTTTCTCGAGCATTTTGTTCATGTCGTCTTCGATTGCGGGAGAAGCAACAGCTCCACTTGATATATGAACCAAGTTTTCGTGATTATTTTCAAAAGGATTTACCATCGACTTAATAACATTAATAGCACTTTTAACTGCCTTCTCATCTGCGTCATTTCGAGTCTTATCCAAGTCTTTTTTGTTCCTAAGGGAAATATTAGATAATCACAAATTATGTCCAACAAGCTGCAAATACTATTAAAATTAAAATTGTAATAATTTGATTACCGTTCAACTTCGGTTACGCAAGCCATAGCTTCACACTGCCTGGTTATTGCACTTCTTTCCGCTTGTCCCATCAACCAGCGGTGCACAGCGTCTTTGTTCAGGGTTATTCCTACTATCCCGCCTTTCATTTTAGAATCTTTAAGAAGACAACAGAGTTTGTCATATTACCATATTCTATCAACAGTACGACTTATTCGAACTGCTAAAAATTATTGATACTAAACAAACCAGTTTAATGTCTGCTCGATGGTTTGATCGCATGCTACGGCAGAAAATGAATATCGCTCTTGCCTCTGTACGGTCCAATTTCTTGAAATGTTACGGGCAACATCTAATTAAATGAATTAAAATTGAAAAATTAGAAATAAAGCACACAGGTATAGCTACAACAAATTAATTCCATTACACCAACAAAGTGGATACGATACATACATGGATTGGTTTGTTCTAGGCACATCATTTCCATCCAATAAGAAGATGCATAACGCGAATAATTGACTCGATCGGTTGCGAAAAACCAAGGTATCATGGATCTCAAACTACTTAGGTGTAGAACCCAGTCCGTAGTTCGTGTGGCTTGTATGTATAATAATAGCAACTGTACCATTTCGATATATTTCGACCAGAATGCGAAAAGGGGATTCACTTTACTCCGTTCAATTACAAATGTATCGTACATTTCTTTCACTTCGTTAACACTGTGTCTCGAGCAATTCTCCAAAAACATGTCAAAACTGGAATCTTCCGTCAAAATAACATCAAGCCAGTCGAGCTTTGTTTTCTCCACTGTTGTAAGGGACTTAGCAAATGCCTCCAAACGCAATCTTTCCATTGCTTCAAATAGTAATTTGTGAACTCGCATTGCTCGGTTATGGTGCTTCCCGGACAGGACGCCTTTCAGTGATCCCGGTGCGATGATCTCGGATTTTATCATTATATCCTAAAAGAAAACAAATCGTCACTGATTTAATCGATATGAAAGAAAATTAAAAAACTTTATTCAGCATTTTTAAAAGTATGCTGACCTGCAGTCCAGCGTCCTTAAACATCTTTCCAATAGCACTGCAGAATGACATAACAGTGTGAAAGTCACCGAGTCTGATCACTAGCCGTTTCTTGAAATCCTCGTTTGTCCATCGTATCATTTGAGCCTTGGCATATATTGCTTCGTAAAAGACCAACACAATCTCTGGCAAACTGAGATGGTTACAAATTGACACACTGTGTTTGAGCAGAGCGTTAACCGTTGACATGTCGGTAACAGGTGCGTCGATAACTGGCAAGTAGCCAATGGTAGCAGTCGGCCTGACCTCTTTATAGGTGTTCGTGTTGAACCCCGTCCATCCTGGGAAATATTCCCCGTCTTCTGAAGCTCTTTTTCTTCGTGACAAATACAAGAAATCAGCATTTCTGCCCAAAGTCTGTTGACCGCGATGGCTTTCTTCTTTAATCGACAACTCGACACTCTCATTACGTAAAGATAAAATCCCTTTTTCTTTACTCGTGAACGGAATAATCTTGGTTTCAGGTGCCTTTATTGTTCGTGTTTTCTTACTCACAGTTGCTTTCTCAGCCAGTTCGTTAAGTCCGGTATTTTCATTCTGCACGATGATTCCGTTTGCAACATGAGTGGTGCCTTTCCCGGAGAGCGTCTCTTCGTTAAAGTCATCGTTGTCCCAGACAAGTGTGGTAAACACGTTTTTCAAAATATTCCTTGGAATCTTTATCTCCTTCCCGTCTCCGTTGCTGCTGATAATTGCCAATGCAGTGTCGTGTTTAGAAACTGTATCTGCCGAGGCTGTGTGCCCAAGACCATGGAGAACTTTGAGCAACCTTACCGACCCTGTCATCTGTCGAACAGCCATTCCAAGAGCAAGAGATTTGTGCGTTTGTTTCTTGCCTTTCGATTCAGCGTAAATCAAATCTTGTGCTATTGAAACTACTTTTGCATCTTCTTTGGAACTAATCTCGACATTTTTATCCATAGTGGGGTCGCACGTGAACCCTACACTCCATGCTAAAAAGTTATACAACATCACAGGGATCGACTCTTTTGCACGTGCTAACGTCAAATCGTGCGAATCAGGAGGCCACTCCGCGTTGATACCTCTACTATCTCGCAACAGCTTTCTAATTTCTAGAGCTACGAAGTAAATGTCTTTAGCTCTAACTTCTTTATCGCGTTCAATGTTTTGACCAGCGTATTCGTCATCGGCGTATTCGTCCTCTTCTGAGTCATACAGTGTATCAAATCCCCTTTCTGGGTGCTACAGTACAATCGCCAACATCACCAACAGTCAGCATGTCCGAGTAAACCAACGTACCTTTCTTCATACTTTTGGAAGCGTGGAAAACGAGTTGGGGGTAACGATTTTGAAGTCGCTTTTTCAGTTTTTCAGCGCGGTATGGCACATTGATTCTTTCCAAAGACTGAACACATTTGATAAATTCTTTCAGCAAATTGCTAAGCAGTAGAATATTTCCGTTTTCAATAATTCTTTTTTCAATGACGTTAAGGCAAAACTCCTCAAAAGCTCTGTCGTACAATGTAGGTCCAACTAATTTAGTTTTTTAAAAAGACATCGTGTGTACGCTTGGTAACAATGTTTATGGTATTTTGCTTCGATCGCGACGCAATCTCGACCACCGATTTGGAGAAGAATATGCTCGTC
The DNA here is from genome assembly GCA_963855995.1 of Muricea muricata. Classification (NCBI taxonomy): domain Eukaryota; kingdom Metazoa; phylum Cnidaria; class Anthozoa; order Malacalcyonacea; family Plexauridae; genus Muricea; species Muricea muricata. The sequence continues at coordinate 7,411,052 of OY979723.1, read as the reverse complement.
TTTGCGGAACAACGCTGCTTCCTGTAATAATCCTGCATTGAGGGTTTGGGCCTGAGATAACTCCTGTTTAATGCGCTTTTTTGTTACCTAAAAAATATAAAGATTCTTGCAAAGGCATGTAATTATAAATAATATAATATTATAGGTGAAAAGAAAAGTTTTTTGTTTCCTAAACTAAATTACTATCGCATAAATGTGGAGACAAAAATAGACTTTTTACCAATTGCGCTTCCTCTGCATTTTTCACATGCACGTAAAGCTTAAAACTGGTTAGATACAACATGTGAAAGCCGCAAATACTTTTTTTTTATAATTATATTTATGTTTGTCAGTTTGTGCATAATTTTAAATCCATTTTTGTACAAAAAACAAACGTAAAATTTGTTTACCGCATCTGTGATGTATAAAGGGCCAGGACGTTTACAGATCAAGCAAACGCGCGGCAATATGTTGGAGGACGTCTCTCCTGGAGTGGTTCCTTCTTTAAGCAGATCACGTTTTGGGCGGGAAACTTTGGCTTGGTGTTGATGACTTGCCTCATCTATTTCCTGTGAGTTGTCTTCAGCCGGACGCTTAATACTGGAATTAGCTATGGTTGTTTTCGCTCTTTCCAATTTACTTATGTCAGTAAAATTCCGATAGCACTGAAGATGGTAGCCACAAGCTTCGTTCACTTTTCCCAGATCTATGTTGCCACCAATTGTTTTGAATGACTCTTTCGCAACTTTCGTAAAATTTTTGTAGGGTCCAGGAAGACTTAACCACTGCGACCTTACATCTCTAACCTTAGCTAAAGTTCCTTCAGTAAATTCTTTTAGTTCTCCATCTTCTTTTCCATCGAAATGAATAGCACATTTATGCTCATGACTAAATGCCATTTTACCGAGCCCGAAGTTTTTGCAAAACCTACATCCAGATAACTTTGAGTGGAGTATTAAATTAATAAAATATTTGAAAGTTGTAAAAAACAGATATTAATACGATTTATTTCAGTTCTCAAAACAAAAAAATAAACTACTTTTATGTTAAAATTATTTTTTTGTATTTAAAAAACCAAGTTTGAAATTCATCTCCCGCAAGGCAGCACATGCGTGAATGAGGAGACTAGGGTGGACTAAATCGACATTCTGAGCGATTGTAAATAACTGTATTGTAATTTCAATATGGCGGCGTTGTTTTTGAAAAATACAAAATGAGTGGGAATAAAAATTGATTTTTCAAAAAAACTGCAGGCGGTAAGAGCAGGAACTTTTCTTATTTGGAACCAGCGCATAAAGAAAAGGTAAATTGTGAAAACAATTTTTAGTTCTCAGACAGGTGAAATAAAAATCGATTTTTAGGCACAATTTCAGGTCATAGCAAACGGCCTAGTTAAAAGTCAACAAAATACCCTAGGTAGCCCAAAATTCAAGCATCCATTCAGTTTCGAATATTGCGGTCTGTGGCGTAGCGGTGGTAGCGTAATTGTATATAACAATTAATAAGGTTGGCAACTAAATACAAATGATTACAATTTTACGGTCTACCACCCCAAGAATATCGTCAAAAAACAACGAAAATATACCAGGTAACACAAAACAAACTACATAACTATAAAATTTGATATTTTTACTTGCTTTCTAGTAGGTTTTTTCCTTGAAAACAACTAAAAAATTAATGAAAATTTACTAAAGTATTGCGTGTTGCTATATTTTTTTGCTGAAACGATGCAGGATGCTTAGTACCTAGCAACGGTTTTTGCTTCAAATGACGAAGCAGTGAATTCATTGGCTGCTAAAATTACTTCATTTGATTTCATTAGCTGCTGAAATTTCAGTAATTTCAGCAGCCAATGAATTCACTGCTTCGTCATTTGAAGCAAAAACCGTTGCTAAGCATCCCGCATCGTTTCAGTGAAATAAAATATAGCAACACGCAATGCTTTAGTAAATTTTCATTACTTTTTGAGTTGTTTTCATGAAAAAAACCTACTAGAAAGCAAGTAAAAATATCAAATTTTATAGTTATGTAGTTTGTTTTTTTGTACCTGGTGTATTTTCGTTGTTTTTTGACAATATTCTTGAGGTGGTAGATCGTAAAATTGTAATAATTTGTATTTAGTTCCCAACCTTATTAATAGTTATATACAATTACGCTACCACCGCTACGCCACAGACCGCAATATTCGAAACCGAATGGATGCTTGAATTTATACAAAACATGGGCCACCTAGGAAAATACTTGACGAAGTTTCTCACTACTGTTTCACTGCAACTTTTAATACGAACACTGCCTACACAAATGTTTAGTTAAAATTGAAGTTTATATAATCTGAGGTGCAATACCTAAATGATATGTTTTTATAACATATTTTTATAAATAAATCCTCTAAATTTTCAAATTGTTTTTGCGGTCTTGCAAATAAATATAAAAATAGGTACGCCATGCGCACATGTATCTGCGAAGCGAAGTGGGAAAGAGGTAAAAGCTACATAAATATGGTTAAATAATGGCCGTTTAGCTAGTGAAACGGTAAAGAAGGCGGAACAGATCTAATGACAGAACCAGGACATATTCACAACATTGGGTTCCTGAAATTGGGCTAAGGAAATTTAGCGAGCGAAAGAATTTATGTATCTGCATGAGCAGATACTATTACGAAAGCGCTCATTGGCTAGAGGCATCAATAAATAACGCCATGTGTATTTGATATCTCCACTCTGTTATATCATATTTTTATTATTAAAATAATAAAAATATAGTATCACAGAGTAGAGATATCAAATACATTTATACACATGGCATTATTTGAATGAACTTTGACCCAAAAAGTATTATTACTCCAATACAAATTCAATAGCTTATCTGTAACAACACTAACTGATTCTACAAAATTATTATTGCAAAACTATTATATAGCGTTGAATGTTTTGTCAATAGCATCATATACTTTCAAAAATTTCAACAATATTTATATGTTATAAAACTATCTATCATGTCATGCATTGAAGAAAAAGTACTCAAAGCAGACAAGTTTAAACTTTGATGACAAGAAATATATTGGCACATTATCAGTATCACAATACTGCACATGATCACCCATGCCAGGACATCAGAAAATCATTGCTTTACACCCAACTATGAATCATAGCTTATGGGTATTTTATATTGCTAGAAAAGACTGTAGTTTATATAATAAATAGAAAATACAAGGGTGCTTGAAAATACCAGTTTTACTTCTCGTGTTGAACATGATATTTATGCAGCTTATCTGTACCAACACTAACTGTTTCTACAAAATTATTAATGCAAAATTATTAGCTTTGAATGTTTTGTCAATAGCATTATATACTTTTTAAAATTTCAACAATATTTATATATTACAAAACTATCTGTCATGTCATGCATTGAAAATAAAAGTATATACTCAAATAATATTTGAACAAGAGACACATTGAAACAATTCGAGCATTGGCAATTCACAAGCAGACAATTTTTTGATGACAAGAAATAATATATTATATTGACACAGACGCACAGTATCAGTATCACAGCATTGTACCATAATCACCCATGTCAGGACATCAGAAAATCATCGCTTTACAACCAATTATAAATCATAATAGCTTGAGGATATTTTATGTTGCTCAAGAAAAGACTGTAGTTTATATAATACACAGAAAATACATGGGTGCTTGAAAATGCCAGATTTGCTTCTCGTGTTGAACACTTGAACACAGTGAACTTGAACATGACATTTACAATGACTGAATGACATTTATATCGTATTCCTACATTATCAGGCTAGTTCGTTATCTAGGTGATGAAATATGAATTGGCCACAAAAAGTTGTTGATAAATTACCTCAAAATCCTTGTTAATGTTCCGTTAAGTGCGATCGGCGTTCATTCCTCATGACTTCATGCATAAAATTTTCGCCATGTTGGATTGAAAAATCAGTATATCACTCCAGTTGAGCTTTTGAAAAGTTTTCCAATCTGTTAGTTCAGTGAAAATTTAAACATAACGTCATCCAAATGTTACATTCTCGTCCATTGGCTGAATTTACTTTACGCATTCAGTGATTGGCTATCAAGCTAACATTACAGTTACAGTTATAGTTACGCGCACGACAGCAATATATCTGCATTCACAGATACAAAAATTTAACGTGTGCCATGCTTACAACTAGTTCTTTGTATTTCACTGAGCTCAATATAAGAACTGTAACAATAATTTAATCTGAGTCAAAAGTTTTGCATACCAATTTATTTTGTGCTAATTTAATTGTCACACTAGGTTATAAAATCCTATATTAAAATATTTTTAAAACTGTACCAAGCTTTTTGACTTGAAAATGCGAGGGGTTATTGCATTTGTGTATTTAAATTTGTTAAAATTTAAATGTATGTACTTAAATTCTTAACTATAATCAGTTAACTACACGACTTAATCGCGTGCCTGAAAACGTAGCTTGCCGGGAGATTAAGTAATCACGTCGTTGACTTTCATGGGCCATGCGTATGGTGGTTACAGGGGCGTCAGAAGCAAATTGAAGGGGGGGGGGGGAGATAATTGAGAGTTTCGAAAAAGTGTATGACAGGGCTATTAAAATGAGAAATTTTGAAGTTTCAATCTTTTCTATAGCGCGTTGTTAGTGATTATTTAAGATTTGAATATAGCATAATGGATATGAATAATTGGTTTAAAAATTTAAAAAAAAACAACTTTTAAAGGTTTACAAAGGACTCATATGCTCTCAATCTATTATGTTGAAAGACATAAAAAGGATGAGGTAGTGATGAGAATATGATACCAATCACGTAATAAACATGCTCTTCAAAAATTTAAAGCAAACATGTAATCTCAAATGTATATAACAGATCTATCTTTAATCGCATTAATTTAAAGTTAAGAAGTTATGCTTAATGCACACAAAAGTTTTAGAGGCACATACTATAGCTCGAAGAATTTAATTCGAATTGGTCTAGTTTCTTGGCAGAAAATCTCTATGATTAATGGTACAAAAGTACCGAAGAATTTTACTCGACTGTCATTTGCTCCAGCGAACTCTTTCGCTACTTCAAAGCAATCAACATCGCTAGTGCTGTCACCATGGACGAAGCATGTTATTGCGTGATTCATTCTTTCCTGACCCATATTTTCCGCAAGTAGGTTTTGGTTTGGCAAAGTACCGAATCAGAAGTACTGGATGTTATTGGGACGGTAAGATACGATTTGAGCAACTTTGTGACTTCACTGAAAAGCGATGTAATTGCTTTGGAGTTTGACTCAACAAATACTAGTACGATAGTGTCAACATTCGTAACTTTGAAGAAATTATTGCTAAGGTCAGGAAAACTTTAGAGCTGTTGCTTTAAACGATCAAAATCTACATCGTTTTCATAACACTTTCTAATTTCTAAGGGTATACTAACTTTATGCCCACTTGCAGCGTCAGTAAAAAGCTCCCGACGTTTTGAATGAAAGCAAAGGTAGGTTGATCGAATGGGTTAGTGATCTCACTAATGAGCAAGTCGAGAATGTTGATATGATGATGCCGAAAATAGTACTTTGGTGTTCAGTAAAAAATGGGTTTCAGCTCCATCGTCAAAACGCTTCGGGGTTTTCTTTTGCTTTGGAAGTTTTGGCTCTTTAATATCCTTAATAGTTTTAACTTCTAGCGATACGCGTGAGTAAAACTTGTTAAAGTTCTCGTCGTTCCATTGCCGTGCTTTCGTCAGTTGGGTTGCTTTGAATGCATCTTGGGTTGATAAATCCTTGCCTTGCAGGGTGCGAGATATTTGCTCGGATGCAGAGAAGAATAAAAATGAAAGCTTTAAGCGAAAGAAAGTCAAAAGTAGGGATCGTTTTGGCGAGGCTTTGATTCAAGATTTTCTTCGATTTCTTTATGCATGGCCACGTACATAACGTGTATGTGGCGAAGTAGATACGATAACTTAATTCTATTTGTTTGATTAGACACTTACTTCTTGTCTCCTGCTCCTTTTTTATCTGACTGAAAAGTTGCTAAGATATAGCTTGCTGATTTTTCGTCGCGTTGAATTTGATAGTTGCTTCACGGTGAGATAATGAACACTCGTGTACTTTGAATTTTTCAATTACTCTCTTCCAATTACCGAATCCATCTCGCGAGAATGCGCTTTCGGTGTTCTTGCTAAATGTTACACTGCTTGTTGATCTTACTTTTCGCAAATAGAAAAAAAAAACTTATTTTCTTGACTCGCAGAAACCACTGATACTTAATACGCCGCTTTGTTGTTACAGTATTTGATTTTATTTAATTTGCAATAGTATTTATCTTGATTAATATTATCCGCTTACAAGACTTTTGAACGATGTTACAGGCTCAATTTTTGCAAACGGGCATAAATTTGAAACTGGAAAGCGAATAAATAAAAATAAATGATATATTTAACATTGAAAAACAGAGAAGATAAGGGCCAAAAAAACAAGATTGCATATTTCTTGTGAAATATCCAAGTTAAAATCCTACTTCGTCTTCGAGAAATGTTTTTGTCAAGAATGTATCTTAGTTTCGCCAAAAGTGATAGTTTTTTGAAAGATTCACGGTCGCTGTCGTAAATCTTTTACCGGAAACATAACGAATGATGTATATTTAAGCGTCGCTTTTTACTGTAATCAGCTTCTGAAATAGGACGTTCTAGTTCTACGGTGCCTCGTTGCGAATATTCAAATCTACTCTAAATTTTTCATAATTATCTTATAATCCACTCTACATTTTTCAAGATAATACATCCATTCCACATTTTTTGTGTCTCTACTAACTTCAACAAGAATTTTGCTATCCTAGTGACTCACTGAAAGATTAGTGAGATGTGTAAGCGCTTTATAATTACGTTGTGTACGTTCATTGGTTACTGTAAAACGCATGAAGTAAATGAAAAAATGTGCCAATCCTATAAGCTAGATTGGCTAGTGTAACACATTTTTTATAGCCCATATTACAGCCTATTTTACATCAAAAACGCTTTTTGCATGCAAGTTTTACTGTCCATCCATCAAATCATTATCCCCCATTTAAAATTCTGTAATATACGTTACATTCTTAAATCTACAAACTGGACTATACATGCCCACTAGCTGAGTCTACACAACAGACTAATTTTAAAATCCAACTTAATTAATTAAGGTCTTATTAAAGAATTGTTTAATTGATACTTATATGATGTCGACGTCTAAAATGATGTCTCCGATTTTCTCAATAAATTGAAATTTGGACTAAAAAAATAGGGAAAAGTGCTATTAATCTCAGATTCTTAAATAAGTGAAGACAGAAAAGATAGAAGATAGACAGCCTAATTTGAATTGTCCTAAGATGCTGTAACTTTTGAGTTTGGCATTTCCCAATTGTTACCAGCTTATTTGGACACAAACAACGATTTTAGCAAAGGCCTTTCCTGAATTCTGTTGAAATACCTTCAAAATAGCACAAGCAACAATTTTCGACACTTCTTGTCACAAATTAAAATATACTTACGGGGAGCTAAAGATAGGGATGTTGTTTCTTGAATCTTCTTCGACTCTGTTTTGCCTGTTACGACTAAAATAACAAAATAAATGAAGTTCTTATTTCAATACAAGCGTAAGCTTAAGCAATGAATGGTATGCTTTGATCGATGTTGCTATGAAACAGGATATTTTTCAACGCACGTGTCGATCTGTGTATTTGATTAATTAAATCGTTTAGTTTCAGCACATGTAAGATTAAAGTTATTCAGAAAATATGCATAATTGAATTGTGTTTTACGACTTACTTAGCACTATGTATTCTGTACAAATTTGAAAACCGCTTTCCACTCTAACATCCACTCCAAACATTGATAATATCATTTCTTGAATATGTGTGATCGGTCGTGATTTAAAGCGTTAAAGTACAATGATTCACACAAACAGACCAAACTTCCCCTCCTTAAAATCCTTAAGCGAACGATAATTTTGGAAGAATTTATCCCGAGTATATTTCCAATTTTACATCCTTAACCTCTGCAATATTGGCCTTTGAAAAAAGTCTAGTCGAACACAGGATTTGGACCATCGAAACGCCTAAAACCCTGTTATTCGTAATACATTCGTAATGCTTTTCCCGGTTGGCCGCCTTCTTAGTTTCTCTCTATGGCGTCACGCGCGCTAGGTAGACGCCAGGCTTGAATGCTATTGGACCAAACGTAATTTTTTCTTCTTCTTCCGGTGTGTTCTGCACCCAATGTAGTGACGTTTCACTATAATTAATTTCACCAGTAATTTTTTTACTTCTTACCTTTTCACACATTTGCGCCACAGAAAGACAGCAACGGCTGTAACAATGATGAGCAAAATGCCTCCTAAACATGGCAAAACAATCCTGAAAAGAAAATCAGGTGTCTTGCTGTTGTCGTCAGTGGACGTGTCATTAGTGTCACTAAATTTAGATGGAAATGAAATTTTCACAGAAGTAAAATTTCCCAGCAGTGCACTGCCTGACACATTCAGCAATTTCACAAAAATCTCATATTTGTGATCGACGAGCGGGATGGAGAGAAATCGCAGGTGAAAAGAAGAATTCCATTGGCCTTCGTGAAATTCCAGTTCTCCAAACAAAGGAGAGACAACAAATGACATAGGAGCTCTTGCTTCGACAGTAATACCCCACGTAACGTTTATAGCACCAGTAGAACCCTTGTATCTAGACACAACGAAGAGCATTTCACCGCCATATCGCTTTGTACTATAGATTACGTTGTTATTTTCTGCATAAGAAGCATACGGAGGCAGTTTCGATTGCGTATCTAAACGAATAAATAAAATGTACAAAAGGCTTGACTTTGATTGCAAAAAACCACTAGGAATCAATACATGGGAATCTACATGCTACACGTCAGCCATGATAATTAAAGGAATGGACAGGAATGTAGCTGTATACTACATCCGTGATATGGCCTGACGCTTACTTTTTAAAACCATCTAACCTCACTGTAAATATATTTTAGTACTTGTTTACAAACAGTTTAATGCATTTTCAAGAACTGTGCAGTTTCTCATATATCGACATTTAAAATACATTTTGGTATCGTGGGCATCAATATGAGTCATATACATATATATACATATACATATTGCTCTTCCTTAGTTATTAGTTATTATATTTTCTTGTAGTTAGCTTGACACAACTTCATTAAAGATTTTATTTAAGGACGTAACATGGTGTCAGGGGTGGGATAAATCGACCAAAACGAAGAGTCGTTAGGAAATGGCCGATTCGTTTCGTAGACCCGAACCATTGAGCTTTGAGGGAAATGTAGCAAAGAATGTAGAAAGGAGAGTTAGAATTGTATATATTCTTGGCAGCAGCGCGCCACGACAAAGACGAAAAAAACGAAGGCGTATATTATGCTTAACATTGTAGGATATGAAGTGATCGAGAAAGAAAAGTCATTCGTATATGCAGCAGCTGTACCTAACCAAGCGAATGAGGTAGTTACGCCAGCTGAAACAAAAGAATGCGTCGAAGTCCTTAAAAAGAAGTCCAAGGAAATTTGCAATCCACAGAGTAATGTTATAATGGAAAGGCATAAATCTAGGTGAAAAGGCATTTTCGTTCTTGTTTAATATTTAACAATTATCATTCTATTTATATGCGTTGCCAATTTTGATTGGTCAATTTAACTAGAAACAAAACGCCGACTCACGCGTTGACTCCGAGTACATGACTTTAACCCGTCAGTCTTGCTGAAAACGATGGAAAACGTGGTGAAGTGATTCTATAAGGACGAATCTTGGACCTCCTTAAGGAGAAAACTGGGCTCCACCACGCTTTGGTTCTGTATTAGTTGTCAAAATAGCATACACGTGAAGATGTTCGAACATGACCTTCATCAACGTTTTTGTCTTCGAACTTTATTCAGTATATATTCACATTTAATTTTCAAATATATTGAAAACTCGAAAGAATTCACGGTCGGAATATCAGAACGAAATCTGGATGAAATATTGACGATTATTTCGCTGAAAAGTCAATTTATTTTGACCAAGTGGAAGTCTATTTTCAACTGTTTGCACAAACTCAGGAATTGTCGGGAAATATCGGGTTTTTCAGAGCATCCAGATAGCATGCTATTTTAGGAATGCCTGTTGCAACAGACACGTGAAAAACACGCTATATACGGAATTTTAATCTGTAGATACGGTTTCCGAGTCCTAGGGAACTTTCTTCGCATGTTTTGACAGGTGATATGTGATACTTGTGGGCTAAAATTGACTCAAAAAATGCGACATTTGTACTACGTTCACGTATTCGCTGCAAGTCGCTGTAGCGTCTTCAATATTGAATATTTTTAGCTCAAAAGCGGCAAATATCTTGGGAAAACGATAGCGATTCATTCCAGGGGCGGATCTAGGATTTTTGAAAGGGTAAAAAAATGTAGGGCGTGGCCAAAGGTGTGACCAAGGGCGTGGCCAGCAACCACAAATTTATGATTTGGTTGAAAAACTTCCTCAGGCCCCAAAATGCCTTCATGACAAAATAAAATATGAATATCACCTCCAGTATGTTTAGCATTTTCCCTTGGTTCAACAAATTGATTGAACAACAAGAGTCTGGATAATAAGTATAAATATTTCTATGCAATACAGTAGAAAGACCAAGAATACACAGAAATAAAGACCACTTCTTATCAGCAATATTTAAAATAGCTTCAAGTCCAACCAAGTCATTTTTAGCTATCCCTGTATCTAAGCACTCAACTGAAACAGACGAAGGTAACAGGTTATTGATACTTTTTTGGAAGTGCTTACCATGTTCTTTTATAAGAGAGAAAAAATCAAGGAGGATTGCAATAATACCCGGCATTAAGAAAAAGTTCAGTAGATTTTAAAATCCGAAGGGTTTTCACTAAACTATTGTCACCTACCATTACCAACGACACAGAACTGTACAAGCAATTACCAGAATCCTCTGACTTTAGATGCACAATTAATGTTTGGTGAATCATGGTTTGTTAAATTAATAAATTTAGCTGTCTTAGCACTAACAATAATCACATATTCACATCATCAATGTTTCATCAACAAACATTACATATCGGGAAGCTATAGAACACATAACCTTCGACCTTTGCACCGACCACGCGAACGTGTGCGTGCTAATTTGAACTGACATATTTAAATATTCATAACAAATAAAAGAAAAGAAAAAATATATTTGCACACAACGTAATAAATATACCAATTTCTCATATATATCTAGTTACAAAGAAATATTGCGCGCATAACCACCCATAAATAATCATAAGGGCTAATCGAGACAGGTGGTTATGTATTTGTCTGTAGAAGAATATGAATGATAAATGAGAAATATACTATATGAATTTCAAGATGACGAGATTCAAATCAGACAATTAAGTAATTAATATAACTCAATTAGGTTTTGTTTTAATTTCCTTTTAAACAAATTTGTGCTTAATATTTTTAATGCCTCATCGATATCATTCCAAATTTTAGAGCCGGAAAAATTAATACTAAAAATTCCGTAGTTTGTACGAACTAGAGGAAGACTGTATGAGCATTTTGATGAAAGCCGTGTATTATACTCATGTTTCATATTATTTAAAACTGATACATAAACAGTGCGGTATAGAGCTTTACAATATCACCCAATTTTAAAAAATTATCCTTCTTAAAATAAGAAGATGTGTGTTCCTGGTGAGTCAAGAAATTTATTATACGGATCGCTTTCTTCTGCATAATGTACAAGGGTTTAATATTGGACCAATATGTATTTACCATATTATAACACCATAGGTAAGATATGGGTAAATTAATGAATAATAAATTTGAATAAGTATACGTGTTGAAACAAAATAACGAAGTTTAGATAAAATACCAATTCCACGTGATATCTTTTTACATAACTCATGAACATGTTCTTTCCAGTTTAAGTTAGAGTAAATAATTATACCTAAATATTTAATGGAGTTTTCATGCCTTATAATATTATCATTAATTAGGAGATTAATAGAGTAACAGACCTTTTTCTGAGGAGGATGGAAAACTACAAAGTTGGATTTATCCGCATTTAGAGAGAGTTTATTAACGCGTAGCCACTGGCCAACCTTACACAGTTGCTCATTCAAATGCAATTCAAGAAATTGAAGACTCTTATGTGCGAAAAATAAGTTCGAATCATCGGCAAAAAGATGAAAATCCAAAGAGTCTGACGACTTATTAAAGTCATTCATATAAATTAACTAGAAATACATGCATGCAGCAACCCCTCGCCACTAAGAGCATGCAACTATATTTTTGGAATTACATGAAGTACTTGTATAGGTTGTTGTCATAGCAACACGGCAATGGTTATTCTTTCTGTATATTTTTTCAAAATGACAAAATATCAGTTTTTAATCCTTGTTTTATTGACAATTTTTTTAAATGGCACAACATTTGTCATCAGTATGTTATTACGCCTAATGTAAGCTTAAATTTGGTATAAAATACGACCTATTTACATTAGTAATAAGAAGACAGTCTTGCATTTACAAAACATAAACTTACTCTGGAATTTAAACAGTGAATAGACTGGATGAGTACGGCTACGCCGGCCTTTATAAAGCATTAAAACACAAGTATAAATACGCATTATCAACAAACTTGCCTTGTGTTTCACGCCATAGTCAATTCTTGGCGCTTCTCTGTATTTTCCCCGAATTAATCTCTCTTCAAGAGTCTTGTGGCAGTCGTTTTCGTCTTATTTCTCGCCTTTTTGGATGCCTTAAGTGTTTGCTACTCCTGATAGTCGGCCATATTCCTGAGATCAGAAATGACCACCCTTCGTTGGTTGTGAAAGTTGCCAAATCTTTTTGCAAAAATACGAAATATTGTAGTGCAATATAGTCCGCCATATTTTTGAGATCAGTGATGACCACCCACTCCCACTCACCGCCACCCTTGAACCACGCGCCCGCGATATTTGATGAACTTCAGACTTCGCTATGCTTTCCTTTTCCCGGGTGTAAATAGCCGTGCGGAATTAGTACCCTCGCACGGCGCTTCGCGCCGTTGGCTCGGGGAAAATAAAAGAGGTCCCAGAACAGACCCCTGAGGTACCCCATGAGTCACTAATATTTCATGAGATATTGTATTACCAAGTAATACAAATTGGGACCTATTTGAGAGATACGAACAAAACCAAGCTTTTGCCAGCCCTCGTATACCATAATGCTCGAGTTTTCCTAGTAGAATTTTGTGATCTACAGTGTCAAACGCTTTACTAAAGTCAAGAAATATTCCACATGAATACATCCTTTTTTCAATTGCTCTTTGTATTTTATTGGTAATAAGCAATGACGCATGAACAGTTGAGTGATTGGCGCGAAAGCCAAATTGTCCAGACTAGAATATTTTATTTTTCTCAAAAAATGTTATTAGTCTCTTATATATCAATTTTTCAAGAATTCTGTTAAATACAGATAGTAAAGAAATTGGACGGTAATTTAAAATATCAGTATATGATCCCTTTTTAAAAATTGGAATGACTTTTACAATTTTAAACTTATTTGGAACAATTCCTGAATTGAATGAGCAATTATACAGGTAGGACAATGGTTCAGACAATATAGATTTTAGTAATTTTAGTAACTTAGTTGGAATGCTAAATGGTCCAGTAGATTTATTACCACATAAGCTATTAATCTCCTGTTCGACTTCCCATGAAGTAGTTGGATAAAGGGCAAAACTCTGGAGAATAGGTGATTTTAGATATTTAGTATATGATACAGCTAATGAAGGTATAGATGCAGCAAGATTAGATCCAATACTTGCAAAGTATGTGTTAAAATTAAAGCATTAGCAATATCAATAGTATTTGTAATTTTCTGGGAGTCTATTTCAACTGTAGTTGGAATATGGACTTTCTTGTTACTTAGTGTAATTAGCTGTTTAATTCCCTGCCAAGTTTTCTTAATATTGTTAGAATTATTTTGAAAGTAATTAGAATAATATGACTTTTTACTTAGCAAAATCAAATGTTTTATTTTGTTTCTATAGAATTTGTATTTAGAGAAATAAAAAGCATCTTTGGAATTCATATACAATTTATAAAGTTTGCTCTTTCTTTTTATTGAGATACGGATACCTTTTGTAATCCATGGTTTTGATAATAATTTCACTTTTCTTTTGGATAACTTTTTAAGAGGCACATGTTTATCAACCAGCTCAGATAATTTATCCAAAAAGGAACTAAAAATGAAGTTGACATCTTCAGAATTACCGAGAACAGTCATCCAGTTGACCTCGGCGACTATGACGGGCCGTTCCCATCAATATTGCTATTTGATAAATATTCGTTCTAATATATTTATATTTATGCTATAGTTTATTTTTTGGTTCTAATATTTTATCGTTTGTGACTAAACGTGACAAAACGTTTATATTCATGGTAAATTTAATTTAAATATCCTTCCTATATTTTTAAATTTCATTCTAATTAAAATTCAATATGTGCTAGTTTTTTATACATTCTAATTAAAATTCAATATGTGCTAGTTTTTATATACATTCTAATTAAAATTCTAGGTATTGTACCTAATTTCCCCCGTTTTTTACCGATATTATCTCATTGATTAATATGATTATAACATGATGGCGGTCATTAACGCAGCTTGTTTTAGGGTTAGGGTTAGGGTTTGGGTTAGGGTTTGGGTTAGGGTAATTTAAAAATATAGGAAGGATATTTAAATTAAATTTACCATGAATATAAACGTTTTGTCACGAGAGAATAAATTATTAGAACCAAAAAATAAACTATAGCATATATATAAATATATTAGAACGAATATTTATCAAATAGCAATATTGATGGAAACGGCCCGTCATAGGCGACCTCCTCGATAAATTTTGCCTCATTAAATTGTGAATAATCTCTTAAATATCTGTCATTATTAAGGTTATCTTTAGGCATTTTATAAATTAAAATAAAATTAGGTAGATGATCAGAGATATCATAGATTAAACTCAATAGTATTCGTGTAGATATTGTCTATTAAAGTAGCAGAATGATCAGCAATTCTGGTAGGTTGGATTATATGTGGTTGAAAAAAATAAGAAGTCATAGTGTTGAAAAATTCTTCAGTTGAACTATGCGAATCAAAACTAAGTAAATTAATGTTAAAATCACCCATAATTACACATTTTTTTTTCATTAGAAATTTTCACAATACACGAAGTTAGATAGTCAGTGAAGTTTTCAATATTGCTATTAGGATGTCTGTAAATTACTGAACAGACAAGATTAGTTTTATTTGAACAATGAATTTCAAAATCCTCCGTAGTAGAAGAAAGATCTAATCGTGAATGAAATTCAAGTTCATTTCCAACATAGAAGCCAACGCCACCAGCGGTTTGTGAGCTAGGTTGTGAGACAAAATGGTAATTAGGTATTTGAATATTTATAACTGGATCCTTATCAGCTATTATTTTGGTTTCTGAGATGCCAATAATATTAAAAGAGACTTTAACTTCAGAAAGCAAAGTTATCAAATTATCAAAGTTTGCACTCAGGCTTCTTATGTTACAGTGAACTAAAGAAAAAGTATGATCGAGACTTTCCAAACTCGAACTAACTTGGTTATTAAACTCGTTGACTGAATAATATTTAAAATCTATCTGAGGCAACAAGTTATTATCTATATCATAAGCATGACAGTTAGGTATATTAGATAGTTTAGAAATCAAATCAAACTTCGGCAAAGAATTATAACTATCACCCATTAGAAAATAATCATGTCTTTCAAAAGATAATCATCATATTGCTAATGTAATACACTTATCGGGATATTGCTTGTAGATCCATTTTGGTAGAGATGGCATGAATTGGACTATTTGTATCTTTACGTAGATATACACGACCAGATCTCGTCCATATAAATTTAAAATAGTGATTTCGTTTGAACTGAAGACATTCGTGAAAAAGTTCTCTATTTTTCGTAGTTAGGCTTTCAGACATAAAGATCTTGTTACTTGATGCCATTCCAATATCACTTGTAGTTTTATTTTTCAAGTGCTTTCGAGCTTTAAAGAAACGTTCCTTAGTAACTCTTCGTGTAAACTTAACAATAATCTTCGAATGCTTTATGTTTACACCAGACATTCCTTCTTTTACACTCGAGCTATAACTTGGCTTAGGTAGCCGATGACTTATCGAAATATCACTTTCATTTATATTCTCACCAATAAGGTTGCCAATCTTCAGCACTAATTCGTTAGTATTTTCATCCTCAACTTCAGGTACACCAACAATCTCAATACAATCACGACGTGAATACTGTTCAATGTCGTTGATTTGAATACTCTGATGCTCTACAATACTCGACAATCTAGAAACTTCTGATTTTAAATGTTTATTCTCAAGCTCAACAGCTGAGATTTTCTTATCAAGCTCGTCGATTTTCTGTGTAATCATATCAAATTTATCACTCATGAAGTTGACAGACTCTTTTAACCCATCCATTAGAAGCATAAGTGGCTTTAATTTCTCATCCAAAATAGATGATAATTCTACTTTGGTAACAAAACTTTTTGAGCTCATATTTATGAAGCAAAAATAAAAGAAAATAACAAAAATAGGTTAAATAATACTCAATTTTCACGGAGCCTAAATTTTTACGCCCGCCATCTTTTTGGATAGAGCTACGCATTTAACAAGGATAGAGCTACGCATTTAACAAGGTGTCTTGCCTTATTGCTGTGCACTTCTTGCCCTGTCTCCTGGCAAAAGATAGGATGATGGTTTCAGCACTGAAGCCATTTCAAGCCAGAGAACATCCAGTGTCGTTGAGAGCGTCTAGCAGTTTATCAGCCGACTTGGCTTTCACGTTGTCGAGTCTTTCAAAATCGCGTCATTCGCCTTTCGAACGAACTCATCGTCATTCGAGTCACACGCAGCTTTAACTCCCTCGAAGTCGTATTCACTTATTTTAAAACACTGTCGAGTGTAAACTTACAACTCAATTTTACTTATGCGAACGCATATTAATTTTAGTTAGGCGGAAGTGAGCAAGTATATAGTTCGATGCTAAATACTACGTTAGTTTTACGTTAGTTAATTTAATTTAGGCAGACTCTGCATATTAATTTTAGTTAGGCAGAAGTCAGCAAAACATGTTGTTTTGGCCAATCAGAACTCCTGAATATTGCATAAAGTTAGGCAGACCCCCGCAAAGTTTAGGCAAAGGTCATTTTGCCTAACTCGAGATCAGTTATAAAAACTGGACTGTCAATAAACACCGCAAAATTTATGCAAAGTCGTTTTGCCTTAACTAAAGGTCAGTGAGAGTAACTGGACCGCCAAAAAATGTAAAATATATATTTCTGTATTACATTTAATTTTGGAGAGATAACTATCGCCTAGAATTTTTAATTAGTGAAATTTTGCGTATGTCGCGTGCCTAACTTGACTACCCCTAGATCTGCCCCTGATTCATTCAGTGGTATTTTGAGGAAGATACAATGAAGAATGGCATGTATGTTCGCAGCGAAAGGTCAAAATAGCTTGTAGTAATTAATATTTCGAACGTAAACAAAGTTGCAGCGATGTTTTTGGTGTTATTTTGAAAAATATATGAACCTTTCTGACTGAGATATCCCGGTATATATTATTTTCATACTTATTGTCTTTTCAATTGTGAAGTTTGCTGCCTTTGAAGGAAAAAAACCGCTTTTTATGCATAGTAAAATTACAATCAAACGTCTAAATTGAAAGCTATTGAAATGGCTTTAATCTGGTGTTTATTTGGTGTAAATAGCTTATATTGAACCCGAGATACGGTTTCACAAATTCATCCGTCACTAGCGACTGATTTTGGTAGGGTCCGTCGAGAACGTATATTTGGAATTTTTGTCGAGCGTTGTGAAGGGGGTCCTGTAGAAGTTCACACTTGCGTCGCTAAAGAAAAGATCGGGCATTTTAAGACTCCGGTACTTACGGTACCCGGAGTAATAAATGCGTGCAAATAATAGTTTGTGGATGCGCATTTGTTAAAATCATTGCTGAGCTACAAATAAAACTATGAGCAAGCGCATGGAAAGGGTTTGTCAAAAAAATACTGTCCACGCATGCAGTGTTTAGCAACAGCGATACAGCCCTGACTACATAACATGCATTGATTGAAAGTTAGTTTTACATACTATACCTATGGCTAGTTACCCAAGGCAAAGAGAAAGTAGGTCATTGTGCTAAAACCGATTCTCCAGGACGTACCATCAAATTCAAATATTCCATTTTCAGCATCAAATATCCAAAATAGGGCAAACTGGGTCAAATGACAAACGTTTACTTTGAGAACTTTTGCTTCCTTATCAACGTATTTCCACGGTTCTGGACAAGTTTTTACCGCATCAAACCTGTTTACAACAGAAATATATCCAAATTAAAAACTATCTGTTAAATAGGCAAGTTAAATCATGACAACATGGTTTATTTTTTTGGTCTGCAATAATTCCGACATATCCGTTTCGGAGCAGAGCTAGGACATATTTGCATTTTCATGATACACCAAATCATGCTTATTATGTTCAGCGAAGCGGCTACAAGCACATGCTTCCTCCAGCCAATAAATAAACTTACCAAGCAATTGATCGATAATTTTACAGTGTTACATAAATCAGGAGAATAGGGTTGAACAATTTATCGTTTTCTAGGTCGAAGCTGAAGATTTAAGGCGTCCGCAAAAATTTCAATGCATTAGATCATTTTTGCTTCCTGAAGATTTTATAATCAACCATAGGCTTTAATCAGCTCAAATATCCTGTTCTTTTTATTTCCATTATAATTTATAAATACCATGTTTGATTATTTGTATCCCAAAGTAAAAGCACAGGATCAATATCTTCTTTTGTCACTTGGTCACTAACAATCTTCTTGTTCATTTTCAACATTTGCTTGACGTCGTAAACCAACGTAATTGTTAATGGCTTCTTGAAGCGATATTCCGACCACAGTGTATTAGTTTCTGGATCGTAAGCGTTAATCTCGAAACTGTAATTACCAAGCTTGAAATGCTTAAAAGGACAAGGAATCAGTGATGAAACTATAGCATTAACTGACCTTAAATCAAAATGCTGAAAATTAAAAAAAAGTCAGTTTGAATTCCTATCTAAAGAGCTAAAGGAAAGTTTATTTTTTATGTGGAGCAAGTCTTTTTAATGTGTGCTTGGCAACATAATGCTGTTTGCTGCATTATTCTGCAAGGCGCATTAAAAATTCATCAACAATCTCTTTGTTTTTACCTTTGATGGTTTAACAACTTTTGGGTCGACAGTTGTGTTGCCATCTGTGCCATTTTTCAATTCTTTTTCTCCAAGACTGGTAACCTGGAACTTAACATTCTCATCAACAGCCCCTGGTGGTAAATAAACAGTTCCAAATGTATCTCCGACCGTTTTTCTAGTCCCGTTCAAGGCAATATTTGTAGTGTCAAAGAAGAATAAACCCGAATCATTTTTGGAGAATACAAATTCTGTTTTCCCCACTGTGATTCCGTTAGATGTCATCGGCTCACATTCAAGACCTGCTCCGTTAATCGCCTTGACTGTCACGTAAAATTTTCGACCTTTTTTTAAGCGACCATCATCGAATTTAGCGTACCACCTTGAAGCATTGCCTATTTCTTGAAATTCCCAAACGTCGTCTAGGCCTGGTTTTGATCCCCATCCTATTTCATAAGACACCACACCGCTTTCGGGATCTTCTGCTTTCCAGTTACCAAATATGACATTCCTGAATACCTATAAGTATTAATAAATGTTTTATTGCGCACTTCCTACTAACAAAGTCTTCTTGCCATTAAAGAAATTGAAATGTCGAAGAAAACACACGTACAAATTGAGCTACACATGTTTACTGGGTTTTTTCCAGATGTTGCCTTGTGATTCGTTTGTAAGCTTGAGATTAAAAAATGTTTACAATAATTGACACAAATTAAATATCTGCGTTCAAAGTTAAAATAGTTAACGCATGTATTAATCTAACCTGGAAGTCGATATCTGGTCCAACTAATCCATCCCGCACGTAATGTAGTATTGGGGGAGTTGTGTCAACCAAAACCCCATCGCTTGATTTGGCAGTACATAACCCAGCATAATTACATGCTACTACAGTGGCGTAATATTTGTCATTATGTTGCAAAGACACGCCTTTTAGAGTTCTGTTAGTGGAGCTGGTTGCATTTTCACATAGCATCATGTCATCATGTAGCGGTTTGGAACCTACACACCAGAAATAAAGCGCAATGTCGCTCTCGTTATCACGAAAGTCGAGCCAGCGAGCACTGATTTCATAAGTGTTGTTGGTGTAATCTAAATCGGTTTCGGAGAAACTTCTGCTTGTGCACTGGTGTTCCGAACTGAAAGTTGTATTTGATGAACAATTCCTAGAACCGTCACTGCCCAGCCCATCGAAGATAGAGCCTGCTTCAGGTGATGTGTAATCAATCCAAAACGGAAAACTATCGGAATTTTTCGTCACTCCAGTGGCTGAAAACTGTGTCAGTCTGATGAAATAACTTTGTGCAGACCCAGGCAAATAAAATTCCTGATCATCGAAGTTTTGTCGCCATTCAGTAACTGTTAAGTTATCTTTCGAAACATTAATTCTTATGGTTTGATTGTTCTGTACGGTACAAGGATATGTCTCACAATGTGAAACCCTAAATCTTGCATCGGTCGACTGATTAAGACAAATACTGTCACTGCAATTACTGCATTGTTCTTCAAATCCGGGATATGCCTTTTCACCTCTTCCACAGGGAATGCATATAATGCGTTCCTTTTGGCTGTCTTCGAAAACTTTCTTACGCACATGATTCTGTTGACAAAAAGTCGTAACATATAGTCGTCCCGTCCCAACATCTACGTAATCCGTTGGCCAAGCAACTTTCCCGGGCGCTCCAACGATGAGGTGATTTCCTGTTATAGCTACAGATGCACTAGGACGACTATCAGCAAAGCGGGAAGCTGTTTTAGAAAGTACGCTACCTATTCTTATGCAACCTTTGCTATGTCTGTAACGTACTAGTTCGGCACCATCACGCCCATCGGATCTGATCCCCATAGCAACGACAATTTCACTACTATCTGAAACATCCAAGCCACCACTTAGCTGAATTGTTCTGGATAATAAATATTTGCATCTTCGTATGGCTTTTGCTGACGAAGTATCAAGCTCAAAAACATGCAACGTTCGGGTTTGCACTGTTAATATGAAAAGTTCGTTCTTATTTGTCAAATACAAGGTTTTTGTACCCTCCATAATTTGAGGCAAGTTTTTTGACAGAGTTTTTTCCTTTGCCAAAGAAGAGCCGAATGCCTTTGAGTACACGTGAATTTCAGAGCCTGCTATTACCAAGAACTGCTGATTTATTGCGATAACGTGTGGAACAATGAAATCTTTTTCTTCATGTCCAAGTACTTGATCCAATATCCACGTACTACCTTTATTCCTAAAAACAGCAACAACATGAAAGCCTTTTCGAGGGTCTCGACCGCTGACAGCAATAACCTCAGTACCATCGTATGCAAATTCTCGCCCCACGGTTCCTAAGGACGACCAATGGTTATCTCCCGAGCAATGTTCAGGTGCGTCTGTCGTCGTGTAATTACAGTTTGTTATGTAAACGAATGAGCTAGTGGAAGTAAGGTTATGATTGCTGATCTTCTGTATCGCCAATGATTTAGCTACTGACACCAAAACTGTATCGTTTCTTGCTTTTACCTTAACGTGACTATCATTGCTGCTCGTATTAAAAGTTACATGCGCAATGGGCTTGATATGTAACGATTCTACTGAAAACATTGAAACTGTGTTTTGTGAAGATACCATAATTAGATCATGGCCAAAAGCGTCAATGGTCACGCCAAATAATCTCGTTTCCACTACAGGCTTAAACTGGCGGTCAGGATACACCATTCGCGGATGTTTGTTTGTTTTTGAACAACAAGCGGCCAGTCCGTTATAAAGGTGTTTGCTATGAAATATCTGTCGACGGTCAGTCGTTACAGTCCGAGTTTCGTTTGCACGAAAGGTGACTCGATACACGCTAGCATTGTATGTCATAGGCACGTGTTGACTAAAGAGTCTCGTTTCGTTTGCTGTTTTGAGTTTGACATTGATCGCTACATTAAGAGGATCAGGCACAAAACCTGTTTTGTCAAAGATTTTACGTGGCAATTTTGGGATTCCAACATATTTTTCCAAACCATGTGACTCTGTATTTTGAATGTGAGCTGTTGTGTTAACTTCAATATCAGGAGGGGCGTCCGGAATTATCACCACAGGGTCACCACTGGAATCAGTGCACAGGTTAATTGTGTTACAGGTTCTTATGACTGGACGATACTTAACGTAGGGCTTTAGTATGCTACCAGTAAAGATTACGTACGACTTTCCGCTAGGAATGTCAACGAACTTGAAAACCAGACGCTCTCCATGCCATTTTTCAACTGTGCTTGTGATTTCATTTTGGTCGTATTCTGTTAAAGCAGCTTGGACATGAGAATACAATGATTTGTTTTGCGGTAATGACCATTTAATTATGATAACACCTGTGTTGCTTTGGTATACTGAGACAGGCCTCGTATCATTCAATTGACGGATGACTGAAACATTGATTTGAGGTGGGAATATTCTTTCAGGATTGCATTGGGAAGACGTGAGTAGTACATGGTTTCCTACTCCATTTGTAATTCGAACGACTACTCGAATACCAGTTAATTTAGGAAAAGAATGAAATATAGCAGAGACTGTAAATGTTCCTGGTGATAGCGACTCCCATGCCTGTATATCACATGAATCACTGACACTTTCAATGCACCATTCAGTTGAAGCTACACCTGACTCCTTATCTTCGTGTTGTAGCCATGTGGCTTTTATCAGTTCATCCGAGCATGAAATTTGAATTACGTTTTCTTTGATTGACCCTAGCGAGAAGAAAAGCACATCATTTATGGAAGACTAAACTCATACATACAAAATGAAAGCGTGAAAATTACCCGATAATGACTTGTTAGAACTACTCCTCATACGCTTAACTGGTTCAGGCGGAGACAGGTCGATCTTCAAGCCATCGGATGTCACTTTGATTGAACGTCCAGCCATGTTGCTGACTTTAACCGTTATGTAATACTCTTCTTTATGGCGTAACTTTAGTCCGTTGAATGTATACGTAGTGGTTAACCCCATCAGTAAATAATCAATTTCGTCACATTCCTCTTGTGATTTACCAAGGCAGATTTCATAGTGAGATAACGAAGACTCAGGATCATAGAAGTTCCCCCAGCTGTAATAGAAAAATAAAGTATATGAAAATACCTTTCATTATTTTATTACTGACTGTTTGATGTGATGAATCGTGGTGTTCTTTAATTAATTGGCGTGGGTTATTAAAAGAAGCAACATATCAACCCAGAAGACAGCAATTTCGTTTTCGACCAGATAATAATGCAGGACAAGAAAGAATTTACTAGTCAGAATTTACTAGTCAGAATTTACTGTTAGGTCTAGTTATGACCCGCATGCAAGCGGGGAATGACAAAGTTTAAATCTGCCTTGTTTCCTTTTTCTGTTTTTTTTTTTTGGAAACTGTGATACCAAGGTCCGTGATATCTGACACTTGTTCAAGTTGTTGACAATCAAGATGATACGGTGTTTGAATTTTCAAATTCTTTCTGGATATGTGCATAGCCTTGCACTTATCCGTGTTAAATTTCATTTTCATAGCGCTCCAATTCTGTAGGCCATTAAGATCGTGCTGAAGTGACGTGCTGGAGTTAGGAAGGTCAAGAGATCTATACAGCTTAGAATCATTAGCAAAGAGCTCGAGTGTTGAGTTCGCCTGGACGTAATCTTGAGCGTCGTTGCAATATACAAGAAAGAGGAGAGGACCGAGTATAGAGCCCTGTGGTAGACCTGATGTAACTGGGAGCCAATCTGAACAGACGACATGAAGAACTACTCGCTGTTTCCGATCAGTAAGGAAACTTCGAAACCAAGAGAGGAGGGACCCATCGATTCCAAATCTGCCCAGTGTTTGTAAGAGCAGATTGTGTGGAACTTTGTCAAACGCCTTGCAAAGATCGAGGAAGATGGTATCGACTTCTTTGCCACTTGCTACGCATTCCAGGAGATCATGGTTGCAAATCGTAGATGAGTGGTGCCACGTAGATGAACGGTTCAACCTTGGATAACACGCAAAGTAGAGAAATAGGACGGTAGTTGAACGAGAGAGTTGGACGGGCGTGATATTGGCAAGCTTCCATTCAGCAGGTACTACGCCGAGTGAGATAGACATGTTAAAGGGAAATGGCAAAATATTTTTTGTTATTTAAAATTAAAGTTCACCTTGAAGCAAATTAAAATCCTGTTTAACTCTACCTCAACTGCCTTTTGTCGCCAAAAAATTAGTATCGTTTATAGCAGTATATTCTTGCTCGTCGGCCATCTTGAAAATATTTTTGTATGCTAATTTATGCAAGACATTTACCTATGACGTCACAACAGGGATTGACTTTTCGCGCGAAATACAAATACAGTAATACATTTCAGAATCACAATGTTTTGTCCTGTTTATGGCTGCAATAGTAAAAGCAAAAATAATCCTGAAAAGAAAATACACTTTTTTGCATTTCCTAAGGAAGGTAGTAAAGACGAACAATCGCGACGGAAAATCTGGATCGACTTTTGTAGAAGAAAAAACTTCGTACCATCAAAATATACCGGTTTGTGCTCGAAGCATTTTCGTAACGACTCATACATTCTTTCACACTCGCCGGAGTTTTTGTCCTCGTTAAACTTTGTCGGAAAACGGAAACTCCTCCTGAAACCTGATGCTGTACCGACTGTAAACGCGGCATTTGATAAAAAAGGCCATGCCTCTGAGCCCAAAAAGAGACAGAGAGGAACTCTTTCGAGAAAGAAGGAACGTACGAATGATACAATGTAAAACAACATGAATATGTGAATTTACACAATACTGGTAATATTACTTAACAATTGTGATTGACTTTCTAATACAACAGTACAGTGCGTCTCGGTACAAAAAGCTTAATATGGTATTACATGCGCAAAAAATATTGTAGTAATATACTATGCCTGAATAATGAAAACATTTAATAATATGAAAATACTTCATGCGAGTTCTTCTTTTCTTGATGTCAAGGAAGTTGAATGTTTAATGTCCGAAGCTGAATGTTCAAAGGAAAATGACGGATCGCAGCTCAATACAATGGGAAATATTGATGCTAACGAAGAAGCAGAGCAAACTAGCGACAACCAGTATGAAAACACCTCAAAATCAACATACTGCCAAACTGTACCATTGAAATACTTTGTGAGAAGTTCAAGTACCCAGACAAGAAAATCTATGCTACAATCGAACGTGGCAGAAAAAGGAACACAGACGTACATAACTGGTAATTCCTTGTCGAAATTGATGCCTCTTCACAAACCACCTCTTCACAAACTGATGCAATAGACGACGTCGACATATCTGGCGTGGTTGATCACTACAAAAATGGTGTTGATTTCGAGAAAATAGACATTCCCCAACTTCATGCTGAGATCAATGATAATATAACTGTCGAAAGTGAAAATTCCAAATCACCTCAACAATTGGAAGATCAATTCAATGACAGCGAATGTTCGAACGAGGAGTTTTTGGCAACATCGGGCGATGAAAGCGAAACTGACGACGAGTGTCCAGATGATGAAGTTTCAGCAATAGATGAAGAAATAATTTTAACAACCAACAAATCCATCCAAAGTCAGCTAAAATTTATCATATGTGAGGAGTCAATCGCAAAGACCTTTAGCGTTTGTTTGAAATGTGGAAGTAAATGTTCTGTTTCCATTCGCAATAAAATTGGCAGTTATTGTGTTATTTCAGTTTCCTGCCTATCTGCTGCGAATCACAATATATCCTGGCCTACTGCCCCCCTACTAAACCGCTTACCTGCTCTAAATTTACTAATGGCATCAAGTATTTTGGGCACAGGCATGGATTCGAATAAAACACTAAGGTTTATGGAATATTATATGTTTTAAGAGACGGTAATTGTCCAACCTCCAAGCTGGATATGTAATTCCAGCCGTGTATAATGTTTGGAAAGTTGATCAACAAACGTTGCTCGTTGGAATTAAAGGCAAGCCAATCACTATCGCATCAGATATGCGGGTAGACAGCCCGGGACACAGTGGGCTACTGGGTGCTGGTTCTACACTTGATGTGGAAAGAAACGTAATTCTCGACACACAAGTAGTGAAGTTATTTAGGCCATTTGGGCTCATTAAATAATTAATCCTCATTAAAGAGGGCTAATAAACATAGAAATTTCCTTATTTATTAGGGGGCTCATAAAGGAAGGTTAGTAGCTATAATGAATAGACCATTTCTGAATTATAGTGAAACTGGTAAGAACAGTAACACCAAATGAGGGCCAGTCCTAATTTGTTGTAGAAACATCACAGTTTAAAGGGAAATGGCAACAAAATGTTTTATCGTCTCGTCTGAAAGAGACTCCAAAACAATATATAGAAGTCTATTACAGAATTTTTATATCTGCCTTATTTGGTGAGATATTTTGACTTGAAATCTTTAGTTGTCCGCCATCTTGGATATTTGTGGATATGCAGGATACGTCACAACTGGGGTCACGCAATTATTTTTTCTTACGACACAATAGTTAATATGCTCTCATAACCGCATGTACGGCAAGTGTTTCGGATTTCAGCATGGACTGAGAAGATTTCAAACAATATTTGATTGTTGGTAGGTATTTAGGACGATTTTCGACAGGCTTATCCCTGTTGTGACGTCACCAAAACATTGTTAATGAGGTGAAAAATTAATCCAAGATGGCGGACAGTTCGTTGATTTAGGTGAGAATATCTCCCGAAGTAAAATAGTTATAAAAATTTTGCAATAGACTTCTGTTTATTGTTTTAGAGTCTCTTTCAAATGAGACATTAAAATTTTTTGTTGCCATTTCCCTTTAACATGAAGCCTCACTCTTGGGCTTTTATATGAGGTGCTATTGGGGAGGCTGACATTACAATATCTAAACATAATTTTAAAGCATAAATGAAAAAATCTTCATCATTGTTCTTACAGAGTACAGAAGTGGACAATTCCAATGGGATGGAATTAGAGTCCTTAAAGAGACAGCTTTCATATCTTGAGAAGGCAAACATAGATGTGAAAAAACTTGTAACGACCGGCATGTTCAAGTAACATCCTACACGGCTAATGAAAAACCAGAAATTGAACACAGCCATGATGTATGGCATTTAGCCAAAGGTATTTTTTATTAACATGTTCTGCAAAATTTATCTCAATTATTTTCCAGAAAGGTATGTATTTCACATAACTTTATGTGGCTAATAGATGGGTTTCTTCAGTCAGTATAATCTATACAATATGTTGAAGTGTAATATGCAGCTAGGTAATAAATTTGAACCAAACAATTTCCATTTGCTAGCTGTA
This sequence comes from Muricea muricata, assembly GCA_963855995.1. Taxonomy (NCBI): domain Eukaryota; kingdom Metazoa; phylum Cnidaria; class Anthozoa; order Malacalcyonacea; family Plexauridae; genus Muricea; species Muricea muricata. Next base: position 7,383,525 of record OY979723.1, on the reverse strand, counting down.
AAGAAAAAGCTATTAAAAGCCACCAAAACAAAGAAATTCAAGGCTATAAAACCTTGGATTGGGGTATGTATGAATTGTTCAATTGCAATATATATTGCATATTTTCAACCATGTATATGTACAGTAATTAATTAAATTTCTCATTTAATTTAGTCCATCATTAACCACATTTATTGGCTGGCAAGTTCTAGCTACAATGGCAATCAAAGGGAAGAAAAGTGGATGAGCCTTCTTAATCATGTCATTGATGTGCACATGCACAAAAATAATAAAATTTTTGTGAAATGCACTCATGATACATTGGAACGAGCATGGCTGAAAAAAGGTACAAATGCTTTCCCAACTTATTATTTTAATTAGTGTATAACTAATATTAAGCAACCATTGATAAAAATGGAAATGTACATTTGTGAGCAGAATCTACTCAACGAATCATTTCAATTCTATTAAGGTTCTGCAGCCTATAAGAAATTATACGAAATCCTAACCAAACCACGACTGATAAATGCAATCCGGAAGTTGTCAAATCTATACCAAACATCATCACTTGAAGCTAAACATTCACTAGACAATCAATTTGCTCCAAAGAAGATATATTACCCATACCATTCCCTGACAGCAAGGTTTGTCTAATGCATCACTCAAGTCTTTATCCATAGTTGTCCATTATGTAATGCACAAATTCGATTAAATTTTAAAATGCTGCATATAATCTTGGTCACTCACCTACTATACAAATAAGACAACTAAAATTGATCACTTACAATAGCATTGTAACTACAGTACATTTATTTCTGCATTTTCATTTATGTTGCAGTTTCTCGGATTTCACTTGATAATCTGAGAATTTATAGTCTCTAATGCATTATATTTCCCATGAATTTTAGGCTATTTTGTTCAAATCTACATTTTAACGAAAATTCTAAAAGAAAACAAGCTACAACAAAAGATGGAACATACAGATGGGCCATTGTCTACCCCAAAACCTTCAAAGGAGAGAAAGCCATTCCAAGGGAGATTAAAGAGCATTCAACTTTTAGTATGTTGTATAATAATATACATAGAGTAGACAATTACCTGACGGTCGCTTTGTACCGTGAAACACTGTGTATATATATGACTGTATACATATCATATAAGCATAGACCACTGGTTATACCCTTCCATAATCTTGTGTCAAATTAGGCCAGGGTACTTTGTACTTATACAGTTAATATTATCATTGTACATTATGTGCAAAAAATACAGCATGAAAGTCTCAACCTTCGACAAAAGTATCCTACTTTAAAGAAAGCAAAGTTAAATTCAAAACCAATGTTACCCAAAGAACCGATGTCACTTGCTTCAATGTACCGTAATGGTAATCAACCAGAGAGCAAAGAATCCATTGTGGCCAGAAGATATTGCAGATTTACCCAACCAGCATGTCCAGTAGTAGCAGATGAGAGAGTTTGTGAGTGTTCTGGCAAATGCGCAACAAAAAGATGCCCTTGCAAGGCAAATACCACAAAATGCACTTCAAATTGTAGTTGCAATGTACAAAAATGTATGAATAAGTAAATATCTCCAAATAAATCCATAAATCAAACAACGCAACATAAGCACACATTTTTCTCCATGTTGGTCTACTTGGCAAATTTGAAATGTGTGTACAACCCACTTGGAGAAGCAAAAACTCCTCTTATGCGCGAATAGACACATGAAGGGAAAACTCGTCGTTGCTTTTTACCGAGAATAGTGAAGACCCACCTTGAACACCTTCTATATGATGCTAGGCGATATAGTTTATGCGTACGCTCTAACTCCTTATCGTCGAGAGGCCAGTTCTCTTCCATATACTGTAACACATCGATATGAAGGACTTCCTTTGACAGCATATTTTGCTGAAAGGATGTCAAGTTTGTTATACATTGAAAACCCTGATTTTCAGCATTTGTTAATTTTTCGTCGTATTCATCATACTCTGTTGCTTTTTCATGGCAACAGAAAGATTCTACCGTCTTATCCATGACTGAACAATTCCCACATTTGCACCAGTCTAACGTTGAGAGACGCCACGAATTAGCAGTTTCGAAGTCTTGGTCAATTTCTTCCTCATCCGAAGTAGAGCTTTCGCTAGAATCACTGAATTCCTCTTCTTCTCCTTTGTTTGGCTCGAACATATACGGATGGATACTCTGATTTTCGTTAGTAGAGTTTTCGTCAATACAATTGCCTAATTGCTCGTCTATATTTTGTTTCTCCGCCATGTTCACTATGGACTGAACTTACCCTGTTGTGAGTCCACGCGTAAATTAGTAATTTTATTCAAAAACGATTCAAAATGGCCGACAATTGTATGAAAACATTCAAATAACTAGCGTGTTTACGTGAGTATAATAAACTTTTACATGGTCAGTATAGCTAAACAAAACTCAGCAATGTATTCTCTTTTGATTTTCAAAGTAAAAAAATATATTGCCATTTCCCTTTAAACAATCTGGTTAGCGAAGGGGCTATCACGTCCGCAAGTTCCAAAAACAGTCTGCTTGGGACGCCATCTTTAGGATCTAAGTTACGAAGTACCGCAGCTATTTCTATGGGTAATTACGTTATTATGGTAATTATGACTAATTACGTTATCATACTATTATACTACTGCAGCACGGGGGGAGGGGGAACCCGGGGGAGTCGATGTTTTGTATTACATTGAATTTGTTTCCGTTGTGTTTTCATTTTAACGCCGATTAACCTGTATTTTTTAGCATGTACATACATGCATACGGCATACATACATAAACCTTTATGCAATGAGCTACACAAAAAAGCTCATCAACAAAATGGTGATTTCCACACCGCGCGGGGATATAGTGAACTATAAGAAGGTACTTAATAAAAAAAGGTTTAAAAATTGTGACTGATCCCTTTGCGAAGCCAATGGGGTTAGAAGTGTTTCTAGCGTGTTTCAACATTAGTACTACATATACCCATTAAGTTTATGGTATGCAGCTTTCCAACCATAAACTACCCCTCTTATACTGCTATAAGACTACATGAGAGCATTTATTTAAATGACTCTCCGTGGGTCGCTGTCGTCAAGTAGCCATCCTATACTCATATATTTTTTTTTATTTTCCCTTTTTGTTTAATTAAAATATTATTATACATTACATAAGATTTGTAATTACAGGCTAGAGACCTACATGAAACCCTGCTGGGCTTTTTTGTTATAGGTCTCTAGATTTGTTTGTAGAATAAGCACTAACTAATTAAATATTTACAGTCAAGGTAAAATAGTTAATAATGATAGAAGTATATGCAAATAAATTGTTTAAGAAAAAGAAAATTAAATATAGATAAATTGATTACATTGAATATATACATACATATTTTCATATATTGGATCATTTAATTCCTTATTAGTTAAAACTTACATTCCTGTATCGCTATGTTTAAACCTGGCTTTTGAAGCGACTTTCCCTAATTGTTCCTGACTGTTCAGCTAAAGGCACGTAGAACTAATTAGATGTAGACAAAAGAAAACAATTGCAGTAACAAGGGTGAATAATGTTAGCCTAGCCAATCAGCACGTTTGTTAACCTTTTGTGTTCCCGACCAATCAGAATCTGTGAAACTGACATGTCAACAAAACAAGCGAGAATCTGACACATTGTTCTACGTCTTCCGTGCCATTCGTTGGTGTAGCCTGTACTCTAAAACTGAAAGACTCCTTGGTGGCAATACGAAATTTATGAAAATTGGGTATTAATATTTGAATGGATTTTTCTCCAATTAATATTGATTTAATTATATTAGTGTTATATACCATTTTAAAGCATATTTAAGCCACTTTTATTTTTAAGTATAAAAAGTATACATTTTTGCATTCATATATGAATATTTTCTGAAAGAATGTCTAAATTGTAATAATTTGACCTTAAAATGTAACAATTAAAGGGAATTTCCATGGCAACAATAGGTTGAATTACCAAAGTGTACCTCGGAAAACTGTAGCCAATTAAATATGTTATAACAACAGCCAAAAACAAAGTTCACCAGATAAATGTCTTCAAATATAATCTAGGTGAAAGTAGTGTCATCAATATTATCACATAATAAAACTGCAACATTCATTCAGTAAGTTTTCCTAACATTGAAAACAACCATCAAAATCATATAACAATTCATAGTATTTCAAGGCCTAAAGGTTAAAACAGGACAGTCAGTATCTACTCTAGACTATTTCCTGTGTTTATAGGTTTTTTGATGCCATTCCTGAAAGCAATTTCTCTGAGCAGTGCAATGCAGGTATACTTTGAATTGTAGAGCATTACATAATGAAAAACTTTCCTTTCTTCCTTTGTCTTGTTCATAACAGTGTGACGAGTATCTGTAAAGATTGGCATGTGCTCTGACTGAAAAGGTGGCTTGTTTTTGGGAGCATACTTGTATAAAGGGGCCTCGCCATACTCGTCTAACACAGGCAGCTGCCTGACAACCTCTTCTCGAAATTCAAGAAGAGAATACTTCTTTGGCCTTTCCAATTCTTTCACAGTTGGGTTGGAAGCTCTATGAGACTGGAATAAGATATGACCACTCACAATTGCAATGTCGATCATATGAAAGAACAGTGTTTTCCACCACTTTCTACTTTTTCGCAACACACTGTTTTTTGCCAGAACCTGATCAGATCGGTCAACACCATTCATAAATTTGTTATACCTTTCGATTGCCTTTGGTTGCTTCACATTCTCATCTGCCTTCCTCTTGCCATCCTTGTCTTTGTACTTCCTGGTAACAGTTACTGTATCATTTGCATGGTCTATGGTGGTTAAAAGTGTTACTACTCTATTGTTCTTCCATTGCAACGCCAAACATTCATCATCTCGTTCTCATCGCATAGCCCCTCTTTCCTTTGTCTTGGCCCAAGCTTTACCGCCTTTCATGGTATCAGGAAATCCTTTGCGTTTCTCTATGATTGTTCCAGTTGCAGTTGTATTCCTCAGGAACAAGTGTTTGAGCAAAATTGGGGAAGGGTAAAAGTTGTCAATAAAAAGTTGATAGCCTGGGTCAAGCAATGTTGCAATCAATTTCATGACAACATCATATCCCAAGCCCCACTCACTGACTTTTCTTCTAGCTGCCTTCCCAATGTAAACATCAAAATCGTATGTGTAAGCATTGGAACTGCAAGAACCCACATTTTTATTCCCCATTTGGTTGGTTTGTTTCGAATATACTGTCTTATTCCAGATCTATGTTTCGACTTGACCATTTTCTTATCAATTGCAATCTGTTGAAATGGTTGGTAGAGAGACTGGCATTTGTCTTTGAATGCTTGGATAAAACTACTTACTTAACGCAATTTTTCTTGAGGATTTTCTGTATTTGGATAAACCACATGAAGAACACCCATCAGTGCTTTGAACCGTTTACGTGACATAATTTGCCTTGCCCATAATCGATGGTAGATTGTCTTGACACTCCAGTAACGATATGTCGCATTGACTTTTACCAGACCAAAATAGATGATAATAGCAATCAATCTTTCAATTTCTTCTGGACATGTTTCTTTCCATGAACCATCACTCTTTCCATAATGTGACTTGTTTGCAATAACTTTCCATGCATATGCATTTGTGTGTGTGCATATAGGCTTTATAATTTCCACCGAGAAGAATAGCTTGAAAAACTCAACAGCAGTGTTTAGACTTGTTCTTAGCAAAGGTGCATTCAGATGTGGCCCTGGCTGTCTTGATGGGGAAAAGTTTGGCATCTGGTTTGGTTTATCTGGAGTGTCATAGCTTTTTTGGGATTGTTCTGGTTGCCCATCACCAGTTGCACCATGAGCTGCAGTAACATTACCAGCATCTTTACTTTTGCCACGACTTCGGCTCACTTTGTTACCACTACCACGACTGCCACCCCTGCCCCTGCCTCAGTTGCTAGCACGGCCTCCACCACTTTGGTTGCAATAACGACCTGGACTTTGGTTCCAACCACGGCCACAGTTACGACCACGGTTGCTACCACGGCCACGGTTGCTACCAAGGTCACGGTTGCTACCACGGCCACGGTTACTGACATGGACGCTGTTATCACCACAGCTTCGATTACTATTATAGCCTCGGTGACAGCTTTGATTATATATTACCACCTTGACGCAGTTTGTAAAAATTACCCCGACTGTTACCAGGGTTTTTGTTGGTGCCTAGTTGCTTCTGGTTAAGTGTACATGGTTGAATAGCTTCCTGCAGGCTAACTTGGTCACTACATGATTGCTCCTGAATACCTGTACATGTTTGACTAGCTTCCTGAAGACTTACTATAGGGCCATTTATACGAGCGAAAATAGGCCGCGGCTTAAATAGGCCGCGGCTTAAATAAGTCGAGAACACAGTCTTTTATACGCCAGTTTTACTAAATTTATTAAAATAGCCCAAAACACTCGTATAAATAGACCATAACGAGGTCACCGACGTTTTAAATACCCATTACCATGACAACAAAAGGAAAATGGCTCGCGTTAGAAAAAAAAACTACACGAAAGGCCTTACTTGACTTGCCTTGGTCGCGAACGAAGCGTTTTTACGAGGTTTTCCCGCCTAAAATTGGCCGCGGCCAATTTAAGACGAGGCCCGAACCCTGGGCTAAAATTAGCCGCGACTTATTTTAGATGCAAAGAAATTGTACGTTTATACAGACGTTCTCGACTTATTTAAGCCGCGACCTATTTAAGCCGCGACCTATTTAAGCCGCGACCTATTTAAGCCGCGGCTTATTTTCGCTCGTATAAATGGCCCTTATGTTGCTACTTGATGGCTCCTAGTCACTCATACACATTTGACTAGCTTCCTGCAGACTTACTTGGTTGTTACTCAATGGCTCCTGATCAATCACACACATTTGACTAGATTTCTGCAAACTTACTTAGTGCTCTCGATCACTACTTGCATGTGCATGACTAGCTTTCTGCATACTTATCTCCTCTTTTCCACTTTCACTCTCATTCTTACTCAAACTACTCTGAGACTCAGCTTCCATTTTATCTGGTTCACTAATATAAACATAAAAAGTTGACTGAATGCAACATAATAATAGATTTTTGACAATATTTGACAAGTTAGTGCAATTTATATTTCAAATCCGATATGAAAAAAAAGTCCAAAAGCAATTTACAATCTTTTGTAATATTTTACATCCGATATTTTAGATGATGTAAACAATTGTTACAAATGCTAGAAAACCCCGCGAAATATGGCGCACATTTGTTGCGAGAAAACTGCAAAATAGAGCGTGTAAAATACTATTTTTATGTCGATTTAACTTTTCGATGGACAGAACATAGCTTGTGCATCATTTTGAGAAAATTAAGCATCGTTTGTCGATAAGACTACAAGCAAAAGCATAGCTTGTTGACTTGAAGCATAGCAAACTATCGAGCAAACAAATTGATGTACTTTCCTTCGTCACTTGAATCAGATTCTTTTAGCAACTCCCCATCAACTCCCCACATGCCACTTGGATCACTCCCAGAGTCACTTTCATTATTTAGAATGTTCCCAGTGCAAAAATCGACAACTTCCTGGGCTGAAAAAGTCAGCCTCGCACGCTGGCTATTTGACGCCATTATCAAATTTGTATGGTAGTTGCGCAAGAAGCAAAAGCTCAACAAACCAGCTCAACCAATTAAAGTAAGGTTTAGAAATGAATTGACCAATGATAGGATGTTTCATAAAGATTATTTCTAATCGATTGAATGCAATTCCGTTCAATTGTATCAGTCCGTTCATAGACAATCAAAAGAATGGACTGGAAACGCAAGCTAAAGCGTCAATGTTGCTGACGCGACACCCGTGATACGGCCTGATATGCTATACTTTGGAAACCTGTAACTTCACTTTAAATATACTTCAGGACTTTCTATTTACATATTTTAAACAAGAACGGCAATGTCTTTGCAACTATCGACTTTTAAAATTCTTTATGGATGTAACAAAGCTAAAACCCAACGCTGAATGTTTGCGTTCTTTTTGACTACAGAAATGTCGCCATTGTTGCTGTTGAAAAAGGTTTACGGAAACATTAAATGGTGATTTTCCGCCTTGTTTATCCCTCTGAAAAGTTTTAAAAGTCGATAGTTGCGTTCACAATTCTGTTCTTGTTTAAAAAATGTAAATACAGAGTCCTGAAATGTATTTAAAGTGAAGTTACAGGGTTCCAAAGTAAAGCGTATCACAGATGTCGCGTAAACTTTAGCTTGCGTTTCCAGTCCATTCCTTAGATTGTCTATGGTCCGTTCAATTGTATCACTATGACAACGAAAAAACATCATCGACCATGAGCGCACGATTTTAACAGTACCTGCCACCAAGGAGATTTAATTAATTAAAATTGTGATAGAACAATTCGGGTTTTTCTTTAATTTTCTCGTTGGGATTGTTTTAATTTGATCAAGATTGCGAAATACCGACGTTTTAAAAACTGGGTTTTCACACGCATATATTAATAAATTAATAGCTGATTTATATATACTAATAATATTTCTAACAGACTCTTGAAATACTGTTTATATTTTGAAGCATAATAAGCCCAACAAAGACTTTAATACAGACGATTTTGTCAAATGTGAATTGTTACCTTTCTTATTTGGATCATTCCTCATTTTGTAACCCTCATCGGAAATGCGTCCCAGGAATTCTTCGTGACTAACGGCTGACTGACTGATGCTGACATTATATCCGGTAGTTCTTGGAATGGAATTTGGAGATGCCACACGTAACAGAAGCGGAGGTCTCCACCATAGCCTTATTTTGTTAATCGTCACCATCTGTTTCTGGCACTGTCTTAGTTTCTTCGTCGCTATCATGGTCGTCTGCACAAGTCGCCGAAGCAATCACAGCGTCGTTTGCTGTTTTCCCCAAAGCTTCAACATGTGACAACAACGTAGCTTTACAAATTGGGCTCTAGCGGATGTTTGGCTCGGTTTTTAATAATCTTCTCGCCAAAACAGGTTGGGAAGTAGCTGGGGTTGTCCCTTTGTTTCGGTTATTGAACATCAACATTGGGGTGGGTGAAGAGCAGTTCAAACTTAAGGGTTTGGAATTCAACTGCCCGTGTCTTCAATTTATTTATTCTTTTTGAACTTAAATTGGATTTTTTTGGTGGCACAAACGTACATTGGAAGGAGTGAAACTCGTGCTTACGAGCATCAATTTCTTTTGCATTTGCAGCAATCTCATCAGCTGTGTCGGTGTCTTTGGTCCTTCTTCGTAACACCAAGTGGATGTTCTCAACGAGATATTCATTGAATGCAGCTAAATGTTCAAGTATTTTGTCGAACATGGAAAGGGCATTTCCTTGACAGTGCAGAAAGGTGGAAAGCATGATCAGCAATGAAAATTCCAAATAGAAAAGAATAATGATTAGCAAAGAAGAACACACTCCCTGACATTTACAGAAATATGTAGAGGGCCAATCAGGGGAACTACATTCTTCAGCTCTTTACGTTTCGATGGGACATCAGTGGCGGATCTAGCGTAGGCCAAAATAAATTACTACAGCTCATTCTTGGATATATTTACATTTTAAAACACCTTCAAAGCAATTTCATTGGTAAGATTTTATTCTTTGAAAATTCATAACCAATGACATTGTTATAAAGTTATTTTGAATTTAAAATTGGGCTGCTATAATTCATTTTGACCTACGCTGGATCCGCCACTGTCTAGGCCACTGGTAAGCATTATGTTGATTGCAACAACAGCATCTTCACGTGGTTTAAGAAGTAATTTGATGCTATCAACATGTTTTGTGTTATCCATATAATTCGCGTGTGCTGGTTCTCAGTTTGTTGGTAGTCATGCACTAACAGTCTTTGTCTTTCAGCTTCTGGGTTAAAATACTTTGCCAAAACCCAATCAGGCACGTTTTCAGCAAACATGTTTGATAGACTGGACAGATTGCTAGCAACATAATTTTTAACATCTTGAATTTTAACAGGGGGACATGGTTGCTATGCTGTGGAACTGCTCCAATTTCACGAAAAACCTTTAGTAGCAAAGTAGCCACATGAATTGCTTGTGTTTATGTCTCCGCCTCTGGTCTGTCGTGGGTATGGATATTGTGGTAATCATCGGCACAAGAAATCAGGAACTGGTTGTTTTCAATTGCAGCTTTGATAAAGGTAGAAACATGACTATTATGGGAGAAAGATGATGATCTTGTCAGTATTTTAACAGTTCTTGGGTGAGCTGCAATGCCAAAATTCCTGAGAGACTCGAGGCGTTTGTTGCTAATCCCACGTTATTGCCATTTTTCGGACACTACAAAGTAGTTTGCGTTCCTCTGACCTCCTTTCTGACCACATAGCATTCTTTACGCCTAAGTAAGAATTTGCAGCAACAGCAGTTTTGCACATTTGCTCAAGTATACGAGGATTGAATTCAAGCTGCTGCAAATTAGAAACTACATCTTTTATTTTTTGGAGATCATTTTTGAAATCTGAGTTAAACAGTCCTTCAAATTCACTATTTGAAAGGTATACACCATCTGTTGTTTGACATTCTTTCTCTGCAACAGTTTTGGAATGACCTGCAAAATCCTGACTTAAACTGGCTGTTGTAACATCTGTTTCACTTACTTGACTCTGTTAGGGAGCTCTGACTCAGCAGTAAGGGTAACTAGTGGACTCAAACTGACTGTCTTTGAAGGCCTTTTCTTGGCTATTTTGCCGACTCTCATCATCAGATATTTCACTTGTCGTAATACTCGCAGCCGAGCTTTGCAAAAAAATCACGTTAAATAATATAATATGTGCAGATTAATTCTGTCTAGTACTTGTAACTTTCTTGAATATTTATTTATATCAAGTCCTATATGAGGGTAAAAAAAGTAGAGACATTTCAAGTCTAGTAAAGAGATTGTGGTATTAGATGTTAAAACCGTGATACTGCATTATGTTAGCGCTTTCATATGGGTGACTGGGCCACCCTCAACCTTATTGTGACCGAAATAATTGCATGCATCTTGTTTGCTTTTGTGAACAATTCTGTTTAAATTTTAAAAATTATCTTGCTTCAGGGCATGATTTTAAAAAACTAAAGAAACCCCTCAGCCAAATGTAAAATATATTAGAGTGCTGAAGGATTCTTCTTCTCCAAAAACAAGTCGAATTAAACAATGACCTGTCTTACTTTTTTAGCTCATTAGCTTGATCTCTTGGAAGCCCTTTGGTAAATTTTCTTTTCCTAAAACTTTCGCGAAGACACGTTGAGCAAAGATTGTTAATTTTACGAGAAGATTTTTCGCCCAATTCTGCCTGGACGAATTGCTGAAAAACGTTTGAAATCACAAGCAAGCCACGAGTTCTGAGGTTAATAAATTTTCCCTCACACCTTTTGACCATTTTCCATGGAAGAGATTATAACACGTTCTTCGATATTTTGGCATTTTGCTATTTAGCAGCGTTGTAAAGCGTTGTATGTCGTTCGAAAAAGAACTGTTTTGCGGATAAAGGCGGGAAAATCTCGCGCCAGAAAGCCCCCTGTAGTGTTTCATTAATAAATGAAACAAATCAAGGTGTATTAGCTACGTTTGAACATTTAAAATACATATTTTACCTTCAAAATATTTAACAATTTTACTATGTAGAACCTTTGTTTTTTTATCTAAAAAAGCACAGCCCGACATATCGGAGATGTTTGATCATGAGAGTTGATTATTTTGTACGATTATACACGTGTGAAAACCCGGTTTTTAAAACACCGATATTTTCCAATCTTGATCAAATTTTAAAAATCTCCACGAAAAAATTAAAGAAAACCCCTTGCTCTATCTCAACCTCTCAGTTACAGAGTACAAGATGCAATGACGAATGGCACGGAAGACGTAGAAGAAGGTGCTATTTTCTCGCTCCTTTTGTTGACATGTTGTCAATTTCACGCATTCTGATTGGTCGAGAAAACGAAATGTAAACAAACGCGTTGATTGGCTAACATTATTCACCCTAATAAGTTCCTTGTATGTTTGCATGGTGAATATCAAATTAAAATATAATTTTGTGGAAACACCACGTAAGTTTACTATCGCAGAGCTTTCGATCCGCAAGCTCGAGTCTTCATCAGTGCTAATAATAAAATTTCATTATTAGCGCTGATGAAGATCCGAGCTCACGGATTGAAAGCTCTGCGATAATAAACTTACGTGGTGTTTCCACAAAGTTATATTTTAATTATCACCCTTGCTAATTGCAGTAGCAAATGAGCATTATTATCTATAAATGTGCAAGTATAGTCATACATACCTTGATGCGATTTGTGTCATGTTATTATTTGCTGTAGGTGGAATAACAATCGAAACCCAACCAGCAATTGGTGGTGTGTCATCCACAATAAATTCATTTGAATTTGATTCAACAGTCAATCCAACAAAATCTTTAGCACGAACAACAGCTACATATCCGTTAGCGTGTATCAAATCAAGACCTGGAAGTATTAAACAGTCAGATTTAATTTTCGTCAGCGAAAAACTGAAAAATGAAGTTTTTGTACCAAAGATAAATTAATAATACATACTTTTTTGCATTCAAAATGTCATATACTATATAATCGGAGTACACACTCACTATACTACCTATTTTTCTATCAAAACGATTTAGAGAAAAAGAGAATGTAGGGCCAGATAAGGCACAGATTGTCATCTGTTTTGTGTATGCCATTTTCCTTTTTTTTTGTGAAATATCAGTGCTAGGCATTTCACGCATCTCAATTAAATTACCATTCCTGAACAATATAAGTACCACAAAATGTCGAAAGACTTCAAGGTCTTGTAGATGGCACAATGGCACAAGGATTATTTTTGGGTGTGGTTTATTTCGGACGTTAGCCAACGTTATCATGTAGACCGTGTTGATGAACTTAAAAATGCTGCGATTATCTGTCTTAAATGAAATTAAATACACAACTCATGATACCTAGGCCCAGACACCCATACTAATGAAATTAATTAATATGAAAAAGGACAAACCTGATAATGTGACGCTGGGTTGAAGGCCAACATCTGTAAATTCCAGCGGACAGGTTGATGCATTCTGCTTCTCACACAATGCAAATTCGTACGACCTAATACCACTAACTGTATCTTCAAATTCTGACCAGTGTACATAGATTGTATCACCATCCTTTATATAAACCGTGGGGTTATTCTGACCAAAAACGACCTTCCCAGCAACAGGTGATGTGTAATCAACTGTTACTCCGTCCGACGTTACGGTTTTCCTCAAACCAGCGGCATTCACCGCTGTTACCGTGACGTAATTTTTCTGGCCATCTTTTACTGGTTGCGGAAGTAATGCATGAATTGTGGTAGAATTGACATCGATAGGTGTATTTTGTATTTGATCACAGGAGCCAGGTTCTGATCCAATGCACCAACTGAGTGCCACGATATCGCTTTCTGAGTCTTCTGCTTTGAACCATGATGCAAATATTTCGTCACGATTTTGTTGATAGTCAACATTTTCACCCTTTCCGGAGCCATCAAATATTTCAGTTAGAGAAGGTGCTGTCATAAAACCAAATTATACCATCAAAGTATTGTTACATATAATATCTACATTCACGGCACATGATATTGAACATTATTAGATATAATTTCTTAATGTGGTTTTCGTCTGTAAAACATCGTCAATTATTAGTAGTGAGATGGACTTCTTTTATTGCCCTAAATTCACCTCTACTCTAGTCTTTTTATGATAGTTAGCATTATCTCTCTTGTGCAACATCAGTAGTTGATAAATAAGACTTGCAGGTGCTAAAGAGGTAGGTATACCCATGCTCGATAATTGGAAGGATGGGGGGGGGGATTCGTGTTCACAGACTGATAAAAATGCAGAAGCCGCCCCGATTATCGAAATGGAGACGGGTAATAATTCCGTGTTCTAATATAAATCTTAATCCAAGCCCTAATCCAAACCCTAATCCTAACCAGCGTTTTATTTGTCATGTTTTAACTTTGATGGATTGAAGATTAATTTCGCGTACTGAGAGCACGGAATTGTTACCTGGAGACGTCACTGGACAGAGCCGATGTCCTGATTAGATATATGTTAATCATTTAGTTCGACATCGAAGAGATTTTTTGACAGATTTTTCCACTTTGAATGAACAATATTCACGTCTTATCGAATTGGTACTAGTAAAAGGTAATTTAGGCTTACAGCCACGGTAAAATAAGAAAAACTGACATGATATTGAACTATATTATACTTTCAAATTGCCCTATTTAAATATCGTATTTCGGAAGATTCGGCGAAATATTTCCCTCAGTGATGATAAATTGAAAAATATTTCGCCGAATCCCTTGCTCCGGGTATATTAATGATAAAAATGTCTGCACGTAATTTTAACATAAAAGAATACCTGTTGTGTCCACTGTAAATGGATCAGAAACTACATAATCCGTAAAAAGACCAGCACTGTTGACACTTCTTATTGAAACAAAATACTCTTCAGTAGACACCAAACTTAAATTATGCCAAGTATACTGGGACTTCTTGCTGACAGAAATAGATTCTTTAATATCGCACAAACCAGGTTCATTTCCAATACAAATGTGATAATCTGCGATACCACTTTCTTTGTCGGAAAAACCGCCCCAACGTGCTGATACGCTCGACGATATGAAATTATATTCTTCCCCTAATGGATTAGATGCAATAATTTCACCAACATCCGGCTCCGTTGAATCGATTACGAAATGCGTAAATTTAGAAATGGAACTGAGTCCTACTTCATTAGTCGCAGTGATTATAACACTGTACATCTCTCCCTCGGTAACAGGTGCTTCTAGGCATACGGACGTTTTATTGTTAAGGTTTCGTCGTAAAATAGGACAACTGTCTCCATTGTTGGAGCACAAAGAGAAGTGATAACTCACGATAGCAGTTTCAGTGTCACTAAAATTATGCCAAGATGCGCACATCGTTTTGTTGGTGAGGTATATTACGTTGCTACTATTTGTTCTTGGTGGCATCAGGGCGACCTGAAATTATTGTATATCATATTAATGTATATCAATACCTCTCATTACTGGACTACTCTTACTGGATGAAGAAAAAACTTGTTAGTCGTCACTTGTTAGTCAGTTGACATGCTGCTCAGTGCATGTTCACCCTCGTTAAATAAAGTTGATTGATTGATTGATTGGTTGCACAGATGATGTGTAAAAAAAATCAGTGTTGAGATAAAAAATCAGTGTTGTGATGAAAAAGTTTTTCCGGTTGACAGGATGTCCTTTTAAATAATTTTAACCAATTTACTATTTTTGCTAGCACTTTGATTTGTTGGGAAAATTTTGGATTTGAAATTTTTAATAGACCTTAATAGTTCGGTTTGCTAAGACTTTCTTGCCTCATATACTCACCGTGCCTGGAGTTGGTGGTGTACTATCGACCAGTACTCCGTCTGAATATATTTCTGTCACACCTCCAGCGTTGCTATACGCCCACAATGTTGAATACACTACAGTTCCTGAACTGATTGCTGGCCAGACATTGAGTTTGACTTCAAGACCGTTCACTGTTGTTGCAGACACTAAATCACACGCTCCCATGATAGTCCCTGCGCAAACGACATATTTAGAAATTCCAGATTCTGGATCGTTGAATTCATCCCAATTCATGCTAACAAACAAGTCCTGTATTGATAAATCTATGTCCAAATCGTCGCCGTCACGAAGTTTGCCACCGATTGGTGGGGTAAGGTCGAGAGTTATTCCATTCGATGAAGCAAAGGCTGTTTGTCCAGCACCATTCGTGGCACGTACCGTGGTAAAGTATGTTGCATTATGTGTGATATTTAAGTTGCTCACTATTGTACTGTTGGCTAAACCAATATTTTTAAACTCAGCAACATCGCAAAGACCTGCAATTGAACCGATGCAGATTTCAAAAAATGAAATTCTAGTTTCTTTGTCCTGAAAGCCTTTCCAGTAGGCAAAAATTTGCGTGGACGAACTTTGATA
This sequence comes from Muricea muricata, assembly GCA_963855995.1. NCBI lineage: Eukaryota > Metazoa > Cnidaria > Anthozoa > Malacalcyonacea > Plexauridae > Muricea > Muricea muricata. The sequence continues at coordinate 7,367,523 of OY979723.1, read as the reverse complement.
ACGAATGTCTTCGAATGGGTCAACTCCATTTAATACAATACCCGTCTCTGGTGAAGTTGAGTCAAAAATAAACGAATTTGAAACAGCGGTTGTCTCAAGTCCCGCAAAGTTAACTGCCTTTACGACGAACTTGTACTCCTTGGCATGGTCGTTCCCTGTATCACTCAAAGCAATCTTATTTTTCAAACCAATGCTTACAAATTCAGTAACACAGTAAGAAATGTTAATTGCAAAGCAAATTTTCCACTGATACTCTTTAATGCCAGTTTCAAAGTCTTGAAAGTCCTGCCATGAAGCAACCAGTCGCTGACCTTGCTGCAACAAAACCAAATTTTCTTCGCCGTTTATTTTCACTAGGCCTTTAATAGGAGGAGTGTAGTCTACAAGAACCCTATCTGAAATTACGATTGTTTTCAAAGCAGCACCATTTTCGACCTGAAGTTTTAGCATAAAGATGGTTCCCGATTGTAATGACTTCTGAAAATCAAGATCAAAAAACAAGGAATTTGGGCTAAGGTCGCGCCATAGAAGCAAATTGCATTCTTCCTCGATCGTGGTAGCACAAACTACAATGCGCTTGATTTCGCTCTCTAAGTCGATAACGTAATTCCAGGAGGCGGATATCTTCCATTTGTTAGTTGAGACTGCAATGATTTCGGAAGTGATACTTCCACTTGTAGTATTTTCATCAATTATTATTGGAGAGATTATAGAGAAGCCCTGAACAATGGGTGGGGATGTATCTATTATTATTCCGTTTGACGAAGAAGTTGCCGATAATCCAGCACTGTTAATGGCAGTTACGGTTGCAAAATAGATATGGCCATGTTCAAGTCCAACTTCTACGCTTGCTTGCAGATTCAGCCAAACAGATGACTGGTTTAAAACATTGCACAAACCTAAAATAAATGCATTCATATCAATTTCTAAGCCGTTGATATAATTTTTTACTGACTATTGCAACTTTTTAATTTTAGAATTGATTTATCTATAAGGATAAATCTCGTACCTGGCCTGGACCCGACACAATACAAATACTCCACGATATCACATTCTGCATCCAGAAATTCATCCCAAGTGGCCGATATGCACTCTACATCGGACTGAAAATCAATATCATCTGTCCCATTGCCATCACGAACAACACTAGGCAGTGGTGGCAGCCAATCAACGACTATTTGCCCGGAAATTACTCTTGTCCCAAGTCCCAGAACATTCACCCCAAGAACGGTGATATAGAAAGTGAGTCCTTGAGCAAGGTTAAATTTCATTGCGTGAAGATCTACAGATGACGTATTTCCATCAAGTTCCGTGAAGGAGACTAAATTATCGCAATTGGGAAAGGTACCAATACCAAACTGAAATTCTTGCAGCACGCTTTCGTTCTCGTACAATGACCAAGACACAATTGGTGCAGATATTCCGGTAAGATAAACTGTTCTAGCACTATGTGAACCCCCGATCGCAAGCCTTCCTGCACTCGGAGGCGTCCGATCAACAGTTATACCATCTGAGATGGAGGAAACAATTTCATCTCTTTCGTTGACTGCGTCAACCCTAGCGTTATAGCGCTTCCCATGTCGTAACAAAATATCATTGAATTTGTGTGCGGAGGTTTTAAGTGGCGGGTCAACAAACGACAGCGAACTTAAACAATTAAAGTTGTCGTTGTCCGTACTCGTAAATGATCCATAACACCAGGAATACTTTTTCAGACCGTACACTGGGTCTTTAAAGCCAATCCAGTGAAGCCAAAATGCTCTATCATCCAGTTGAAAATCGACATCTTGTGGTAAAGGCCCGTCCAACACAACACCAGGCGTTAGTTTTCCCAAGGTGATTCGTATTCCATCGGAGCAATTTGTAGTCGACAATCCAGCTCCATTTTTCACCCGTATGCACACATAGAATATTGTACCTGCATATACTGTCTGATCTTTAATTATGTAACCGTTCTTAAAGCCTTTAAATTGAATATGGGTAAAGACATCATCACTAAGGCTAACAGTTTCTTCTCGACTTAGTCTGATAGCCCATTTATATGATTGTATGCCGCTTTCCTTATCTATAAAACCCGTCCATCTGACTTGAAATGAAGCATCATCTGCTATGTTTGGATTACCGTCGTAATTTTCTGGTAAAAAGAAAGCAGCTGACACACGCCCAGCTGAAGGTGGAGTTCGATCAACCACCACACCGTTTGAAACAAACAATGTTGGCAAACCAGCATTGTTTATAGCTTTAAGATAAACGTAATACGTCTTGCCAAGCTTGAAGGATATGTTAGAGTAAATCAAGATTTCTGTGGTATTATGTAAAATTTCAGTAAAATTTACAGGATTTTCAACATTCGAAGATGAATATAATGACCAGTACAGAGATTCTATGCCACTTTCGTAATCGGAAAGCTCCCAGACAACTCGAATTGCGTCGCTGTGAACAGCGTACGATGATATAACCCTTCGGAATATTGGGCCAGTCGTATCAATTGCAACACCAGAGGTCCAGTACTCATTGGTAAGGTTAACGTTGTTTGTAACCCGGATACCAACCTGGTAGTGACTACCCTCCTCGATATTGATGAATTGTTTTCCAAAACCATCAACGACAACGACGGATGCAAAGTCTGAAGTGGTTTTCATATTATGGAAAGGAAAGACAATTTTGGAAGTGTCGAGGTTTCTTATGGCGAACTCGTATTTAAAAATTCCAGTTTCGGTATCTTTGCAGCTTACATGAACAACTAGCTTGGAAGTGTAACTACTAAAGTCGGTTTTATGCCCATCGGGAGTAGCATCATATATATTTGTGCAAGTGGGAGCAGTACCGTCGACAAGAAAATCATTGCTCATCGCTGTAGAACTAAGCCCTGCGCCATTGACAGCCGTGACTAAAACCACGTAACGTTCCTTGTGCCTTAAGTCGTTCTTTCTCAAATGAAAATATTCTGAGGTTTGATTTCCAGAAAACAGCCATTTGCCGACAATTTGAGTCTTATTTTTCACGTGGAAGATAGAAATTGTATACTTAATGACACCACTTTGAAAGTCTGTAAATTTCCAGTTCACGAATAGGCGAGAACCTTGTCGAGTATGGAAAGATCCTTCATGATGCTTGCCGCGGATATTTACGTATCTTAATACGGGTGGAGTAGAATCCATAACTACGCCATCACTGGACATTGAACTTCGTAAACCGACATTATTTATGCATTTCACTGAGGACAAATACCGGACGCCTCTTGTGAGATTTAACTCCTCAAAATAGTAGGTGACTTGGTACGGTAATACGGAACAAACAACAATATCTTGGATACCAGGTTGCGTGCCAATCCCGACAAAGACCTGCCTTAGTCCACTATCTTTGTCTTCACATTTCCAGTTTACTGAGAGCGATGTTAAATTACTTGAATAATCAAAGTCAAATCCAAACACTGTTCCGTCGGAGACTGGCGATAGAAATATCGGAGGCGTAGTTTCAACCAAAACTCCGTTAGAAATTGCGATATCACTTCTTATTCCCAGTACGTTGTAGGCAACAACTTGTGCATGGTAGACTACACCATTCTTTAGTTTTGGAACTAGAAGATTTGAACTAGATGCTGACGTAATTAAACCAACGTATGTAAATGGTTGAATATAAGAATTATTTGAACTGGTGCTGAATGCTAACTCGTAATGATGAATACCAGATTCGTTGTCAGCAAATCCTGACCAAGTTGCATAAAGAATGTTTGTTTCCCGCTGGTAGATTCTATCATTCCTTCCTTGTCCATCTGTCACTCGCCCTTTTCTCGGTGGACTGGTGTCAACCAATGCTCCATTGCTCCAAAAGTTGCCGTAATTGCCGGCTTTATCCTTTATTCCAAGGTATGCATAGCAATATATTCCTGAAGAAAGAGATATATTCGTGAATGTGTGAGATGTTTCTTCGCTAGAAATTTTCACCTTCGGATGGAGATTACAATTGCTTTTATTTTGGGTTGAACTTAAGCATACTGCAATTTCTTCAATTCCAGAAATGTCCCAGACTTGCTTCCAATGTATGCGGTAAATATTCGAAAAAGAATGATATTGTGAATCTTGAATTCCCCAACCGTCAGAAACGTGAGACACTGATGGAGGTGTATAGTCGAAAATTAAGGGTTCTGAAGAAGAGATCGAAAATAAACCTGCAGCATTTGTACTTTTAACAGTTACATAATACTTCTGTCCATCTCTTAAAGTTTCTACGTTTGTTGCCGTCCAATTGACGCGAATAATATTGCCCCCAAAATTCGTTTCATACTTCAAGAAAGATGTAATGTCATTTCCTTCTGGAAAAGTGGATACGCCAACGCTATAGGAAACGATGTCAGAAATATCCTCAGTAATTTCGATAAAAACCGTAAACAAATAATCTTGCGTACGAGTATACATAATTGGTAACCTTTTATTTTCCTTGCCATGATAAAGTTTGGTTATCATAGGAGGGGTAACATCAATGATGAATGGTTTAGAAATAGCATTGGATCTTCCACCCGCACGATCTTCGGCCTGGACCACTACAGAGAACACACCATTCTGCATTACCACATGGAGTCCACCGGAAACAACACGGCCTATAATTTTTGGAGATGATAACCTATTAGCGGTTTCATAAGAAATCACGGTTAAGCCAAATTGTGCTATTCCTGAATGTTTATCATAAAAACTTTGCGGCTTGCAAGTGTCAGGTGAGGAGGGAAGTCCCATTTTGTCTGCTAAACACCAATCCCATCTTGCCCAGGCTGCTTTGTTGATCGATGTTATTTTGAGTGGTGGTCCTTTCTGACCTGCTGTGACTACACCCGTATATGGTGGCATAAAGTCTACCATTGCTCCATTACTGCTTCCATTCACGCACATGCCTACTCTGTTACATGCGATCACTGTTACATAATACGTCACTCCATTTTCAAGGTTAGTGCCACTGACCAGAGCCTTCGTGCTCAAATTGTTACTTTTAAACGATGATTTGTCATCCAAACCAGGACTCGTTCCTAGTCCTACGAAATACTCCTTAATTCCACTTTCTGCGTCGGCAAACGCATTTTCCCAGTGCGCTGGAAATACGTCGAATTCCTTGCTGTACTTTTTGTCCATCCCCTGAAAGCCATCCCTGATGTATGTCGATAAAACTGTGGGTTCTGTCGTATCCATTAGTATTCCGTCAGATGAAATAGTTTTTCTGTAACCAGCATTGTCTTGAACTTTGACTGTCACGTAGTACCTTGTCAGTTTTGTTAGGTTGACATTAGTAAATGTAACCCAGGTGGTTTTGAGATCTTCTGAAACTTTCAGGGATAACTTTCCTATATCAATGAACGGGTGGATGTTTTCTCCGCCTGGATAAGTTCCCACACCAGCTTCAATCGACTGGATACCGCTGTCTTCATCATAACAGGAGAACATTACACTAAGATTAGTAAGTAGGAAAAGAAAATCCCTATCAACCATATCGTCAAAACCAATAACATCACGTGGTGAGCCTTCGCACACAGGGATTTTATCATCAGGAATAATACCTGACACGTTAACAGTCGCGTAAAGACCAGCCGCATTTGTGCCTTTAAGTACTACTGTATATTTTCTTCCAGACGTTAAACTTAAGCCATATAGTAAAGGATTTGTCTGCGCCAACGGTATTATTGTAAACGGTTTGACATCTTTGCCGGTAGCTTCGTCAATTAACTTCCACTCATAGCGCACCAAAGGGCTTTCGTTGTCGACAAATTGCTGGAATTTCCCTGATATCCGTCGAACAGAAGGTATAAATCTTTTGCCATTTTTTCCAACGGTGAAGTTACCCGGCACTGGTGGAGTCACGTCTAGAGTTACACCATCACTGCAAGCCACTGTAGCTAACCCTAACTGATTGACAGCAACTACTCGGACAAAATATTTTGATCCACTTGACAGATATAGCCCTGTCTTCCTGACAGTATAACTTTCACCGATATTTTGCAGTGGAAGCACGTCAGCCTCACCTTCAGAGAAAGTGCAGGCTGCTGACGACGAGATTCCCCATTTGACACTCGATAAATTTGCAAATGTTCCAAGAAAGCCATATTTCGTAGCAAGACTGGTTGTATCCGCCTGATAGTCGATGTCGGTAGAAGAGTCTCCGTCGTTGATAAAAGTTATATTAGGCGATTTGCGTTTGGCCGTAAATACAGGGCAGGAAGCGCCAATACTTTTCAATCCAGCTCCATTTATTGCGTAGACAGTAACATATACAGATCTTCCATGCATAATTTCAAGATTTGGGACAACAAGACTATAACGTTCTCCTACTACAACATAATGATCGTCTCCTGATTCAGGTATTGAACCAATGGCTACGATATAAGTCTCAACTTTTGTGTCTTCAGTAAAACCTTGCCATTGAATCAAGTACTTTTTATTACCAACCTGTTTGGCATTACATTGTCCTACGCCAGGGCGTGTATTGTCTACGTCAGCTTCACAATTGTCGAACAACATTTTATGAACAGAACGCGCAGACCATGTCCATTCTGCAAATGTTATCTTGGGGCACCAATTAATGGAGATGCGTACTAAAAACCATCCCCCCAACCTGACTTCAACACACAATCTAAAGCGGAACCATAGGTAGACACGTATACTTAAAGGTGTCATTTGCAGTTTCAGTTGCAGGCATGCATTCAATGGCCATTTGTCCACACGTACAGATAATTCTGGAATAAGACGCGTTTGCAAAAGTTGTGCTTCTATTGTAACACCCGCTTCTAAGATTAGAATTCGTGCACTTGCTCCCGCATAAACAGTTAACCACGCACCAGGTAATAGCGCAAGACGCACTTCTTTGTCTCTCAAGCACAGTGATATTCTATAGTTCACGTCATAATACAGATCTGCTCCAAAAAAAAGGCGCACCTGTATGCCAATTATAGAAAAAGTAAAACCAACTTCAGGAATGATTCGAATACGCCCTGTACAAATACAATCAAAAGAATAAACAGTTAATTCAAACTATTTTTGTGACTTCGTAGAGAGCGTGTGCGTTTCCCACCCCCTCAGTAAAAATAGAAAAAGCCTCACAATTCCTTTGAAAAGTTCTAAAGTAAAATATGACAAAATATTATTCTGAAAACTACCCGTGTTGACCGGGCAAAATTTTGAAAGGTCTCTGCACTTCGTCCTAGGGACATAGCGGAGGCATAACAAGGGGCATATGAAGCCAAAAACATTCCTTTAATTTCAAACTTTTATAAAGGCTTGGACTTCTTATAGCCTTGAATACATTTAAATGAAACTAAATGAAAATAAAAGTCATGGAAAATTTGGAAAACAGATTCTTTAAATTTTCGCCTTTCCAACTTGTGAAATCAGGGACAATTGTATTTACTAAAGTGATGAAACGGTTGAACTGATTTACTTACGTGTTTGATATAGTACATTGAAAATGTGCTACACCGCTAAAATAAATGTAATTGTATTCATAAACGTTTAGTCTAAATTTTGAGCTATAGCATGTTTATTTACGTCCAATAGTGAGCGCGACATCACTCAATCAAATTTGGTACGTTTTAAAAATCAGAAAAATTTGCTAAAAATGGTGGACTAAACTTTTTTAATAAATTTTAGAATTTTCATAGACGTGTAACGAACAGTTTTTCTATTGATTTTTTTTTTGTTTTATTTTCAAAAAGCAAAAAAAAAATCGAAAGCAATACCGATAATTCTTTTAACAAAGAGTTGCTGCGCAGCATCGCTTGCCATAAGTGACAATGCAGTAGTTTCGTGGGCAATTTCCTGGCAAAGTTTTAAGTATACGTAGTGATTAGCCTCTTCGCTTTCCAGATCTCACGGTGTGTTATGTTTTTCATGCGGGGGTTTTTAAAACATTTGGAGTGTTCCTATTAATCAACAACCGAACATCGCAGCCAGAGATTTGCAAGGGGAAAAACGAATACTTATAACGAATATGAGAGCCCAACATATAACTTTTAATAAAGCCATCATAATATTACTAGTAAGATTTTAAAATAGTTTTATTTGTAACGTTTTATCTTTAAGATTTTAGCAAAGAGAGGGCCAAAAAGGCTACCCAGAGTCACGCCATCAATTTGTTGATAAATACGATCAATTCAAGTAAAGTGGCAGTTTTTACAACAAGAGATATAAGTTTAATGAACTGTACACGATCAAAGCCTTTGAAATACACGCAGTTGGCAAAGATTTGATTAAAGATGGTCTCAATTGTTTCATCAACAGGAATGTTGGTAAACAATTTGGTAACGTCAAAGCTGGACATAACCACACCATCTGAATTGATGTCACTACTCAAGAGCTCTTGAACAAAAAAGAAAAAGTCCTTTTTAATGCAGAGACTGGAAGGAGAAAGGGAATGAAGATTTAAGCTGTCTCATACGAATAATGATTAATAGGATATAGAATATAGGTCTTAGAAGAATAGAAGATTTGAGAATTTTAGAAAGTCCGTATAGTATACCTATACGCGTGCCAGTGGGATACAGTCCGTTGTAGGTTAATACAATTGTTAGCGTTGTTAAATAAACTGAAGGCTAACAGTTGCATTAACGATAGAACGTACAACGAACTGTATCCTACTTGCACACGTACAGATACATACGGACATCCTAAAATTCAAAAGTCTTCTATTCCTTTAAGACCTATCCTCTATTAATCACTATTTGTACAAAATATCTAAATTCTAATTCATTCCCTTCCTCATCCCAATCTCTACCAGCTCTCTCGTAATTATATATGGACTCCTTCTCTTTTGTTCAACAACTCTTGAACAGTGATATCAATTTAGTTGGTGTGGTTATGGCCAGGTTTGATGTTACCAACATTCCTGTTGATGAAACAATTGAGATAATCTCTAATCAAATCTTTGTCAACTGTGTGTATTCCGAAGGCTTTGATTCCTCACAGTTTACCAAACTTCTATCTCTTGCTGTAAAAAACTGCCACTTTACTTGCACTTTATCTTCTTTTTGCTAATATCTTCATGTCTTTCCATGAAAAATCGTCGCTTCACAACTGTCCTTCTGTCTTCAAACCTTTTCCACCATCATGCCCCTCTTTTTCTTAACCTTCTTAACCGCAAACATTTTAACAGCTCTTTTACATCCGAACTGGAAAAGGACGGAAGCTTTCTTTTCTCTAGGATGAAACATCTCGCTCAAACGGTAAATTTCCCACCTCTGTTTATCGTAAACCCACTTTCACTAATCTTTTCACCAATTTGTATAGCTTTCTTCCCCTTGACTACAACGCTCACTAGTTGTTTGGTTACTACACCAAATTTTTAATTTCTGTTCCAGCTATGAAAACTTTTACGCTCAACTTGAATTTCCCGGAAACTTTTTAACATAAATCGTTTCCCTTCCCACATGCTCGATTATTTTGTTTGTCGCTTCCTTAAAAATACCTTCGAGTTGTCTATTTCTGCCTTCTCACTCTCTTCAAATTCACAATCAAATCACCCGACGTTGCAATGCTGCTTATCCACATCTTAACATTCTCAGTTAAACTCTACCGGTCACTCTGCTAACTTTGACGGCTTTCAAATTATCTCCTCTTGCTCCGACACTTATGAATCAATGATTCCCAAAAGCCTTCTTATACCTAAGCTCAAACCCTCTCTTAACGTGCAACTCGATTCGGCAAAACCTACTATAATTTTGATGTTTTGTGTTTGTTTTGTCCCCTTGATTGCAACGTCTAGTTATGTACTATTCTTTATCTCTTACCATTAATCATCCTTAACACCTTGTAACCTTACATCACGTAAATAACTAGCTAATATATATTAATAGTCCCAGGCCATTCTATATCAGTCTGAAGATGTCTTAACTTAAAGACGAAACGTTACAAATAAAATTATTTTAAAATCTTACTGGTAATGCTTTCATTGCTTAATAAAGAGCCATATGTTGGGCTCACACATTCGTTATAACAACCCAACAATTTATGACAGCTTGATAAGTGTTTGTTGCTGAATGCCAATTAAAACATTGACTAGAAAAAAAAATCTTGTGTCTTTCACATCTCATTGATTGTTTCATTCATATATTTTAGTTGCCAAATTTTGGTATCTTTTGAAAATACAATTGAATCAATCAACATTTTGGGTAATAGTAAACGCGAAAGCACTTGTTACTTGTATTATACATTAAAATTTATACTTTTTTGGCTGTACTAAATCAAACGCACTTCATATTTAAGATTAATAGTTTTGTGAAAAACAACCTTTTGGTCGCTGTTTGTATTCTCAGCAGGGTCTTCTTGTGAATGTCACACGAACTAAGTCCTCAATATGAAAAAAATATAAGTCCGCGCTCAGCTGAAATTAAAGTCGTGGGTTTCCGCCGCCAGGAAAAGTTGACAAGGTGGGTTAACTATAATACGGGTCCAACCCTACCCAGCCAATAATGCATATAATTACCAGTAAATAGTTTTCCTTCTAAGCTCCAGATGCATGCGGTTTCTTCAGCAGCTTGGCGTCGGACTCTGTGATGTTTTTCCATTTCTTCTGTGTATACATCCCTATCTAAGGCTTTTTCTAAACTACGTCGTTTTCTGCGTGTACCACATTTCACCTCACCGAAAGGAAACAAACGCTGTCGAGGGAATAACCAGTCCCGGCCGCCTAGTTTGCAGTATAAACAATTCTCACTGATTGAAAATTCTGTTTTAAGGATCGGTACATTCAGTTTGAAATACCGGTCCTCAAAGTCTCCTCCGATTCGTTGAATTTTTTCCTTTTCCGAGAATGTTCCACTGGAAAACGCTACGACGATATGTTCTGTGCTGACAGTTTGTAACGCCTCAAGACCTGTAGGTGTTCGCACAACTCTTAGAATAGTTGACTCGTCGAGAACTCCGGTATCGATTTTATGAAATTCCAATCTGCATTGATATCCTGCAACTAAAGAGCACTTGGCAACGCATGCGTATTTGATTCCAAATTGTCGTACAATAGTAAATCCACGTGTATGCTCTTGCATAATAATGGACGTATTCTCTTGCAATATATCCCCAAATGGACTGACAGCATAGCTGCGCACTCTACTTTTTCCTAAAATCCAAATTTCATTGTTACGGTCATCATAAGAAATGGAAGTGGCTGGATAATGAAGAGATTTTGTTTTACTGATAGTAATGGTTGAAGGTAGGTTTGACGTCATGCTATCACGAAGATCTAATACGCGGACACCGTAAAGATTGTCTTCAGCACTCATCCAAATGAGCTGTGACTTGACCACCGCTATTCCGCCGACATCGCCCAGGAAAGGCTGACCATCCTTTTCTAACTGAATAATTTTAAGGATCTCATTATTTGATGATTTTGTACTAATCACAACTAGCAGTGATGGTTTCTCCGTGTTAGCAGCAACGCCACGCATTCCCAACAGCATTTCATCACTGGAAAGTTGAGCAATGCTGCGAATCTTATAATCATCAAAGAGACCTGGCACAAGCCACCTGCCCGTTTTTGATAATGATGTCGATGATAAATCATCCAAATGCGGATACTTCCATGGGAATATGAGGTTACGATACAGCGCAGAGGATCTTTGAATGAATCTAAGGCAGACTTCAGAGGAACAGTGCTGGTACTCATCCCATGGTTTGTAGTCCCGGATATCCAATCCCTTTTGACGTAACTGTACTTTATTAAGAAACGACGAGACCTTGTCTACTAGGTTGTTTACTTCCTCCGACACTTTGCTTACAGTCTCACCATAATGTTTAATTTTTTCTTCAAAAACTTTGGTGAAATCTGACGTTTTAAAAACAACATCCAAAATTGTGTCTTGCAACGGACCAACAATGCTGCTGCTCGTTTGAATGAAATCAATCATAGTTTTAATAACTGATTCAAGTGGTTGCATTGCAGAATTGAGGGCTAAAGAATTTCTGCCTAGTTCAAACGAATCATTAAGTGTTTGTTGCACACTTTCTAATTTCACGAGAAAAGGCTCGATGTTGTCCTGAGATACCTTGTGCATGCCACTGAAAAACGTTTCCACCAAATTTTTGATCATTTCTTCAGTCTCGTTGGCTTTTCTGTTATATTGGACAATGCTTTTCACAGTCTTGACAGGCTCTGGAGCGGAGCGCTTTTTCACCTAATAAGTAAGAAAAAAGTAAGTATCCAAATAGTATAACTGTAATTTAAGTTTTAAATTCTCTTTCATCAATGTATGATTTTTTCACAGGCTGCCTAGCGATCTAACATTTTATTTTTCCTCATGCGAATGAGCTTGTATCACCAATTGGAAAATTTCTGTGGTAACGAGGGAAATTAAAAACTTAGAAGCCATTTTTATTTGGGTTGAAATCCATACAGACATTTATACACCCTGTATATATGGCTATATATACAAGGTGTATAAAAAACTGAACAAATTTGAAATCGCTCTCTGCTTTTTGAAGCGCCATCTTTTACAACAAGTTAAATACGGCTCGCACACGAAACGTTAATGCTTAACAGTAATTTAATTTTGACTTTATAGGTGGAAAGTATGTCGAGTGTTGTATCGCTGTTTTAAAATTTCAGAAAATTTGCTTGAGCCTAAGCCGCGAACTTCCATATTTTTAGCAAAATCAGCTTTGTGCATGCTTAATTTTACCTTATTTGTACACAACTCCCAAGGAACATTTCATTAAAATTAGAAGTTTTGTTAAGTAAAATACAAGTTCACAAACTCAAGCAAATATATATATATATATATATATATATATATATATATATATATATATATATATATATATATATATATATATATATATATATATATATATATATATATATATATATATAATACATTTAAAAGTGTTGAAACTGATCTAAAAACGTTTATTAAAAACTACTAAATTTTCGGATGCTAGCTGCAACCTTTATCAAAGTATTTACAAAAATTAAAATTGCCTAACTGTTTATAGTAATGTATCCATTGTTCCTATTGTCCACTTTTAAGAATGAAACATACACTTTGGGGAAATGTTTATGCTCATTCCTGGAGTCATTATCATTGCATGAATGGAACGACTCAAGGAAAAGCCGTTTATGATAATTCATAACACCTTTTTCTAATATATGTACATCATCAGAATGCACATCATGGCCGGTTGTTTCGGCATGTTCTTTTATCGATGACTCAATCATACGTCGAGTTCCAGGTTTGTGTTCTGCAGACAGTGTTCTAACAGTGCCTCTACGACCAATAAACAGCTGTATAGGTTCTTCGACGTATCAACTGTCAAGATATCTAGCCTCTCTTCTGAAATGTCTTTACAGCAACAGTGAGTACTCAGTAAAAAAACGCGAAAGAGTTTGCTGAGTTTATATCGAGACAAAAGATTGACGAACACGAGGTTGTGGTTTCCTTCGATGTGGTTTCGTTGTTTACATCAATCCCTGTGGACCTTGCTAAAGATATAGTAAGACGAAAGCTCAAAGAATCTGACATTTGGCAAGCCCATACAGATTTGACATCATCTCAAATTCTCGGACTTCTTGCTTTAGTGCTAGACAACAGTTATTTTAAGTTTGATGGGGTCAAATACTCTCTGAGGTCAATATCCAAACGGCGTTTAAGCCAATGTTGACGTTAGAAAGTGTATTTCGTAAGCCGAAGGACAGACCAACAGAGACACAAGTGAAAGGTATTGTGTATAAATTCAAATGTAAATCGTGTGATTTCTCGTATGTGGGTGAAAGCAAAAGGTCGTGGAAGTCAAGATGGGCAGAACACAAACCTGGAACTCGACGTATGATTGAGTCATCGATAAAAGAACATGCCGAAACAACCGGCCATGATGTGCATTCTGATGATGTACATATATTAGAAAACGGTGTTATGAATTATCATAAACGGCTTTTCCTTGAGTCGTTCCATTCATGCAATGATAATGACTCCAGGAATGAGCATAAACATTTCCCAAAGTGTATGTTCCATTCTTAAAAGTGGACAATAGGAACAATGCATACATTACTATAAATAGTTAGGCAGTTCTAATTTTTGTAAATACTTTGATAAAGGTTGCAGCTAGCATCCGAAAATTTAGTAGTTTTTTAATAAACGTTTTTAGATCAGTTTCAACACTTTTAAATGTATTATGTCTATCACTGATCACCTGAGTAACATATATATATATATATATATATATATATATATATATATATATATATATATATATATATATATATATATATATATATATATATATATATATATATATATATATATATATATATATATATATATATATATATATATATATATATATATATATATATATATATATATATATATATATATATATATATATATATATATATATATATATATATATATCATGCATAAAGATCATGCAGAAACTACAGGACTCGAGGCGTCTAAGGATAATGCCAAGGTCATAGAGAAGAGAGTGCAAAATACACACAAGAGAATCTTCCTTGAATCTCTGCACTCGGTGTTGGACAAAAGATCAACAAATGAACATAAATTATTTCCACCAATCTATATGCCATTAGTGCAGTCATGCAACGATAATGACACTATATAATGTTCTGTCAGATCCGCCTCAGTATGAAACTCTGAAGAATCTGCATTCAAGTTTAATATATATATATATATATAGAAATGTGACAAATACCAGCACTCTGCTCAGCCGACAAGACTTCATATATGACAAAAAAGAACGACTACGTTTCAACCCTCTGAAGAAGGTTGTGGCATGCAGCCGAAAATTTAGTTTTTGTATTTAATATATAGTTTTTTAATAAACCTCTTTGAATATACATATATATATATATATATATATAATTATATAAATTGAGAATAACGACTCAACAATTTGTACTTGGCATCTTTATTACTAATACTTTCCAAGGTAGGGTAAAGGTATCAAAATTTTCGGATCATTGTTGTTTTGTACCCACATGCGAGTTATCTACTTGAGTTTCGTGATCAATAGGTGTTTGTACAGGTGGTTTCGCTCGGTCAATTATTCAGTAGAAGATTATTTTAAAAAGTTGGGTTTAACCGTCCCGGAAAATTTCTTAAAAATGTTTCATTTTAATGCCACGCTTAATTTCATTCCAACATTGAATAAGTTTAGGGTTACAACGTCACGTTTGGCATATATGTGGTCAATATCAACACATCTCTAGTTTTTCACCTTGGTCACGAAAAGTAGCTTGGATACGAGCTCTTGTCAGCCGTGCTTATAAAATTTGCAGTACTGAAACTCTCCTAAAAGATGAACTCCAACATATTCAAAACTTCATGTCCTGGAATGGTTTCCCTCGTAAATTGTCATTGAAACTAATCGAACAATTCAAACCACCCGTACAAACACCTATTCATCGCGAAACTCAAGTAGATAACTCGCATGTGGGTACAAACAACAATGATCCGAAAATTTGGATACCTTTAACCTACCTTGGAAAATATGGAACCCGACTAATCCGCTCATTTATACATAGAATATGCTCCATGCTGCACTAAAACTCAAATGCAACTTCATAATTAACTGGAAAACCACCAACAGTAACTCGTTCCTTTCATGCAAAGATAAAACCCCAACTAAATATCACAGCTCTGTAGTTTACGAATTTACCTGTCCTGGATGTAAAAATAGATACATCGGTAAAACTGATCGTTGCTTTTACACCAGAATTAAAGAACACGCACGGGACTGTAAATCTGAAATCTTTGAACACATCACATCATGTGAAGTTTTCAAGCATATAAAATCCATTTTAGAACTCTATCCTGATGACCAAACGAATCTATCTCAAACATGTATATTACCAGAATTTATATTTAACAACTCCAAAATTATAGACCGATCTGATCACTGGTCCTTATTACTATCCAAATAAGCGCTTGCCATTCGACGTTTTAGGGCCTGCTTACATGAAGGTAGGGTGACCCTAGTAAACGGGTCAGAAAAAAGCGAGCGTTTACATGAGATAGGGTAACCCTACTGCTAGGGCTATGTTCACCGGTAGGGTCACCCTATCTTAACGTGGTCGCTCAGCCATTCATTTAAAAAATGATATTAACGTGCGAAGTTCTTGTGGTATGCTGTGTGATACTATGTCTGGCTAATTTTGTTGTTTCATTTCAGTGTTGTGACCATCTTTGTTTGTTTGACATTTACTGAAGGCGAATAACTCGACCCGCTTGATAGGGTAACCCTACCTGACGCGTTTACATGGCTTGTGTAAACAAAAAGATAGCCCTACTGCTAGGGTAACCCTATCTATTTGATAGGGTAACCCTACCGCTAGGGTAACCCTAGCGCACATGTAAACGCTTCCTATAAAACATATTGTAGTAGGGTAACTCGCTTACTAGGGTAACCCTTCTGCTAGGGTCACCCTACTTCCATGTAAACAGGCCCTTAAACCTGAACTCAATCATGGAACTAAGGCCTCTAAAGACTTGAACTAACTCTATAATATATATATATGTCTTATCTATATGTACATATATATCATATTACCTTATTAATCTTCTATATATACTTGTGAAATGTAACCTAGCATCATTCCTGATCGAAAGCTAGATTATTAAAATGTTTATTTTCGGAGTTACCGTTGTTTGCCATTTGATATTATAATTAATATTGTTGGATTGTAAGTGGTATATATACTTGCTTAGCTCCGTGGCATTTCTCTTGTCGTACTTAAAGAGGCCTTATGGTTAGTGTATCTAGTTTTAAAAGAGTTTTCAGTAAGTCCAATGTATGTTTGGGGGGAATCAGCGCAGACAGTGCTGGTGGATGTGACTGTGGCTTGATATACAACGGATTCAGTTGAGCATTTTTTCGATAAGGGACATTCGTTAGCTTTCCGGCAGTTACATGTGGTTGCAGTGGTCTTAGGCTTCACGCTTTTCGACAGGATACCTTTGACTTTGTTGTGTCCGTCTAAGGTCTGCTTGATGTTTGGCATGCAACAGTAGCTAATTTTGAGAGTGCTTCTGTTAAATATCTTGTGCAATGGGTTGGATGTAGGGAACTTCTCGTCGATAATTTTGAGGAATGACTGACCAATGTTAGTCTTGACATTCTTGCTGAAGGGGGGAGGGGGGAGGGTTATACCCTTATGTCCCTTATCGAAAAAATGCTCAACTGAGTCCGTTGTATATCAAGCCACAGTCACATCCACCAGCGCTGATTCCCCCCAAACATACATTGGACTTACTGAAAACTCTTTTAAAACTAGATACACTAACCATAAGGCCTCTTTTAAGAAGTACGACAAGAGAAATGCCACGGAGCTAAGCAAGTATATATGGCACTTACAAGCCAACAATATTAATTATAATATCAAATGGCGTATATTAAAGCGTGCTAGACCATACAACCCAATATCCAAGAGATGTAATTTGTGCTTGTGGGAAAAATATTTTATTATATTTAAACCCGAAATGGCCAGCCTGAAAAAACGTAATGAGTTAGTGTCATCGTGCAGACATGCAAATAAATTCCTTTTAAAAGCTTTTAACTAACATTTGAATATACTGTGTAATATCTACGGTGGCCCACAAGTACAAGAAGAAATGTTTCTGTATTTGATACATAAATAAATATATTATGCGACAAAAATATTTTTATATTGAAAATAATTCTTTCGTGATAGAAAAAAAAAACATTTGGAGCAAAATGTTTATAAAACTCAGCATATTATTAATATTTACGATGTAAATATTTATGAAGCAAAAATATTTTTGTGTGAAGTAAAAAAATTGTAAAACATGCTGAAAATATATTTTTCGCAGCACGCAAAAGTATTTTTGCGGAAAGTACGTCATGTAAGAAAATCATTGGATCTTCGGTGAATTTCAATATGGCTGACGCTCAACACCGGTCTTGTAAATCTTGTCAATTTCTTTTACAAATATCTCATTGCTTTTGTCCTAACTGCGGTGAGCCATTCACTGAATTTGCTGCTTTAGAATGCTTGGACGAAGAAGGTCTTATTCGCTACTATTTTAATTGTGGATTCACGTACCGAAGCATTGTTGCAGTACTCGAAAAGCGGCACAATTTTCCAATTTCGTACAGCACATTGAAATTACGCTTAAAACAGTTCAATTTGAGAAATCGTAGTGTAGCATATGACGAGGAAATTGTACATGAAAGAATTTCGCAGTTGCTGGATGGGCCTGAATGTATGGCTGGCTATCGGACCGTTTGGCATACGCTACGGAAAGAAGGTATTCAAGTACCTAGGCTAGTCGTGCAACAAAAACTAAAAGAATTAGATCCCGAAGGTTGTGAAATGCGTAAACGGAAGGTCCTAAGACGGCGTCATTACAATAATCCTGGTCCAAATTATATCTGGCATGTGGACGGGTACGATAAACTTAAGCCATATGGTTTTCCTATACATGGTGCAATTGATGGCTGGAGTAGGAAAATCATGTCGCTGAAAGTTGCCAGGTCAAATAATTTACCAGAAATTCCTGCTACATTTTATCTTGAATCTGTTTCTGAAAATGGAGGATGCCCAGTCAAAGTCCGCTCAGACTGTGGTACAGAAAATGGAATCATTGCAGCTATGCAGTGTGAGTTTAGAAATGATGTGATGGCACATAGTTTTGGCCAGTCAGTTGCTAACCAGCGCATTGAAGGCTGGTGGGCATTCTTTAGAAGAAACCGCTCCACATGGTGGATTAACTTTTTCAAAGATTTGATAGAAAGTCAAGTCCTGTCATTAGGAAACGAGATGGAAATGGAATGCTTATGGTTCTGTTTTGCTGCTGTAATCCAGAAAGATCTTGATGTAACAAAGGAACATTGGAACACACATTACATCAGAAAGTCACGTTACAACACTGTTAGTGGCAGACCAGATGAGCTTTTTTATACACCAGAGTCATATGGGGGTGAGGATAATCTTCTTAATCATGTGCCTTTGAATCAAATCCAGTTTGTTTCTGACAACTTATTGCAATTTGAAGAAGAGGAAAATTTGTATCAAAATTACTTTCAGTATTTATTTGATGTGCCGCTTTTCGAGTACTGCAACAATGCTTCGGTACGTGAATCCACAATTAAAATAGTAGCGAATAAGACCTTCTTCGTCCAAGCATTCTAAAGCAGCAAATTCAGTGAATGGCTCACCGCAGTTAGGACAAAAGCGATGAGATATTTGTAAAAGAAATTGACAAGATTTACAAGACCGGTGTAGAGCGTCAGCCATATTGAAATTCACCGAAGATCCAATGATTTTCTTACATGACGTACTTCCCGCAAAAATATTTTTGCGTGCTGCGAAAAATATATTTCCAGCATGTTTTAGAATTTTTTTACATCACAAAGCTTCATAAATATTTACATCGCAAATATTAATAATATGCTGAGTTTTATAAACATTTTGCTCCAAATGTTTTTTTTTCTATCACGAAAGAATTATTTTCAATATAAAAATATTTTTGTTGCATGATATATTTGTTTATGTATCAAATACAGAAACATTTCTTCTTGTACTTGTGGGCCGCCGTAAATATCGCAGCTGTAACATATTAGTATAATACTTCCGCGTCCTGTCACTTAAGATATGCGCTTAATTAGTATAACCTGTCGTGAACTGTAAATATGATTAGATTTAAAGACCATGTACATAAATAGCGTAAACATTTTTTGTATTCAGTAGGCTTATTTATCTGATGAGTGCCACATCAGTGGTACGAAACTATTAGTAATAAAGGTGCCAAATACAAATTGTTGAGTCGTTATTCTGAATTAATATAATGCTCTGGTTATCCATTGAACACTCTGTTAAATGTTTTTGTAACAACTCCAACAAGCTCATTCTGATATATATATATATATATATATATATATATATATATATATATATATATATATATATATATATATATATATATATATATATATATATATATATATATATATATATATATAATCTGTCTCCAGTTAATCGAACTTACTTTACTTTCATGATCGTCATAATTGCCAAAAAACTTGCCCGTGATTCTTCGAGAAACATCTTTTATCCTAATGATATCCTCTTTTAAAGAAAATTCCGTGGCTAGTTTTGAAATATTCTTTATACTTTCGAACACATGTGATATTTCTTCCACGCCAGCTTCACATGCTTCCAGCTGATTTACAAAACTAAAGTCGTTAAATTTCCTTCTAAGCTTTACCATTTTCTTGGAAACGCTTTGGGTTTGCTTTTTGAGTGAGTCCGACAAACACGTTCCTCCAGAAATACATTTTTGCAAACTCAAACTTTCCAATTCATCTGGTAACAATTTTAAAAACACTTTCACTTCAGACTTCATAGTAGTGTATTCGTTGTAGGCTTTTTTACCAAACGACATCACTTCTTTACCACAATTAGTTATTATCGTTTTGAAGATTAAAGATATATCTGAACACTTTGGTAATTGGCGTATTTCACTCAACACTGGTGAAAAATGTCTAGAGAAAGGTTGCAGTTCTAATAAAACGCTTCCAATTTCTTCAGCTGAGTTAAAGATTTCGTTAAGATATCTTTGGGTTTTTTCCAAAGGAACTTTTATAAAGTTTAATTTGTTAACAGATTGCGTAATGAGATTATTTATTTCGTTCGTAACAAATCCACGAAATGTTCTATATAGAGTATCACCCTGAATTTTTGCGATTGTATCCTTGGCAAAGGAATTGAACTTATCGCAAAGATTTTGTAACTGTTCGTCAAAATTCAATTTAAAGCGTTTTCGAATGTCAAGTTTCCCAATTTCGATTTCCCAGTGCTTTGCATCCGTAGCAAATTCTCTAATCTTGTCAGCAAAATTATACGCTTTCTGCGCATGCTTGGGTAAATTGTACAAGTATTGAATGACATTATTTATGTTCCTGAAAACCTTATCGATGTGAGAAAAAACGTTGTTTTCTGTTTTGATTAATGATAAGAATTCGTTGATTTTTTGACTAATGATTGCAACTTTACCGAGGTGCTTTTCTAGATTTTCTTTGTGCCATTTTTCTATATTTTTTACAACTACTTTAAACTGATCAATGAACGCAACAAGTCCTTCTGAATTAGAAGTAAAAAATTCTGCTATCTGCTTGACAACGTTTTGCGCTTCAGACTGAATTTTGTCCAAAATATCGCCAGATATGTTCGCAGTTTTATGGCAAAATCCCGTCAATTTGTTTGCCGCTTTCAACGAGAATTCGGCTGCGACGTCGGAAAATTCTTTGACACTTTCCAGAGACCCTTCCAATTCGGTTAAATATTTGTGAACAAAGGCCATCGCAGTTCTTGATGCATTCTGCTTTAACTCGTCAATGAACTTGTCCACAAACAGGTTAATGTTAATTACTTCTTTTATGACATGCTGGGCTTCATTTTCAACATATTTTATTCCAAAAATCATATCCCGTTCAAGATTTTCCGCGAAGGTTTCTAATTTTCCTGCTGATTTTAAAATAAAATCTTGTAACTTGCAAACACTCCACAGAACCTCTTTCGAAAAATCTCCAGTACTCTTTGATAGCAGACCTAAAAATTCGGCAGTATTGCTAAGGTCAAACAGCTTCGAATCAAATTGACTTAGATCATCTTGAAACAGTTTAACAGCAACTTTAAACCACTGTATTCCGAAAGAAGTCTTCAAACTTGAATTTGAATTCCGGAAGTTCTGTTCAGGCTCCAACCTCGCTCGAAATTCAGGCAAGATTTCAATAAAAAATTGCTCATGGTTGATATGTGTAGAACTTAAACTGAGGAACACGTCGCTAAAAAAGCGGAACAAACTTCGAAACTTTGAATATTCAGGGTTCATAAAATTAGCTTTGAGGTCAAAGTTAAGTTTTACTCTCCAGTCAAAAGGCAAACCAAAGTTGAATTCTCTGCTACTCTCAACATCTGTCTTGGATACCTGGAGATAAAGTTTTGGCGTTTCAATGTTAAAAATATCTCGGAAAACAGAAAGCATTTCCAGGAAACTGTTTCCAAAATATGCCAAACGTGACGTTGTAACCCTAAACTTATTCAATGTTGGAATAAAATTAAGCGTGGCATTAAAATGAAACATTTTTAAGAAATTTTCCGGGACGGTTAAACCCAACTTTTTAAAATAATCTTCTACTGAATCATTGACCGAGCGAAAGGGTTGAGAAATGTGTGCCAAGAATTTCTTTATGTTGAAATTTGACGGGAAATTTTTCGGCAGACCAGACCCCAGGTTTGAAAAAAGATCAAATAGCTTCTTGTGGAAACGAAATGCTTCGGTAAAGGGCCTTGACGACAGATTTGTGTTACCAAGACTGATGGTCTTGACCAATTTACCGATTTGTACCCAAAACCCACTTGCACGTCTTGCGCTTTGGAGGTTCACCAGAATTTGGTTGAAAGATGTCCCAAAGCTTCCAACTTTAATTGTTCGAGCAAGAAATTTGACAGTTTCGGAGATAAACTTTAGAAAGTCATCAGGAGTAAATGGAAGATACGTTTTCAGTAAGTTCAGGAATTTTTGAATATGTTGGGTAAAAATACTTGAAATTCCATCAATTTTCGCGAGAACACTATCTCCAGTATCAGCGATTGTGTGAATTATATCTTTGGGAATGTCGTTCTTGAATCCTGCTCCCATTTTGAATGCTGCTTTTCCATTTAGCACGTCGAAATTCCATTTTAGAACGTGAGCACGAAATAAAGCTGCATTATCTAAGTTTACTTCAAAACTTCCACCAAAAATCCCAATTTTTAATTTTACTTGGTTTACAAATTGCATTACCACTTCCGCACCTCCTTGACTACCGCCAAATGCTCTTTCCCATTTCTTTCCTACTCCTAAGGAAAATTCTCTGGGCTTTAATGCTGGAATAAGTGCCCTTTTCTTCCGACGAATAGTAGATCTTCGTTTTCGTAGTTTCCTTATTACATGATGAGACGTTTCATCATGATTTTCTAGAAACTCAGTAATCTTTGAATCTAGTTCGTCACCGTCTTCACATATCCACAGAGCATCTTCAATGGCATAGCGTAATTCGTCCGTAATATTTTGACGTCGTTCAATGAATACTTCTATTACTCCTGCTTTGACAGTTATGTGTTCGTCATTACGAAGAATACGCAATAAGTGATGATCTGTGTGCTTTGTTGGAAATTTTCGTAATGCTGACACTGCAAAATATCGAATACCCGAGCTATCGTGATCCAAATACTTCGTTATGAAGTTAAGAGATGAAATGTGAGCTAAATTTCCGAACGCGCATATGTGGCTCCATATGTACTCGTCGTACGATTGACTTTCTTTACGGTGCAATCGTGCTGGATGTGTCTTGAAACTTTGATGTAAATGTTGTGCGATGCTTTCTGAGAGCGATCTATTGTAACCAGCATCGTGACAACGGCGTACTAAACCTGATGTTACTAGCATTGCGCGCACAGTTATCTCATCGCTTTTACTAGGATTGGTATGAAGAGATAAGAGAGCGTGCAATAATTCCGGGTATAAAGGTCCAGCAGGGATAAAATATACCGCCTCCAAAAGCTTTGCACGTTCATCATCCAAGAGCGGCCTTGGTTCCTTCGACAAAATCATCTGGCTTAAGATCTTTTGAGTGTGATAATCTCCTCTGACAACAATAGATCCAACCAAACCTGACCATGTAGAAAAATTTAGATGAGACCGTTCTATCGCTAAATTTACTATGCTTTTGTAAAGTTCGTCATCAATTTGCGCAAGGTAATGAAGCTCCTTAACACATTGCGATAGTTCACTTTCTTTTACAGAAGGGTCAGAATGACATCGGAGTAGCTCATACAGCGTGCGGTTTGGCTTCCTAGAATCCTCGGTCGAGGACAACTTCAAGTTTTCCATGTCACTAAAACTCAATGTGTCCTGTTTGAGATATTTCAATGAAGAAGGCAACTTTTCAGAAGACCTTTTTGCTCTGGTTTTATGCGGACTTACACAATGAAAGAGGTTAAGGTGGCTTTCTCCGGATGCTTTGAGATCTATATCAGGTTGTTTTTGAAATACAGGTTTCGTCACAGGTCGAATGTAAGGCTTGTCGCTTTGCAAATACGAAAAATGAGATCTTCTCGCATTTTTTATGACACCATTTTCAATTTCCAAAGATGTATGATGATGACTTTTGCTGCGCTGCTCTCCCTGTATCGGTCTTCCATCTGCATGTTTGATGTAATCATCACTGCTCCACTTTTTTGTCAGGTACAAGTTGGTAACGTTTCTTTCATTTACGTCATAATAAGCGACGTGAATTCCAGAGTCGTCTTCTTCCTCTACGCTGTACGAAATCTTCTGGGTATTCGGATGGATTTGCAAATTCAATGCGCTGACAATTCCTGTAATATAAATACTGCAAAAATTAATATAGATTTATTATATACATGTGTGGCTTTGCCTGCGAGTTTTCTAGCAGACGACAAACGGCTAAATTCAATACATGATATACATTGAACTTGGTTGTTATCTTTTTAAATTCATGCTTTAGAAAAAGTTTTTGTGCAAATTGAAAAAAAGAAGTTTGTAAACGAGAAATTACAAACATTTTTAGTTTACCTAATGGGCTAATATAATTTTGCAATTGTAACTTTCGATAACACCGGGTCTCTGCATCAAGGGCCAGTTGTATAAAAACGTAGTTAATTAACTTTAATCATGATTAGCGTTAATCACTGTAGTTAAATAATGGCAATTGTGCTGAGTGGTGTGCAGTTTGGTCTGAAATCAAACGCGTGATTACAAAATCGTACAAACCGCGCAGCGGTTGATTTCCAATTAAAATTGCGCGACGCGAATCGCAAATTCCACTATATTATATTCATTTTGAAATCCACAAGTGGCAACATTAGTTTGTTCACAAAAAGCACGCATGTACTTGCCCAACTTCGTAACGTAGCAGAGGAAAGAAAATGTTAAACATTTGTCTTAGATTACAGCAATTTAAACATCAAATTTATGGCACAAGAAGTACGTTTAAGGCACAAGAAGTAAGTTTAGATATATACTAAAAATACATGCATGCATGCAAAACCCCTCGCCTCAATATATCAAAGATGCAACTATATTTTCGGAACATGGAGTATTCTCAGAATTGTTGTCATAGCAACACGCCGACACGGCAGTTTTTAATAATGCGTTCTATATTTTTTAAATAATTGTGAAAATAATGAAAGAATTACCAGTTTTAATGACAAAAATACTTTTTTAAATATTTGTGGTCTGTATGTCATCATACGTAGTGTACGGTATGAAATACAATTTATTACGCTACATTATTAAAACGTTTTGATGAATATTTATAAACTATTACGTTTTTGTTATGCAATAAAAAGCATTTCAATCCATGCATTTTTGATTAAAATAGCTACGGTCGTATTTTTGACCTGTAAATTATTTTCACTTTTACAATAAAACTACAGTCTTGCTTTTACAAAACAAAGGAACGTAAACTATGAACGTAAACTATGTAACTAAATTTTATGTACGTTTCCGTTCTTGTTTCCTTCTGTTGGCGCGTTTTTTCGTCGTTTTTTCGTACTTTTGATTTATTTTTATTGTTTTTTAATGATTTTGATTTGTTTACCTACAGATTTCAGATTTTCCTTGGAATTCAATGACGTCAGCTAAAAGGTCGAACGTCCAAACCATTGACATAAATACATCTGGACTGCTTGCTCGCGATATTTTTGCTTGAATTTTGCGTTATCAATTAAAAATCACAAAGGCTGACGAATACTGACGAATCTCTGACGAATATGAGAGTGTTTGGACATCGCTGGTTCTTAAATCATACAACAGACAGTGTGGACAGTGAAGTTGATCTTGGAATCACTTTGACAAGTAACCTCTGTTGGAACGCGCATATATCGCAGATTGTTAGCAAAGCCAATAAAACGCTGGGTTTACTAAGAAGAACATGCTACATCCTAACGGTTTGTGATGTTCGGCGCGCATTATATCTTTCTCTGGTAAAGGCTCAGCTATGTTACGCCACAGAAATATGGTCGCCGTCCCAGTACACCAACAAAATAAAGTTGGACAGAGTTCAAAGGCGCGCCACAAGATGGATTCTCCAAACGCGGGACGTTTCATATAAAAACCGTTTAAAGATGCTAAACCTCTTACCGTTGTCTTACGACAGAGAGATGAAGGATTTAACATATTTCTTTAAACTGCTGAACGGTTTTTACGATTTAAATATATCTAACTTTGTGTCATTTGTTAGTCATAACCGTACTCGTAATTGTAAAAATCCTTCTCTCGTACTTAAAGTGCCGTCGTGTAAAGCAAGTTCTTTTCAGTCGTCGTTCTTTAACCGTATTGTCCCTCTTTGGAAGTATGTGTGTAAAATAGCTTGCCCTGCAGACCTTCGAAGTCTTACTATGTTTAAATCCTTTCTGTTAAAAACATACGTACAGTTATTAGTGACTAGTTTTAATGTAGATATGCCATGTACTTGGTCTTTATATCGAAGTTGTTCGTGTCACAGATCATACTAGGTACATGCCCTTTGCTTGCGAGCGGATTTTTCTGTCATGGTTTCTGTTTTTTGAGTTAGCTGTAGGCTGTTCTAAGATTTTAGCTTCGACATAGTATAAAAATTTTAATCATTGTCTGAGCTCCAAGCAATTGGCATGTGTTGATGATATTGACTGCTGCATGTACTAGTAGAAGTAATTTATATATTGTGTGTAAAGAGGTACAGGGGCGGATCTAGAGGTAGTCATATTAGTCACGCGACTAACGTAAAAAAGGCAAACGAAAAAAAATTGGACTGAAATTATGTCCAAGCGCGCAAACCTTTCTCCAATTTCAGTTACGCAATCAAAACTCAATCACACTCCAGCAACAAAACTTCGATCAGCTCCTGCACACTGAGCCAGCGATTGATTAGTCAAACGATTAGTCAAATAAGCGGTATTCAAATAAGAATTGACTATTCTGCCTTTTAGGTCATGCTATTTGATTGGTCAAATTTTCTCTAATCACACATAACAAGCATACTGATTGGTTAAACCTATTTTGACTAACGATTGCGAAATTTTGACCAATCCATGTGGGGTATTTTGACTAATCTTGCAAATAGATAGTAGCTTGTGATTGCTCCATTTGTGTATAACATATTGAGCAGATTAAACTAAGAAGACTTCTGATTGGGATTATAATTTCTATTTTGGAAGCATATCATGATATCAAGCATTGTGGACTTGGCGTCTTTACAAACTGCTCCTTGACGCGATGTTGTTAGGCGCAATTTTATAGGCAAGCTTGTTTGTGTTTAATGTACTGTTGTCGAAATGAACGACGTAGATTTCGAAAAGGTTAGATCGTTATTCGAAAATAACGATTCAAGAGAGAAATAAATGTATGGCAGCAACCCAGGTAAGTTCGATTAAATGTTATTCTTAAAGGTTTAAACATCGATAAATTTAGTAAACCTAAGTATAAACTCTTAACAATATTTACATATTTGTGCGGGATCAGGTCCAAAGGTTAATTTAGTTAGCGCATGCATTGATGCATAATTTCACAGTAGCATTATCAGATTTTAACTTTGCTCTCTGACCTTGTAAAGTATAAAGCGTTTACTATTAGACTACAGGATATATATATATATATATATATATATATATATATATATATATATATATATATATATATATATATATATATATATATTTATTAATTTTAATAATGTACTTTGCAATTAATCATTTTAACCTTTATGTAAACAGTGATCTGATCAGTAAACTAGTAAAGTGAGTAAAACATAAATAAATGCATCAAATGGCAGAAGTTTATGTATGCTGGATACAAAATACCTATTCTATTTGTAAGGACAGTAGGGTATAATTTGTATATAAGCGCAAAATGGTGAGAATTGACAAACATGATTATAGGTTTAAAAGACTAATAGTGGCTGTACACAACATATATTAACCCAAATCTTTGCCTTTGGTTATAAATTTAAGTCTGATGCAACTGGCAATTGCCTATAAAGCTCTGTTTCTTTGGCATTGACAAGTACCAATGGCCTGGTCAAATGTTTGACAATTTTAAAATATTGAACTTTTTTTAAATGCCAATTTTTATGCTCAACACCCTTATTTTCGTACTTTGGTAGAAGAGCAGAGTGAGCACTTTAAAAATTCTGCCAAATTTGCTATTTTTGTTTAATGCATCATCACAGAATACATCATTCAAAATGTTTTTAAACCAGAAAAAATTATGCATTCCCCAAGACAAATGGAAGAGCTTTTAGGCATGAGTGGCTGGATATGTTTAAATGGCTGTATTATTCACCTTCTGCTAATGGTGCTTTTTGTTTATCTTGTGTTTTATTTGGTGATAGATTTCCTGGCAGAGCGGGTAAGATTCTAAATTCTCAAGATTCAAAATTCCCAACCTTTATTGTACTGGAATAATGCAGTATTTACTTTTAAAAAACATGCAGGTCATGGGGTTATTACATGCTTCTACTTTTCCCATTCTTCAAGCATTACTTTCTGTATTTCTGGGGCAGCCCAGCCAATTAAATTTAGGTGCCAAACTTCGAAATGAAGTTGAGAATAACAGGAAAAAACTGACATCTATTGTTGACACTGTGATTCTTTGTGGTTGTGGAGGTATGGCTTTGAGGGGACATGGTGATGACTCTCAGAACCATCAAAAGATTGGTGCCTACTCTACTACTCATGTAATTAACTTTATTGACATGTTAAAAATTGAGAATTAAACCATTTGCAGGAACTAAATTTACATCTTGATGATTGTGGAGGACAAGCTTATAATGAAGCAGGATCTGTCCTGTGAAAGGGCTGTCCATGTCGGATCACAGTTTTAATGTGTTTCCTAGGCATGCTGATGAGCCCTGATTTAGGGCGAAACAGTCTATTACATGCTGGATGTTGTTTTATTACATTTTAAGCATCTTTAGTTTTATGCTATAACGCATACTTCTACGAAAAATGTATATCATGAGGTAGAGTGCTTCGCATGGGACTTCGAGTCCCGTTTGCACTCGTGCCGTTTGGATTTAATCTTCCAATAAAGTTTATGATATAACAAATACTGGTCAGCAGTTAACTTCATGAGCACACACTTTCATATTTCGGCCATCTTTGATAACGCTTTTTGAAGCCGAGCTGCATGGCAGTCCAGATGTATATATGTCAATGGTCCAAACCAAACCGAACATAATGGCGGACGACTTTCGCATCTCAGAATTAGTAACCGTCGCCCCGGGCTTCGCCCGGGAAGCGCTCCGCGCTGCGGCTCGGGGAATATTTTTATCTAGTTTCATGGAGCATTTTTTGATGCGATAAATGTGCATTTAAATCGCAGGACTTCACATTGAACATTTAAATAGTTGCTTTCA
Source organism: Muricea muricata (assembly GCA_963855995.1). Taxonomy (NCBI): domain Eukaryota; kingdom Metazoa; phylum Cnidaria; class Anthozoa; order Malacalcyonacea; family Plexauridae; genus Muricea; species Muricea muricata. The sequence continues at coordinate 7,338,115 of OY979723.1, read as the reverse complement.
AGTTTATATTGCTTGACTTTTGTACAATTAATTATTTGTCGAAGTGTATTTTATTTAAAGTCTTCAGTATTTTCTTGCCTGTTATTTCAATTCTTAAAAAATTGGTGTTTTTTAAATATTTATCAACCACAGATGACATAAAAATCAACTCGGATCTAATTCATAGGGATGCCTCATAGGGATGCATTGGGCAAAAGATAGAGAACATAGCATGATATTGATATCAATATATACAATTGAAATCCTCCCCCCCCCCCCCCCCCCCCCCCAACAACAACATGTCATTTATGGAGGCCTTGTGGTCAATATTAGTTTTGAATACCATGCACAATATGCTGACGAATGTGGCACGCGTATCACATGAGTGTAATAAATAAATTAAAATATTACAATACCACTGTACCTTTGTGATCGTAGATTCCTTGTATGTTGGTACTGTGGTAGCCCTTTCTATTTACAAAATTGTATTCGTTGTGAGACGGTGCTATGTTCCTCACATGTGATCCCTCAACACAGCCAATGACGCCAGGAAGTTTTATGAACCTCCAAGATCATAAAACCCTTGTTTTATTTCATCCTTTTCTTGTTGCGATTGCGGAAACTTTGCGAACTCATCAAGTTTTTGAGCAAAAGCCAACGTTACTCGACGGATAATTCTGGAAACTGTAGACTTGTCTGCCCTTGCTATGGTGTCTTATCCAGTGGATAGTGGACTTAAACTACCACCGAACCTCGGATAACTTCATCCAATGAATAGTGCATTTTTATCCGTTGGATAACGCTTCGTACAACGCGATTTTTGTTTCAGATAAAATTTATCCGGTGAATAGCGACTTATCCGTCGGATAGCGATTTATTCACCTTTCGTACAACCGGCCCCAGAGCTATAGTATAAACATATAATATATTCACAACAATTTGCTATGCTACTTCGTATATTCCTCAAAATACACCAAGTGAAACGGATGTATTCTAAAACTACTCCCGAGTAACAGACGAGTAAAAGATGAGTACAGACAAGTAACAAACGACTATAGACGAGTAACAGACGACTAATAAACATCATTTTCACGGATTGTTCTTAATAAATGATGCAATTTTTTTCTAAAATGGCGATTTTAATAGATCTATTCTAAAACTACCCCCCGAATGACCGACGAGTAACAGACGACCACAGACGAGTAACGGAGGGCTACAGACGAGTAACAGACGGGCAAGAGACGGGTAACAGACGACTACAGACGAGTAACAGACGACTACAGACGACTAATAAACATAATGTTCACAGATTCTTTTTGATAAATAATGCAATTTTTTCTGTTTTCTGCATTATGTCTTTAGTCAAACCACGTGATTGGAACCCAAAAATTTAGTATACTGTTTGCGAACGATATAGAGTACTTTATACAAAACAAGACGCCTGCTAAGGCGTTCACTCCGCCTGCCAAACGAAAATGGGCACAAGGCCAGGCAGGGCTGTAACTAGAGAGTTCATTGGGGGTGGGGTACATTCACTTATTTCTGTTCTGCCCAACTAATTCCTTTTTAAATCAATTATTATTAGGGTACCTTCCAAGGCATTTTACGAGTAAGACATTGCTAGCACATCTTATGTAATCACTAAGATAACCAAAAATCAATGTCTGAGTGACCTGCCAGGCACTCTGTCCAGAGTCGTAGTAGGATTGCATTTTTTAGAATTTAATTTAGATTAAAGACTTTCATAGTACATATGTTAAACAAGATTCTTTTGCCATAATACCACCAACATATAGCTGTTTTATTTTGCAAGTAAAGAAAATTTTACTAAAAGTGTATACAATACATCAATCTATTAAATCCATCAAATTATTAAATCTATTCTGTAGCACACTGCCTCAAGTCTCCACGATATAATTTGTTGGGAAAATGTTGGCTAGCCTTTTGATATATTGACAAGCTTTGAATTACATATTTGATGTGTTGATAAGGTGTCAGGTAAATATTTGGCATGTTTATAAAATGTTGGTAAGGATTTTGACTAGTTGACAAGTTTTCAAGCAGACTTTTGGCATGTTGACAAGATGTCGGTTAGGTTTTTGGCTTGTTGACAAGATGTCAGTTAGGCTTTCAGCTTGTTGACAAGATGTTGGTTAGGCTTTTGGCTTGTTGACAAGATGCCGGTAAGGCTTTTGGCTTGTTGAGAAGATGTCGGTAAGGCTTTTCGCTTGTTGACAAGATGTCGGTTAGGCTTTTGGCTTGTTAACAAGATGTCGGTAAGGCTTTTGGCTTGTTGACAAGATGTCGATTAGACTTTGACCTGTACATGCCCACAAGTTGTCAGTTAGACTTTCGACATGCTGACAAAGTATTTACTTCCAGAAAGCTTCAGGTGTCAGTTAAAACATTGGTATATAGGCAGGGTGTCTGATAAAGTTTTGGCAAATTGAGAAAGTGCCAGTTGAAATTTTACTAAATTTAAGTTAAATTTTGTTCTTTTTTTTATTTTGCAGTTTTGAGTTTTTTTCTAGCTATTTTAATAATTATAGCAACAATCTTTACAGTAATCGACTTAAAAGTATCTCTGTGATCTGTATTTTCTGTGATATCCAATTTGAAATCCTTTCTCTGAGTCAACTATTCAACAATAAACATGTCAATTTTTTTATAAAGAAAGTTATTATAAATACTATAGATAAAGACTAAAATGCCGCACTCAGCTATGACTGTTGACGTTCTAACAAAACAAGTATTAAAATCGCTCATAAAAACAACAAAAATTAAAAATTAGACTAAGCTATTAAGTCTGAAGTCTCCACGATATAATTTGTTGGGAACTTTAGACTAACATATGTATTTCTGGAATTGGAATGTAAAATGTCTCTTACCTTTTGTAATTATATGAGATCCCACAAGCAAATAAATCATTTTGCACGAAATATTAGCATCTCAACATAGGTAGAAATAGAAAACCAAGGAAAGAAATCACAACGTGTTTAGAACTTATAGGAACACATTTCCTAGACTCACTCCTTAATCATGGAATGATGGAGTTTATCAAAATTTGCCGTTTTAAAACATTTCTGGAGCAATTTTTTGATAAAGAACCTTCAATCAGTGACAAAACACTCTGGACAAAATATCAAATAACACTACACTGCTGTATATTTGACCCCCCGTGCCCCCCTTTCAATGTTGAAGCGAACAATTATGACACAAAATGTTGTATACAACACCAACAACATTGTTTAGGGTGGGGGGAGGGAGGGAGCTGCTTTATCTAAGCAACTCTCTAAAAATTGTGTTACTTTTAGGTTGAGAAGCAACTGTCCAAAACAGTTTTGTCACTGATTGTATTAAAGCCATATCCTGCCAGATTGTATTGCATTGTTAAAAAATTTGGAATCTCTTGCGACGAGCAAAGAAATATCACTCCCTGTGGCTGTAGCTTTGCCGAATTTTTATGAAAGAAGTAACTATTCATTATGTTAGGTGAACACACAATTTCGGACATTTCTAACAATATCAATTTTGTGCACGAATATTTTGTGTAAGTAAAGCGCTTATGTCAGCAAATTTATCTCACGATTCCCACTCCTACTTAAGTAATAGTTATGGGGTAAAAGTATAATCAGATGAACTATTACTCAAATTTTCTCGCATTCCTTATTCGATTAACCTATAATGAATTGACTTGGATCTTTACTTTACGTAATATCAATAATATGACATGAAAATCTATATTTGACCTCACGGTTCCCACTTTTCAAACAAAATAATGTGAGATGTCTCACTTTACTTATTGAATAAAGTGGGAACCGTCGCTTTTAGCAGCTCGTTTCTCTGTATAGCGCTCTTTGTAAGCGTATTTAGACTATAAATGTTCATATTACTTGCACATACTCATGCCATGAATTTTATTTTTCGAAAACGATAAAATACGGTCAAATATCATGAAACGTACTGCATTAGCGTATGTGGGAATCGTTTAAGCGGAAGCGTGTCTTGCAAACGTTTCCATAGTAATTTGTTAATATTTTGTTCGATACCCATTTCTCTGTAATACAGCGTTAATTCGCTTTGGCACACTTGTAATTATATTATCTACATAATCTACAGGGATGTTATGTAAAGTTTTTATAACTCTACTTTTAAATTCCTGCCATGTCTCTCGTACAATTTGCGAATCTATAACTTGTCGCTCGAGCCCTTTTTTTGCTATATGGAACATGTTTTCGATTGGATTTAAGTCTGGAGATCTTGCTGGAATGCAGAATAATTCACAGCATTCTTTCTCTATAGCTTTGCGAGCAGCAACGCTTCGTTGAGATGGATCATTGTCCATAATGAACCATTTTCGTGCACGTTTACGCGAGAACAGAAGAGGAAACTTGTTCTGTACAAACCAAGCAAAATACCTTCCGGTCATTTTCTCGTATTCCTCGACCATAACGGCTCCCTGCTTGTAGGAAATTGCAACGAGTAGGTGCAGACGTTTCCCACCAGCAAGACTTTTTGACCCTTTCGCAGTAACCTGTAAACCCTACGACCTTTTCCTCCACACCCGCCCTCTTGGAGCTAATGCGTCACTAAGAGGCCTGGTCTTGTGAACAGAAGATACCCCGTCTAAATAGAATGCAATACTTCGAGTGAAGAAATTTGGGCTTGTCGATAGTAATTTCTTGCACTCACATGCAAATGCCTTTCGTTTCCTACGGTCACCGTTTGTTACAACTCCCTTTCTTACGTGCTGGTAGAAAGTTAAAACCAGCCGCTTTCACCTCTCGATAAATGGTACGGTATGATATTTCGCGTGATAATAGGCCCCTTTGGGCAACCAAACGCTGAACAGTAAAGTTTGGGTCTTCATTTCGAATAGTATTAATTGTTCTTATTAGTTTTCTTCGATCTCTGTCAGTCAGCTTCTTCGGCCTACCAATATTTTTGGGTTTAATTATGCTGCGTTTTTCCTGGACACTGGGAATAAGCGAAACAGGTGGTTTGGATATATTCGCCTTTTTAGCAATCACTCTGCATGAATACTTTTTTCTCGGCCAAGGAAAAGAACATATGCTCGCGTCATATCGTAAATCCGTACATTATACTTCATAATTGTTCGCTGGGGGAAAGAACTAGCTGTAATTCATTATGAATGACGCGCCTTTTATAACACTACCACTTCAATGCCAGGGTGGATACACAACATGACGCATAGTTTGCATAAGTATCAAATGATAAACACCCAATGATAATTGCATTTTGTCCTAAATACGTTTACGTATTTTAAAATCCAGATAAATCGAGATGTCTTCCTTGCGTTGGCGAAAAGCAAAATCACCAATGTCCGATCAGTTGTAGTATCCAGTCGCAAAATGACTGACGCATACATGTAAAGAAAAATCCGTGCTAATTGTATGTGTTGAACATCTCTGCGCCTTAAAACGTCCGTCAACTTAGTCATTTGCGAATACTGTCAAAAATACTCTCAAATACACGCATTTTTAACTTCAGAACTAAATTTTAATTCATTAATATAAATGAACCTCACAGACAATCAGTGACAAAACACTCTGGACAAAATATCAAATAACACTACACTGCTGTATATTTGACCCCCCGTGCCCCCCTTTCAATGTTGAAGCGAACAATTATGACACAAAATGTTGTATACAACACCAACAACATTGTTTAGGGTGGGGGGAGGGAGGGAGCTGCTTTATCTAAGCAACTCTCTAAAAATTGTGTTACTTTTAGGTTGAGAAGCAACTGTCCAAAACAGTTTTGTCACTGATTGTATTAAAGCCATATCCTGCCAGATTGTATTGCATTGTTAAAAAATTTGGAATCTCTTGCGACGAGCAAAGAAATATCACTCCCTGTGGCTGTAGCTTTGCCGAATTTTTATGAAAGAAGTAACTATTCATTATGTTAGGTGAACACACAATTTCGGACATTTCTAACAATATCAATTTTGTGCACGAATATTTTGTGTAAGTAAAGCGCTTATGTCAGCAAATTTATCTCACGATTCCCACTCCTACTTAAGTAATAGTTATGGGGTAAAAGTATAATCAGATGAACTATTACTCAAATTTTCTCGCATTCCTTATTCGATTAACCTATAATGAATTGACTTGGATCTTTACTTTACGTAATATCAATAATATGACATGAAAATCTATATTTGACCTCACGGTTCCCACTTTTCAAACAAAATAATGTGAGATGTCTCACTTTACTTATTGAATAAAGTGGGAACCGTCGCTTTTAGCAGCTCGTTTCTCTGTATAGCGCTCTTTGTAAGCGTATTTAGACTATAAATGTTCATATTACTTGCACATACTCATGCCATGAATTTTATTTTTCGAAAACGATAAAATACGGTCAAATATCATGAAACGTACTGCATTAGCGTATGTGGGAATCGTTTAAGCGGAAGCGTGTCTTGCAAACGTTTCCATAGTAATTTGTTAATATTTTGTTCGATACCCATTTCTCTGTAATACAGCGTTAATTCGCTTTGGCACACTTGTAATTATATTATCTACATAATCTACAGGGATGTTATGTAAAGTTTTTATAACTCTACTTTTAAATTCCTGCCATGTCTCTCGTACAATTTGCGAATCTATAACTTGTCGCTCGAGCCCTTTTTTTGCTATATGGAACATGTTTTCGATTGGATTTAAGTCTGGAGATCTTGCTGGAATGCAGAATAATTCACAGCATTCTTTCTCTATAGCTTTGCGAGCAGCAACGCTTCGTTGAGATGGATCATTGTCCATAATGAACCATTTTCGTGCACGTTTACGCGAGAACAGAAGAGGAAACTTGTTCTGTACAAACCAAGCAAAATACCTTCCGGTCATTTTCTCGTATTCCTCGACCATAACGGCTCCCTGCTTGTAGGAAATTGCAACGAGTAGGTGCAGACGTTTCCCACCAGCAAGACTTTTTGACCCTTTCGCAGTAACCTGTAAACCCTACGACCTTTTCCTCCACACCCGCCCTCTTGGAGCTAATGCGTCACTAAGAGGCCTGGTCTTGTGAACAGAAGATACCCCGTCTAAATAGAATGCAATACTTCGAGTGAAGAAATTTGGGCTTGTCGATAGTAATTTCTTGCACTCACATGCAAATGCCTTTCGTTTCCTACGGTCACCGTTTGTTACAACTCCCTTTCTTACGTGCTGGTAGAAAGTTAAAACCAGCCGCTTTCACCTCTCGATAAATGGTACGGTATGATATTTCGCGTGATAATAGGCCCCTTTGGGCAACCAAACGCTGAACAGTAAAGTTTGGGTCTTCATTTCGAATAGTATTAATTGTTCTTATTAGTTTTCTTCGATCTCTGTCAGTCAGCTTCTTCGGCCTACCAATATTTTTGGGTTTAATTATGCTGCGTTTTTCCTGGACACTGGGAATAAGCGAAACAGGTGGTTTGGATATATTCACCTTTTTAGCAATCACTCTGCATGAATACTTTTTTCTCGGCCAAGGAAAAGAACATATGCTCGCGTCATATCGTAAATCCGTACATTATACTTCATAATTGTTCGCTGGGGGAAAGAACTAGCTGTAATTCATTATGAATGACGCGCCTTTTATAACACTACCACTTCAATGCCAGGGTGGATACACAACATGACGCATAGTTTGCATAAGTATCAAATGATAAACACCCAATGATAATTGCATTTTGTCCTAAATACGTTTACGTATTTTAAAATCCAGATAAATCGAGATGTCTTCCTTGCGTTGGCGAAAAGCAAAATCACCAATGTCCGATCAGTTGTAGTATCCAGTCGCAAAATGACTGACGCATACATGTAAAGAAAAATCCGTGCTAATTGTATGTGTTGAACATCTCTGCGCCTTAAAACGTCCGTCAACTTAGTCATTTGCGAATACTGTCAAAAATACTCTCAAATACACGCATTTTTAACTTCAGAACTAAATTTTAATTCATTAATATAAATGAACCTCACAGACAATCAGTGACAAAACACTCTGGACAAAATATCAAATAACACTACACTGCTGTATATTTGACCCCCCGTGCCCCCCTTTCAATGTTGAAGCGAACAATTATGACACAAAATGTTGTATACAACACCAACAACATTGTTTAGGGTGGGGGGAGGGAGGGAGCTGCTTTATCTAAGCAACTCTCTAAAAATTGTGTTACTTTTAGGTTGAGAAGCAACTGTCCAAAACAGTTTTGTCACTGATTGTTCCTGTCCCTTTTCGTTCACTATTACATGTTAAAAATTGTGTTTTGTATATAGATATTTCGGTAGAATTTGCGTTTCATTCTTGTGTAGAAATTTCTAAATATCCTTAAAAGCAGGAATACAACAGAAAATGACGGAAGCACGCTCTCATCGCTCCTCGGTAAAGTTTCGCGGTGGAATTTGTCGTTTTAAAACATTTTGCATGAGAATCTTTGCACGTAAAGCCATCTTGCGGTTTAGATGTTCTAGCATACATGTTAAAATGCGTGTTTTGTTGACATATTTCGCTAGAAATTGAGTTTAAACGCCGTGTTTAGGTCAGCTCACGCGGCTTGTGCCAGCAGTATCACCCATGAGCGCTGGGCATAGATATAAGAGACCTACATTGCTGTCGTATACCTAGCGTTAGAGTATGAGGTGTGATATCCGCCATAATTAAATCTTTGAATTTTGCAATTCATAGTTGGATTTATGATGTTGTGTTATGCTGTTATGACATTCGAATTGTCAATTTTCCATTCATTATTGGATTTATGATGTTCTGTTATGCAGTTATGACATTGCGAAATGCTAACTTGCAATTATGGTAATATTCATTCGGCGAATATTCATTCGGCGAGTATTCATTCGGCGAGTATTCATTCGGCGAGTATTCATTCGGCGAGTATTCATTCGGCGAGTCACTCAGAAACCAAAATTTTACTTCCGCTAGCGAGAGAGGCCTGGGCGGCATGGTAGAAAATGCGGACTACGGATTGCGGACTCGGACTGCAGACTCGGATTGCGGACTCGGATTGCGGACTCGGACTGCGGACTCGGATTGCGGACTCGGATTGCGGACTCGGATTGCGGACTCGGCAGATACTTTAAGTGACCCCCCATTATAATGTATCATTATAGTTTATATATTCACATATACTTACACATACATAGACATCCTTAGTACTCCTTAGACCTCCTTAGCTAAACTTGGCAATGCTTACCACTGCTCAAATATTCTTACACCTCCCTAGACCTCCTTACACCTCCTTAAGCCTCCTTAGACTTCCTTAGCTATACTTAGCGCTCCCTTCACATGCTTAGCACTGCTCAAGTATTCTTACACCTCCCTAGACCTCCTTGGACTTCCTTAGCTATACATAGCGCTCCCTTCACATGCTTAGCACTACTCAAGTATTCTTACACCTCCCTAGACCTCCTTACACCTCTTTAGACTTCCTTAGCTATACTTAGCACTGCTCAAACATTCCTACACCTCCTTAAACCTACTTCGCCCTCATGAGCTATACTTATCACTCCCTAGACATGCCTAGCACACGCAAATATTCTTACACCTCCTTGAGCATGGAACGTATATTATCAAAAAAGTAACACATGCGTGATGCTTCATCATGTTAAATCTTCTAACAATACAGCAATTTGCGTCCAAGCACCAAGCGCAAACATGTTGGCGAGTTTTTTTTATGTTTGTAGCGTGACGTTTGGCCGTTTGAAACGGAAACCATTTAGGACTCCTGCCGTTCGCTGGTCTATGTCGATCGGGTGTTCATACCAATTTAACTAAATTAAGTTAAGATAACTCGCGAAAATGCTTGCTCTTCGTGCTTGGACGCAAATTGCTGTATCGTTAGAAGTTTAACATGATGAAGCATCACGTATGTGTTACTTCCTCTTGATAATATACGTTCCATGCCCAAGGAGGTGTAAGAATATCTGAGTGTGCTAGGCATGTCTAGGGAGTGCTAAGTATAGCTCAGGAAGGCGAAGTAGGTTAAGGAGGTGTAAGAATGTTTGAGCAGTGCTAAGTAAAGCTAAGGAAGTCCAAGGAGGTCTAAGGAGGTCTAGGGAGATCTGAGAATATTTGGGCAGTGCTAAGCATGTGAAGGGAGAGCCAAGTATAGCAAAGTATAGCTAAGGAAGTCTAAGGAAGTCTAAGGAGTTCTAAGGAGGTAGGTGTAAGAATATTTTAGCAGTGCTAAGCATGTGAAGGGAGTGCCAAGTATAGCTAAGTATAGCTTAGGAAGTCTAAGGAGGCGTAAGGAGGTCTAAGGAAGTCTAGGGAGGTGTAAGAATATTTGGCAGTGCTAAGCATGTGAAAGGAGTGCCAAGTATAGCTAAGTATAGCTAAGGAAGTCTAAGGAGGCCTAAGGAGGTCTAGGGAGGTGTAAGAATACTTGAGTAGTGCTAAGCATGTGAAGGGAGCGCTATGTATAGCTAAGGAAGTCCAAGGAGGTCGAAGGAGGTCTAGGGAGGTGTAAGAATACTTGAGCAGTGCTAAGCATGTGAAGGGAGCGCTAAATATAGCTAAGGAAGTCTAAGGAGGCTTAAGGAGGTGTAAGTTGGTCTAGGGAGGTGTAAGAATATTTGAGCAGTGGTAAGCATTGCTAAGTTTAGCTAAGGAGGTCTAAGGAGTACTAAGGATATCTATGTATGTGTAAGTATATGTGAGTATATAAACTATAATGATACATTATAATAGGCGGTCACTTAAAGTATCTACCGAGTCCGCAATCCGAGTCCGCAATCCGAGTCCGCAGTCCGAGTCCGCAATCCGAGTCCGCAATCCGAGTCTGCAGTCCGAGTCCGCAGTCCGAGTCCGCAATCCGTAGTCCGCATTTTCTACCATGCCGCCCAGGCCTCTCTCGCTAGCGGAAGTAAAATTTTGGTTTCTGAGTGACTCGCCGAATGAATACTCGCCGAATGAATACTCGCCGAATGAATATTCGCCGAATGAATATTCGCCGAATGAATATTATCATAATTGCAAGTTAGCATTTCGCAATGGAAAATTGACAATTCGAATGTCATAACAGCATAACAGAACATCATAAATCCAACTATGAATTGCAAAATTCAAAGATTTAATTATGGCGGATATCACACCTCATATTAGAGACTCATATACATGCATGCAGCAACCCCTCGCCACTAACTAAGAGCATGCAACTATATTTTCGGAATTACATGAAGTACTGTCATAGGTTGTTGTCATAGCAACACGGCAATTGTCATTCTTTCTGTATATTTTTTCAAAATGACAAAATATTGAGTTTTTAATCCTTGTTTTATTGACAATTTTTTAAAATGGCACAACATTTGTCATCGGTATGTTATTACGCCTAACGTAAGCTCAAATTTGATATAAAAACGACCTATTAATTACATATATTAGACGTTTTGCAATATCTATGAAACTAAATTTTTATCTACATAAACTTTGAGTTTGAAATAAAACCGTTTCAAGCCAATTTTGTATCTTCGCTCATACTCTTTTACATGTAAAGTTCGTCAATATTTTGAAATACAGTAATAAGAAGACAGTCTTGCATTTTAATACAAAACATAAACTTACTCTGGAATTTAAACAGTGAATAGACTGGAGGAGTACGGCTACGCCGGCCTTTATAAAGCATTAAAACACAAGTATAAATACGCATTATCAACAAACTTGCCTTGTGTTTCACGCCGTAGTCAATTCTTGGCGCTTCTGTGTATTTTCCCAGAGTTAATCTCTCTTCAAGAGTCTTGTCGCAGTCGTTTTCGTCTCAGTTCTCGCCTTTTTGGATGCCTTAAGTGTTTGCTACTCCTGATATTCCGCCATACTCTTGAGATCATAAATGACCACCCTTCGTTGGTTGTGAAAGTTGCGCTGTCAGTTGAATTCGTGATTAATCAATCAACAATAAATTTTAAATCCGGCCAATCAGTGTTAGCCATTCATGATAGTCCACCATATTGTTGAGATCAGTGAGGACATACCACTTTTACTACCTATCACGAGCAACGACTTTGAACTCCGCTAATACGAAATTAGTAACCCTCGCCCTGGGCTTACGCCCGGAACGGCGCTTCGCGCCGTTGGCTCGGGGATTAAAGTGTAAGTGAACATGCATGGGGCTTGATAACATGCATGAATCAAATTAACATTTAATAAACTTGAAGCAAAGATCTGTTAAAATGTTAAATGACCAGGTTTTGTGTCATCAAAACTCAGAAAGTGTCTGGTATTATAAATTATAGATGTACAGCTTAATAAAGTTCAAAATAAATATTGATGGTTGCCAATGTGATTCTGATTTTGCTCAAAATCAATTACAATATTGAAATCTGCACATGAAAATCTCACCATTTGTCAACAAGCTGTGCCTGTGACAAATGTGTTGCAAAGATGAAAACAAGTTGTGAAATCCTGTAATTTTATAAAGCCCCTGCAAGCTTGTTAACAAGACATTTATAAATGCTTGTAAATGTGTGGGAATGTAAACACAGTTTTTGCAAGACAGTTTATTATAAAATCAGATATTCTTTAGGATTGCTACAGAGATAATTAAGTAATATTGACTTCTGCCTATAGGTATCAATTTTCATTTGTAATAAATATGACATCTCTGCAAGCCCAAGGCAGAGCTCTGCATGTCCATTATTACCTTATCCCAACTTAAAGTCAATCATACTGCCTCCTGCAAAACTTGTAGTGTACCAGTACTGAAGGACTTTATGCACATGTTCAATTTCACATTTAATACTAAGCAATAATCAAAATAACACTCAAAATCAAAATCACTAGAAGTAATAATTTGCAAAAAAGTTAGATTCACTACAAGAACATACTAAACAACCAGTTGTCTACTCCAGAAGTCTTTAACGAACGATATTTGATATATGGTAAACATCGTTTTCTAAATATATGCGATCGATCGTGATTCGAAGTGCTAAAAGTCCAATAAATCCACGCAAACTAACGAAACCGGTCAAAACGTCCACTCCTTGAAATCTTTATCGAACGATAATTTTGTAAGAATCTAGCCCACTCTTCTCATTTTGCGCTCAAACCCTCCGCAATAGTGATCTACACTCAAAAACGTTCAGTTGAAGGTGGTTCGCAGCAGTTAAACCATCAAAAAGCTCAAAAACCAGTTTTTTGTAATACAATTCCTAATGTTTTTGCCCGGTTGCGACGCCATCTTGGATTCTTCTATTGGGAGTCACGCACGCTAGGCATACGTCAGCAATCTAGGTCTCCTATGTCTATGGCGCTGCGCCTACTTGCGACACCGAAAAAAAAAAGAAAAAAAAAACAGAAACGTGGCGAATTTAAAACTCCGCCTCGCCTACGGCAGGCGGAGTAAATAGGATCTAAACTTACTCAAAACTAGAAATAATTTCATAATTATAGCGGTTTAGTTCTCACCTTGCAGCTAAAGACATAATTCAAATAATAACCTTGCAGCTAAAGGCATAATGCAGTCGCCTTTATTAAAATCGCGACTTTGAAAAAAATTGCACATTTATTAAGAACAATCCGTGCAAATGATGTTAATTAGTCCTCTGCACTCGTCCGTTACTCGTCTGTTACTCGTCCGTACAGTCCTCTGTTACTGTAGTTGTCTGTACTAGTCTGTTAATCGTCTGTCACCCGGGGTTAGTTTTAGGATAGATCGACTCATGATTGGTATGAACTTTATAGACAGAAGATAAAATTTAGAACCAGTTTTTCGACGTTTTTCCCACAGAATATGAGCTACATTAATATTACTGCTTTCCGACATTTTATATCAAATGCACTGCTTGTAGTGTATGTATCCGGTAACGCTGCATGCTGTCAGTAGTTTTATAACAAACTTACTTGCAGGGAGGTTGGTTCGGGATTAACGCACCGAGGGGTCTGACAGCTGTTCGAACCTACCGAGCGAAGCGAGGTAGGTTCGGACAGCTGTCAGACCCCTCGGTACGTTAATCCCGAACCAACCAAACCTGCAAGTAAGTTGGGTTTTTATCCCATACTAAACTTATCTTCTTGTGTTGTTTTCCGAGGCTCGCTGAGTCGCCGATGTCACCGATGTATTTTGTCAACATTTTCTCTTCTTAAACTTATTGTTCTCTTAATATTTCTTTATCAGGGTCTCTATTGTCTTTAGTTTACAATTTTCCGTTTCTTTTTGCTTGGTTTCTGTGACGTTTTTTGCTCAAAAATGTTCTTTAAAGTGTAGGTTTAATAATCAGCTAAATTTTGTTCGCCATTGTTGTTGAGCAGTTTGAGGCGGACGGCAGCGTAAGCAGCAAGCAGGTCAGTTCGGGTTTTTGTAACCAATCAGAAAGCCGGTTTTATCGATAAAAGAGAAAAGCGGGTAAGTTCGGAAAAAGCAGGTTAGTTCGAAAAAAACTAAACTGCTGAGAACCAATCAGAAGCCCGCTTTCATCACACATATGGGATAACTCCTGAAACTTTGCACTATCGTTGGATCCATAGTATTGTAATTCTGCCGAAATATGACGCTCACTCGTAAAAACCACCGTTTTTAACTACGTTTCTTCAAGTTAACGACACCCTAAGGCATAGTTAAATTTAACGACGTTTTAACTACGTTTACAAAATAGTAATTAAAAAGTGATTAAGAGTTTTATACAACCGGCCTTGAAAACTACCTTTCTTTAATCCAACAAGTTCCGGTTGGTCATCATGTGGAAAAAACACCTCTTTAATTTTGCCTTTAACATCTTGAAGGAAGAAAAATGGTTTGGACAACTTTTCTTCTAAGTCTTGGTCAACACTATGTTTCACACGACGACCATTTTTCAAACGAACGATACGTGGATGTTTCAAGTGTAGTCTTATGATGTAAGCATCATTTTCCGAGGGATACCAAAGTAAAACTTCAATGCCAACCTACATTGTTAGAAATTAGAATACATTCGGGGAAATGCCGAGGAGAGTTATCAAACCAACAATTTGGAACATTAAAATTTTTATTTTGAAGGTTTATTTCTTTCACTAAGTCTGTGTGTGCATTGCATTGTTCCTTGAGTTCCTTATGCGCCTCGCCTATGCATATTAGTATTGTAAATATACATGATAATAACGATAATAATACTTATAGCAGACAATATCAATGAATCAAGAGCTTTTCACGATGGTAAATTATTTAAATCCTTCGCTATCGCCAATTTAGGGGGAGATTCAACGCGGAGTGAGCGACCGGGAACTAGCTGTGATGCTTCTATGTTCCTCCCAGAATCTAATACACGAAAGTTGCAATTTTTAATTCACTTTATCAGATTGATCAATTAATTAATAAACACACGAGAGTAACGAGTACGGCAGGCTTACTCTCACTGATATGTTTTTCACAAACGAGAGAACATTTTATAGCTTTACCTTGGAATATTATCAGATCATAGCTTAATTTTTGCCGTTTTAAGAAATCGCGCAAAAGTGTAAAATTTAATTTCTCAAAATAGCGCGCGAAAGTGTAAAAATTACTCCCAAATATTTTTAAAAATATTTAATGCAAATGACTTCCTCTGTTAATATCCGTTCAATTTTTTGGTCAATACTCCTGAAATTGATTATTAATTGTTGACCAAGAGTGATACTGCTGCTACTGAGATTAAGAAAAAAAACAAGATCTGGCTTCTGAACAAATAATTTCAGGGTTGTGGTGTCAGCGAGGAAGGAGTCAATAACGAGCTGCGTAATCATAAAGTATCGAAATCAACCGGTCTTACGATATAAACACCATCCACATCTTGGATTTTTCAATCCCTCTTTGATAAAAGGACTTTTTGTAGATGAAGAGGAAAGGCATTGTTATTACCAATTTTTAAATCAAGCAATTTACTTATTTTGATATTAAGTATTATTAGTATAGGAAATTACACGGTTCGAGAAGTGTTAATGAAAAATCGCACTTGTGTTTGGCGAAATGTTTATAATACCGCGAGTGCGTAGCACGAGCGGTATTATAAACATTTCGCCAAACACAAGTGCGATTTTTCATTAATACTTCGAGAACAAGTGTAATTTCCTATTAATATCATTTTACAGCCGACGCTACATTTAAATAAATTTATTTTCTGTCTCAAATATGTATAATTATTACAATTCATAATTTACTCGTGCAAAAGTCACAAGCGTTTTTTGTAACACGAAGCACTTACACGGCTTTATTCTCCAACTTAACCGGTAAACAAGTGTGAAATGTTGTACATTTAACATATTTAAAACTCTTTAAAACATTGCGTAAAAATAACAAGAATTCTAATCAGAGTCACTGTCATAAAAAGAAGGACCCGGCGTCGCTTAGCAGCAGCACTTGAACAAGATTGTTCGGATTCTCGATTGTCGAAATGGGATGGGGGCATTTGGATGTTGTTGTTTACCGTCACATTTATCGTTGAGTTTTTCATGTTTTCAGCCAAATTTGCCAAATTCAGCACTGGAAATTGTCGTTGTGGAACTGCATTCGGCGGTGCAGAAGTAGAAGGAAGGCTGTTGTTTCCATCTCGTATTTGTAGAGGACCAACTTTGTGTGAACCGGTGAGGGTATTCACTGTTTCACTCCCGCTGATTATATTCGATAGTTGCTTCAAGCGTTCGGTGGAGAAAGAATCTACATAATCATCCAAGGACTTTTCGTGGCGATAACCTGTAACCGATACTATCTGTGCTCGTGGAATATTCGCGTCGTCCAGCTTTTTAACAACGGTTTTTCTGGCGCTATGGTTTGTTAGACGCTTTCCAGTTTGTTCAACTTCTGTCCCTCGCACGATTCGCTTCATGATTTCGCCGAGACGGTTAGTTCCCATCTTCTGGGCTTTGTACCAAACCTTAGTTTTGGGTTTATATTTGACTGCCAGGTACAGTGGACCAGACATTTTGAGCTTTTCTGGACGGTGAGAGACATAAGATCTGAAGATGGCAACCGGACATGTCGAGTCGTTTGTGGCAAACATTTTCGGAAGTTGACCTCGTCGTTTCATTCTCAGGCCACCTTGACGGGTTTTTGTTGGCTTCAAATCGTTGAATTGGACATATTCGACATCGTTTTCATCTTTTCCAAATATAAAGTCGTCAATGGCAGCCAGAGCGTGTTCTTGCCGTCCTCTGAGTCCCATATGTTGAGTTAACGTGAACCAAACTGTATGGATTAACGTTTCGGGGTCGTGATCACCGAGCTTGCCAGCTTTCCACAGTTCAGCTTCTTCTTGCCAGGTGAGTGCCTTTGAAGCATTCGGTCTGCTTCCCCTTCCTTCGTCACGTAATTTAGTTGCTTTCCCCCTTAATATTTTGTTAGAGGAATGAAACTGTGGGTCTCGAACAATGGATAGTGTGTAGCCCTTTTCCTTTAAATGACGATCAAGTGAGGCTTGCATTACAGCTAAACTTTCCGGTTGGTAATCTTCGCCGTTTATCTTTTTTAACTCAGGGTAGAACTGGCCAAGAACTGAATTTAGTTCTCGTGTAGATAGGTTTTCTATGTCCTGCCTCTGGCTTCGAAGTTTAGCCCAAGAAATATAGGTATTTAACCATGTTTTTGTCGTCCTATTCGTATTGTTACAACTACCTTTTGCGTAAAGCGAGTCAACTTCGTCTTCTGTTAGTTCTGGAAACCTATTTTCAGACGACTTTTCATTAACCACAGCTTTGTTGTCAACTTGAAAGCATACGTTTTCGTCCATTGAAGCTAAAATATTGTCAGTTTCGGCATCGAAAAAATCAACATAATCCATTTTTTTAAAAATTGCTTCACAAATTTGTTTATATTTTTTCGTTTTCAAAAACTCCCGCTCCCCGCGGGCTCGGCTCGTTACTGTGCCGATTGAGGATTAATCGGCACACTTTTTAACAAATCAGAATCGAGTAAACTAAAAAAATTATATTATCGCTATTATCATGTATATTTACAAAACTAGTATCATATAATGCATGAGCGAGGCCCAAAAGGAACTCAAGGAACAATGCAAGGCACACACAGACTTAGTGAAAGAAATAAACCTTCTAAATAAAAATTTTAATGTTCTAAACTGTTGATTTGATAACCCTCCTCAGCAAAACAAGGAATTAATCAGGAGCAATGAGAGTAAATCCG
This sequence comes from Muricea muricata, assembly GCA_963855995.1. Taxonomy (NCBI): domain Eukaryota; kingdom Metazoa; phylum Cnidaria; class Anthozoa; order Malacalcyonacea; family Plexauridae; genus Muricea; species Muricea muricata. The sequence goes on along the minus strand of OY979723.1, from coordinate 7,320,033 downwards.
ACAAAAGAATGAATCAGTCATACTGTGGTTAAATGATATTTTCCCAAAGTATTTCGAACCTGCTTCGACCACTCGCGACTCTCTCCCCGGTCAAAGAGACTCATTGAAACTTTACTACTCAAATTAAAAATGTTATTTTTTGCATAAACCCTGGAGGTGCATGGTCTCATAAGTCAAAGTCATTTGTAAGGGGCTGAAAAGATCTGTTTTCAATCAAAATTTGGGTAAAATCTGGAATTTTAATGCAGTTGCGTTCCTAGACATTCATAAGCCACTTGACTCAGTAAACAGTAAAATCTTGCTTCATAAAATGAAAACACAATTTGGTTTGAGAAACATTGAATATAATTGGTTTGCGTCACAAACCAATATTACCAGCAGTATCTCATCTTGAAAAGATCTAAACTGGGGTCTTACAGGGATCTAGTCTTGGGCAGCTTCTTTTCTTACTTCTCAAGACTGAACAAAACTGAGATCGCTCTCTACTTCGCGAAACTCCTCAATGTACGAATTTTTTATTGAAATGGATTGTTTGGGTGCCATGTACAATAAAACAGAAAAATAGGTACGCGTAGCGTACATGTGGGTAGCCGCAAAAAGATCAGTGAACTAGGCTAGTTATTTCGAAGTTTGCGACGCTACATGTACTTCGAGTGCATTTTTTTACCATTCTGATTGTCCCACTTGAAAATTTACCTTTTTTGAGGATTCCATTGTTTCCAATATTATCTGGCAAGATCTCGAAAATGGTCTATTGTGAGTGTTAAAAACCTGTGGTCACAATTTTCCAGGTTATGCTCAAACCACCCGCTAAGTAGACTTCTGGGGGGTTTATGTAACAAAGTTCACTATTGATACAAACTGAAATTAATTCCTAGATTACATTGCAACTTAATGTTCAAAACTGGTGTACCATAAGCATTTCAATGGTTAATTGCGACAAATTGTCATGCTTAATTATATGTTTCCAGTGTTGTAATCTCTCTTGCCAAAAAAGTGTACTAGCAAACATATATATTGGACACAGTTATGACAAAGTAGTTTGCACATTTGCATGGCTGTTTCCACAAAGCTAAACCAGTAAAGTAGATTTTATTAATATCATAATTAGTAACATAAAGTACAAGTATACTATGCAGACAACATATGTACCGGTACACCAAAAATAAAGAGAATGTTTTGAGCATAAGTACACAGAATTGAAGAAAATAGAGAAGGAAAAGAATATAACTAAGATTCCAGGATGGTGGTACACATGAAAGTATATATAGACATAAAGCCAGGATTTAATGGAAATAACAATAAGTTTTCAGAAGTTTTCCAGTTTTAAATTTTGATTGGTAATGGAAGCAGTGGCAGACACTAGGGGGGGGGGGGGGGTGCAAAGGAGGGTGCAAGACCCCCCAATAATTTTTACTGAAGCTTTAGTTTTAAAAAGTGGAAGCACAAGAAAGTTTTTATTTCAATAAGTGGAATCATTACTTATTATTCAGTACAATTTAGATATATAATATAACCAGATTGTGCATCAGGGCTTAGTCTTGAAGTCAGATTTGGCTGTCGAGACTTGAAGACAATTGTTGTATGGAGAAAATACAGCCCCAAATTTCCATAATAGTTTATGTCTCTCTTTCTGTTTAAATTTTTACATTCGTTTGCCATTGAGAATAATCCATGAAAAAATCATGTCTTCCACATACTTCACAGCCTTCGGAATTCTGCAAAATACCGTTCCCAAATGCTAGAAATAGTGTTTCAAGGATTGTAGTTTTCAAAATTTTCCGGTAGGAGCATGCCCCCAGATCCCCCTACCATGCGACGGACATATAAATCTTAAGAGGCCCCTGGAACTCGCCCCCCCCCCCCCCCCAATATTTCATGAAGTATCTGGCGCTGAATGGAAGATTGCTCAATTAATCAGCTACTAACTAGTTTATTCTAATATAAGCAAGCCATTTATTACATAAGATGTCAAACAATAGCTTTAATTTGTAAACTTGTTCTTCCATATTTAATAACTTGGATTTAAGGAACAACAGCAGGCATGATGTTGTTAAATCTTTGGGTTTGAATGACACGACAGCTCCAGTATTAATGCACAGCTTGTTTGCACCATTCAGTAATTCACTATTGGCAAACACGATGTGGTGAACTCTTTAAACGAAGCAAAGAGCTGGTATGAATCCCCTTGTATCACTACTAATTGTTTGGAGATAACAGTACGAGATCACTAATCCAGAATGGATGCTAGCTTGTTTGCAACGTTTAATAGTAATATCTTATCATCGTTTATCAATCTGAGAATCAGGTAATTTGAATCACATCATTTCTAAAACATATTTGCAAATAATAGTTACCAGAAATTTTTGTTATTTTCCTCCCTTTGTCCTGTACCAATGTGTCAACTGTCAAGCTGTTCAATGGTGCTTCCCTTATTTAGTACTTGCCACTTGCATGTTTGGCATCTCTAGTTCCAATGAACATTTTATAATTCTGCATGAAAATACCAAATAAGTTTGAGGGCAAATATATCGATATTTCATCTTTGTGGTCTTTTCGTCGATTTGATATCGCATTGCCATTGATCTAATGCTCCCAACAACACTGACATACAGATGGGCAGCAGCTAGCCTAAAAACAAACAATATCAAGACAAATGAAGACACATGAAGACAAATGAAGGCACGATTCGAACTGAATAAGTACAGATTGTATATGAATATGATGAGACATGTGGACAGTTCAATGTACACGTATAACGCCAATATTAAACAAGAACTGTGCGATTCTATATTCTATCCGCACGGTCATAAATAAGATTTTGATCCGTGTGATTCTATTCGCACGCTCTTAAATTAAATCAAAATATTCCATCAAAGTACACAACCAGCGATTGGAATAAGAAAACTCATTATTTCAAAGACAAAATGGCACTTACCTTCAGTTTAACACGACGGTATTTGTCATAAAGTCTCCACGCTCGCTCCTTGTACGGCAAGAAATGTTTTTTTCAGCAATTCCGTGTGCTTTACGACATTTCCCGAAAGATATAACGATCGCGTGATCGAGACCTGTTCGCTAAGCAGACAATCGTCGAAGATGTGGACATACATAGATACCATACGGACACTTCCCAGCTATAACATAGTGGTTAATGCGCGGCTACCCACAAAAAAGTCTCCTGGACGATCCCTAAAAAGTCTCCTGGACGCTCTGTTGTATATAAAACTTGCGAAATCCGTATGCCGGTGTGCGTTAATTACGACAATTTTCCGAAGCTATAACAAACGCGTGATTCGGCACGTGTCGTCAACTCGACGCTCGCCGAAGATGTGGACATTTATACGGACACTTTTCAGGCCGAAGATGTGGACATACGGACACTTTTCAGGCTATAACATAGTGGTTAGCTGCGCATGCGCGGCTACCCACAAAAATTAAGAAATTTAAAACTTCAAAACCCAGGGACTTGTGTCTTTTACAACAAGTTTATAAACAAGGCTCCCGCACGACACTTTAATGATGAAAAGTAACTTTGACTTGGTAGTCTTGTGGCACGATATCGTTCACTTTCATTGAGCATGTCTTAAAACTGAAATATTTTTACATAACTTACTATTTTCAACCATGCTGATTCCGGATCCGAAGAGTTCCCAAGTTTTAGACTCGCAGTTTTTCTGTATTTTTCATTTTTAATCGCCACTTATTGTCAATAACATCCCGCCATCTTTAATTTATTCAATTCGTTTTATAAAACTTAGGCCTACATCCGCTATAATGTCGTAAATTTGACCCCAGTCCCTACATTTTACTGACCGAACGAAGATTTTGAATGACCAAATGTAATATAGGTTTCAATAATTATCCTAGATAATTTACACAAAAAACAAATATATGTAAATAAAATACGTTTATAATAAAGAGAGCTTAACGTTAAAAGTGGTTAAATAAATAATGTAAAAATCGTACAAATTCATTGTAAATCACCCATATGGCGTTGGACGCTGGGATCTGTCTGCGTTTATATTCAATTTGGAGGCAAACATGGGCGTCAAAAACAACTGTCAAATGAAAATTTAAAAACAACCATTAATCGGAAAAAGCATGACTTGACCTCCCTGAGCAGGAAAAATACAATGCATGTAGGACTGTAGCTGAGAAGTCACTTGAGTATTTACCCGATAGTGGAGAAAATGTCGAGGAGTCCCCTACCTGGTACTATGTCGTATCACCTTGCATGTTATCGAAATTTCACGAACATTAATAAGACAGAACGAGCCAAGAAAATAGCTGAAAGTGAACTTTTAAATTGTTCTGGAGCCAGTACTAGCGATGATGGTGATCGCGATGGTCCAGCGAAAAAGGTTAAACGAACAACAACCAGCTTATCATATAGTCTTAGAGACGCGGACAATGAGAATACGTCGTCGAATGTTCTCGCAAAATGCTGTTTAATCTGTAAACATTCCGGTCCAATTTATGTGACTGATAGGGTATGTATACGCGTTTAAAAACTTTAATATGTTTTCTAAAAGTCCCATGACAATGTTCCTTTATGTAAGATCCTATTCTAGTCCACACCATAACAGTCGTTTTAAGGACTACTGCTTTCAGTATTTCAGGCGTCAAAGAAACGAGTTAAGCAGAATCTTTCTTTGGCACAGTGACAGCAGGCCTCCTACAACGAGCTGCAGAGATGACGTGGGAAAGGTTGCGTTGCGATAGAGGCACTTCACCACAAAAAATAATATCAGAAATACACGGAAAACCTGTCGAACATGACAAACGCAACACCGGTAAATGTCGATCAAAAATCCAGCATTTATAACAAAGCTTTTGATCTACTTAGTTTGGATATATTAGAAGACAGAATCATCCCTAAAGAAATATTGACACTGAGTTATCTTCTAAAGAAATTCATCGAATTGGTTAGGGATGTTGGTGGTGATACTATTCCATACAAAGCTGCACGGCTAAGAAAAAGAAAGGAATCGCGGTACCCACAAGTAGTTTTTCACGCACCAATAGAAATGACCAAAGGAACACTTGTGTACCCGGATGATATCGAGGTCGGTGAAATTGCTGATAAAATGGAAGTTGATGATGACGATATATATATATTTATATATTTACATTATTGACACTCCCCTGAAGGGGCTTTTCAGTGAATATTACATCTTTACGAATATTATTATAACATTAACAAAACATAAAAATCTTAAACATAAAAAACAGATAACGTACACACAATAACAATAACAACAACAATAGCAACAATAATAACAATAACATTAACCATAACAAAACAATAACAGCGACCATGACTGTGACTGTGACAATAACAACAATAACAATCATGACCACAACATCAATAACAGTGATACGTTTTTCCATTTACGATGTAGACGATATTGAATTAGAGTACAATGCAGGCGAATGTTGAGACAAAAGTGTGTTTGGTATCGCAGAACAAGAGTTGTTTCAAGTAGCAATGGAGATGAACAGGATTTTGAAGAAAAGCCCAGGTGTAGATGAATGGCCTCCTAATTCCAGTGATTTGACACTTGACCATACCACGACATCAATTCCTGTTAAGTTGTTCAACTTCATTGCTTGGAATCTTGGGTATTCTGAGGAATCTGTTGTGGACGAAATATCTCGCAGTCAACGTTGCAAAGTAGTATCGATAATCCAAGATTTCGTGTACGCTGAAGCAAAAGGGAAGAAACAGGCACACAAATCGCTGGCTCTAGGGATAACTGTGCATGCGTCAAATATCAAGATCGACAAAACTTTTAAATATTTTACATGGACTAGGACACTCGGCTTCATCGTCCACCGCCTGCAAACATGATTCTGCCTTCGCTGTAACCATTAACACATCCAGTGATGTGATTATCTCAAGGAATATCAATGTTGGACGCTTTACAAGGATCGTGTGGGACAATAACGACTTCAACTAGGAGACCTGTGGTACCGAAGGTACCACAAATGTTGCAAACGAAACTGTGATTCAAAGAGAATAGCCTGCTAGGAACAGCAAAGTGACAGTAAGTAAAAAGTTACGTACTGTGAAAGTATTTGATCACGATATCCAACCCTACATTAAAGAGTTACGTAATACTAAACCTCGGGATTGGTGGCATTAAATTAAAGAACTCTGTGGAACTAATAAAGGTAGAAATTTAAAGTAATATCCAATCTATCTTAAACCCTGACATCAATAATACGGGTAAAGAATTAAGTGATAAATTTAATGAGGCTTATGTTAGTGTGCTGGAAAATATTGTCCTTTATCAGCTGAATTTCGAGTTAATACTGATGACGATGAACCTATATCAGGTACACAAGAAACAGTTGTTAAAAAGTTAAAAGAGTACTGATGTATATCTCGTTCAAGTGGTCCTGACGACCTTCCAAACTGGGAGCTGAAAGAATTCGCTTATGTCCTTGTTCCATCAATTATGGATATACTCAGCTCTTCCTTTCACGAACAAAAAAACCCTTTTATGGAAAATGGAAAACGTTACTCCATTACCAAAAGACTCAATTATTAGTGATTTTAACAAGGATTTGCGGCCAATTAGTCTTATATCGACCTTATCTAAAATTACTGAAAGCATCATCATTGAAAGAGGTCTTAAATCACATATATTGAAGTTAATCGACCACTGTCAATTTGGTTTTCTCCCTGGTCCTCTAGGACATTGGCCTTGATCTCTATGATTCATCACTGGCAACGTGACATTGATGCTACAAGTTCAACTGTACGATCCTTCTTTTGGACTGTAGAAAAGCATTTGATCTGGTTGACTATAACCTGTTGACTATAATCAGCTGTCAACGAGATGCTAAAACGAAGCGTGTCCATTAGTCGGCGCCTTCACGTTCCTCAAATTGTTCTCGTGTTTGATGAAACCATCTATGCTAAGGCGCAGATGATAAGGTGGAAAGATGAAGAGTTCATCAAACGCACTGTCATTCGGTTGGGCCAATGTCATACTCTTATGTCTTACTGTAGTGGAATTGAAAGGATATTCAAGTATGCAAGGCTGAAGGTAACTGTTTATTTACCTGTAGATGTACGAGCAACGTTACAGATCCAGATAATTCGACATTTTAAATTTTGTTCCTTTTTTATTTTATAGGATATAATAGTAGAATCTGGGGTTGTTGCGCCTAGTTCTGCTAAAGGCGTTCTAACAGGAAAACATTACAACCGGTGTATAAAAGCTCACCAAGTGGTGTATACGAGGCAATGCAACGACTTCGTTTCTTGGCGTTTTGTGATTCCCTACCCGATTATGAAACAGAAGAGCTGAATTCTTTGATCGTGGACTCGCTCGAGCGTATTAACAAAAATATGGAAGCTTTTTGCTTGACTGACCAAACTTTTACTGCATAAAAATAGCGTTTGATTCCTTTGTACAGAGGCGGAATGAGGACAACCCCACCTTTGGCTTTTGGTCTACATACATTGACATGGTTAAGATGTTACTACTTTTCATCCGAGCAACAAGAACGTCCAACTGGCAATTACATATATCTGTCCTAAGGTCAATGATACCATGGTTCTTTGCAACCGACAGAATTAATTATTCACGTTATAGGTCTAGCTACTGGCTGGAAATGTCTTCACTTTAAAGCAAGCGTCAGTGCAAGTTATAGCAGAATATGACTAGCTGTGCGATTAATTTAGTCGTGATCAGTCAACGTCAATGTAATAATTTGAATTCTATTATTATGAGTGACGACTTTTTGCAGATGTTTCAGAATATATTGGAGACAACTGGACCGTGCAAATGAACAAAGACAGCAATTTCTCTAGTGTACCCTGTGACCAAAGGATGGAGAAGACCTTAAACAGGACTCATAGATGAAAAGTGGGTGAGTGGACTTCACATTAAACAAAGGAGCAGTTCTCCGGTGGATTGTGGGGCAAGCTGAAAGGAGTGAGTTTCCAGGAAGTTATATGCATGCAATCCAAATTTTGTAGGTCTACAATAAGATAAGTCATATATTAAGATAAGTATTATATCTTACATAACAAGGTATAACTTAGGCATTCAATGTAATAATACTGTACATGAGGTTATCATAAATCACCCTTCTATGCAAAATATTCTATTATTTGATTTGACAAAAAAGCAATGCTTTAAAGAAGTATCAGCACTCTTCCTAGTACATTTATCAGAAATGAATAATAAAATAGCACAGTTTATAATTTTACATTTAATTCACCAGATTTACTAGTAGCACTTTTTCATTGATGAGTGGAATTGTTTGGTGTCAAGCAAATTGACATTATAAAATCAAGTACTGTATAATGTAAGACACTAAGTGTGGAAAAAACCATTATGTCATAAAGGTTTATTGTTCAACACAAGATGCTCTGCCTCTGAAAGAGCAATGAGGCTAATTCATGGTAAATTAGGGCAAATTGATATGTAATTTTAGACGTTTGCACCTTCCCCCCTAAAACTGATTTAATTTCCTTTACCAACATTTCAATGTCACACAATATTTTATCATTATCATGAATTAAACACTATTTCTTTCCTCGCAGTTATACAGCAAGTTTGATTAGAGCGGCAGGAAGTCTTTATTCGAACGACACAAATCTAAGCAGTATGGTGTCAAACATGTTCAGTGTTAAGGATTCTTCAGTACCGGTAATAGGATGTTGACAGTAGGCCAATTAGTATCTTTGATTTTACACATCACAGTGCTTACAAGCGTTTATGCTTGTAATAATAGGTGATATAAGGTTAAGGATGTAATTCTAATATTTTGTTGAGAAGCATTCCAATAGTTGGCCACATTAAAGCCAAGTCATCATTGCAACCAAAATATTTTACTGCCATTCAGAACTATAAAGCCTGAGTAGACTTTTACATGGCTATTAATGTAGTTTCAACTGGATAGCCAAAAACTTTTTTAATTGGAGCATATTAATGCAGCATAACAAATCTTACAATGAAACAGTTTGAGCACTAATGAAATTGTTTGAACTATGAAAGTTTTAAGCACTTGTAAGTAAATAAATGCTCAAAACTCAACAATGTAGAAAGTGGTTAAAGGCCATTAAATTTCCCTGCTTAGATGATCAGTCAGCCATTGAGTCTGGCTTTAAGCCTTTATGACCACATCATAACATGACCCCATCAGGCAATCAAGGCAAGAGACACTATTAAAACCTTGCCAGTCCAAAAAAAAACAGGTTAACAGAATTGAGCTAAATGCTATGCATCAAGGAAAATAAAGTAAATGAATTTAAATCTATTTATTTCCAAATACTATTGCGCGAAATTCAAATTTTAAATGCAACACGATTCTATTAAAATTATAAACGATGGAAGGAAGTAAATATTACACGTTAAATTTGCTTTATCCATACAAAAATCAAAACAATGTGCTTACCTGACTTTTACACCTTCCTTTGTGATGTATTGGGAGTTATTTCTTTGACAATATTGGTTAAAATACTGTTCCTTTTGCTATAAACATCACCATTTATAATACAACGTGCAAAAATATGGAGTCCAAGTGTGAAGATTCCCGGTGAGCTTTGCGCGCGTAGTACTACCACTGATCTCTAGAAACAACTGGATAAAAACCTACTTGCCCGCGGAACGAAAAATGAAATAGTTTATATTTTTATCGGGTAAGGAAAAAATAAATACATAACATTCTTATCTAACTGCTACTGGACAACCGGGCGGCATAGATTTGATGTGTTGTGAGAGATTTAATCATATTTTGGCTAATATTTTTAACACATCCAGATTTGAATATCTAAGACCCCGTTTACACGGTACCGGATCCACATGCTCACGACATCGAGTTCGGGCAGTTTGCGATCATATTTACTCTTACCACTTTCTCTATGACTAGTTGTTATTAAATTCTCTCATATTATTATATCTTTGAAAGCCACACTCGTCTTGAAACTATCCAATTTGATGTCGTGACCATGCGGATCCGGTACCGTGTAAACGGGGTCTAAGACTAAGCTCGATATTCTGAGTCGCCATGTTAGGACGGATAAACTGAAGTTAACACCATGTTAATATGATGATGACAAATTATATATCATTTATATTTACCATATGAAATTCTTCATACTTTTGCTTCGTAACATACCAAAAACAAGGTGTGCTTTCTAACACACCTAGCTGTGTTTCTCAAACTTGTGCATGGTGTATTCCAAAACACACCATGTTGTGTTTTCATGAAAAAGTTGTGTTTCCTAACACAGCTTGTATTTTTCAAAGGTGTGCAATAAAAGGTGTGTAAAAATAGGGTGCGTTTTTGTACACATCTTGGTGCGTGTTCTTACACATATTGATGTGTTTTCAAGCACACCTTGGTGTGTTTTCCAACACACCGTGGTGTGTTTTCTGATTATAAGTAAAAAGGTGTGTTAAAATTACACACCTTTGTGTGCTATTGTGCACACCTTGGTGTTTACTAAAACACACCTTGGTGTGTTATTAAACACACCTGTTTTTAGAGTGTATGCTTTTTTAATTCTCTTTTAATCAACTTTCAATTTAATCAAATAAATAATATAATAATGATATATACAGTGGGTTGCCAAAAAAGGAGCCCCCTTCAAAAATGGCTTACCTGGTTTATAACGACTATAAATAAGGAGAATGTTAACAAAAGTTGTGTTTTTGTACTTCATAGGTACCTGTGTCTAAGAACAAGCATTAATTGCAATTCTTACTTAAATATTTATTAACAGATCCATTTAATGAGTTTTAAACCAAATTAGAGATGGCAATTTTGAACCTAAAATTCAGCAATATGATTAAAGTCTTTGCCAAAAATTATGTTTAAATCTTTAAAAACTACTCAGTAATATGGGTCGAAATGTGAAAGTACATTGTTCATGTACACCCAAGGTGTCTTTAAAAGAATGCGCAACTAGAATGCGATTCATTTAGGCAGGTGCTTCTCTTATCGGCAAAGTTAACTCCAAGGCCACCCTTACTCTATGTTTTAGTCAGTTGGTTGACCTATCGTGTGATGTATCAGTACCTGATGTAGACATAGAGTAATCCAAATGCTGTTTTAACAAAACAATCTCGGTCTTGAAGCAAGCAATCGTCAACATTTGGTTCTGATTTCTGGATTAGAATTTTTGAAGTAAAAATCTACCACATGGTCGAGGAAAAAGCTACAAAAAATTTCCGCATGAAAGTAACAATTTGCTTACAATTATCGACACATCCTACCTTGTCGTTTATGAACAATTCATGCAGAGAAGACACGTGCTGAAGAAATAATTCAACTAGATTAGCAAGTTTACAATTTAAAACCACCATTTTGAATTTATTTTAAAAACTAACCAAATGCACCTGTGATTCAAACATTTGAGTAAGAATTGCAATTCCTGTTTGTACTTACACACAAGTACCCATGTAAGTACAAAGACACAACTTTCGTTAACATTCCCCTCATTTATAGTCACTGTAAACCAAGTAAAGAATTTTTGAAGGGGGCTCTTTTTTTTTGGCAACCGCCTGTACATATATATACATATATACATATATATATATATATATATATATATATATATATATATATATATATATATATATATATATATATATATATATATATATATATATATATATATATATATATATATATATATATATATATATATATATATATATATATATATACATATATATATACATATACATACATATATACATACATATATATATATATATATATATATATATATATATATATATATATATATATATATATATATATATATATATATATATATATATATAATCACAAAGAAAACTGCCACGACTCCAAGATACAGTAATATTTATTTAATGAATGATAAGGATAAAAAATAAATAAAAAATAGCTTAAACTTTCGGCAGCATGCCACCGCCTTCTTCAGAAGCTAAGTACTATGAATGCTGGCCTGGCTTAAATACTCTACAACAATAATTAAAACTAATTAATACAATAGCTACAAAAGCCTAAAGAAACCTATTGTTGTGAAAAATCATGACTAGTATTCAAACCACGCAAATTAGTACGTAAAGTGCCAATCGAAAAGTTTTCGCACTTTCTTAAGTCTTCATTGTTGCTATCAATTAACATAAATTTTAAATTGGAATACTCGCCCCCATGCATATATATAATATATATATATATATATATATATATATATATATATATATATATATATATATATATATATATATATATATATATATATATATATATATATAAATATATATATATATATAAATATATATATATATATATATATATATATATATATATATATATATATATATATATATATATATATATATATATATATATATATATATATATATATATACCCCTGTAAACAGGGTGTCAACAACTACAATGGACGAATCTTTCTTGAGTTGTTTCATTCAGTAAAAGACAATAGTAGAGCTATTAACAAACACAAAACGTTTCCGGAGTGTTACTTAACGCTTATGAACATGACGTAAATCTGCATAATTGCACGGGACAACACAATGCCGCTGAATTTGGACAATGTTGAGGTTTTACTACGTCGATGGTTAAAAAGCTATGATCTACTTGAAACTTAGTTAAAACCCGTTTAGGATATGCCTAATACCATCATATCTTAGTCTGCTCGCAGCCTGAAATTTTGAGGGAAAATTACAGTCTGCTGAACTGCGAGCTTAATCGTGTACAGTGACGTCAGCACTTGTTATTGATAATTATGCGCACCGCATAATTATTGAATATACAAATGGCCGCCATTTGATGAGCGTTGTATGGCATCGGCATCTGCAAATTGTACTTGTATTCTGTGTTTTTGCGTCATAGAAAAGGCACACGAAAGGTACTTAGTATCAGGAAAAACAAAATTTGACTTGAGTGAAGCTATTCGACAATTACCGTTTCCTATTTTGGAATCTTCGCTGTATATTTGTCGACAGTGTTGTGATAAATAGCGCAAAAGAAGCAGCCTTGTTCAACAAGAAAAGCTCCTCGTAGACGAACTTAAAGAAAAATACGAAAGAGGAAGACTGAAAAGACCATAACTATTTACCGAAGAGGGCCAAGAAAGTTTAATTACTAAACGACCGTGCATATTGAGTGAATTGATTTTAAATTTCACGTTAGATGGATCCCCAGTGGTCAAAAAAGGCAAAATTTCTTTTACTTTATTTATAGATTTATTCATGGGGTTAAAAAATATTTTGCACTGCACTAGCAAGAAATTTTATTATGCACATTTCATCATGTAAATTTCCGCTTACATTCCACTAGCTTTCAACTGGTGCAGAAACTAGTACAGTGCAATGTAAAATAGTGTCTAGAAACCCACGTACAAATCCATTTTTCTCTAAATTTGTTTGATTGATCTGGTATATTTTAGAAATCTGAACTTGAAATACTTTCTGGGAAGCCCAAAGTTTTCTGGGACCAATTAATCCACGGTTGTTACATTTTTCACCCCCTGAAAGACATATTTTCTATTTCTAGCCGTTGGAAAAACTTACAGAAAACTTTCCTTAATCTTGCCTGCTTGCAAACTGTAATTTTGAAGGGCTATCCTTCATATCATTGCAACTACAGTTATTAGTTAGTAATATTCTTTCGAGATAGACAGCAGACAATTGATATTGTAGTGTATGAACAAAGTTTTGCATCTAGTTTTCTCTATTTTGTGAAGGGTAGATTATGGAACTTGCACTTATTAACCATATCAGATATTCTGGATACTAATGTGTACATGTATTTTCTAAACAGCACTGCCAAAGTAGTACTGTATATGTAATATAGCAAATTTTTAAACAATACTTGCATGATATTAATCAGGCCAAATTCAACATGACATGTTCTAAAATTGCGTGCGTTCTAAAATAGAAGTGCGTCGGTTGTTTCAGCACACCGGAATAGACCTCGCAGGACCACTCTACTACAATCGAATATCGAAGAACGAGGAAGGAAAAGCTTACATTCACACATTTACCTGTGCGACATCGCGAGCAGTTCACTAAGAGCTTATTAGATTCTAAACGGCAGAAGAAGTTCCAGAAAAATTAAATGCGTTCATAACAAGGCGGACACGACCACTAAGAATCGTATCTGATAATGCGGCAACCTTTCGAGCAACCGAATCTTGGATAAAGAAGATCAGGAAAATGTCAAACTGAATGATTATTTGGCTTCCCAGTCAATAATGTGGCAGTTCAACTTGTCTAAATCTTCGTGCTGGGGCGGATTTTATTATATTTATCAAAGAATAAATAAGACATTATACAAAGCATTGGAGAAAACCCACTTGAGTTTCGAACAGCTCGAGAGTGTGTTGCTGGATATGTGGAACAACATCTGAGCAACAGGCCACTAACCTACGTAGAAGACGAACTAGGTGAAGGCAAAGTCCTAACACCGAGCACCATCTTGTGGGGCCAAAACTCCTATGCTTTCGACAAGGGTGTAGAGACGAAGGAGCTAAGACAGTATGGCAAACGACTGCAACATGCTCGAGAACATGTATGAAAGTGTTGGAGGAAAGAATCCGAGCACAACTTAATAAAATCCCACAGAATACAGAAGAAAAGATCGAAGGTTCCAGAGTTAGGTGAAATCGTATTTGTAGTTGGAAATAAGAAAAATTGAGGGATATGGAAAAATGGAAAGGACGACATCACAGGAAAGAACGGAGTTGTTAGAGGAGTGTTGATTCTGCACAAGGAACATGTTATTATATTAAGCGTCCTTTACCAGCCTCGTATCCAGGCGTCTCTTAGTGCAAAGTAAAAGCGCACATATTAATCAAGTAATTTGATATAGACAAGATATAACCGCGCGAGGAGGAATTATGGGGAGGACGCGATGAAAGTTCAAGACGCCTGGCAGAATGCTTATTTTGCTCTTCAGATATGCCATATCTGAAGAGCGAAATAAATTTATTGAAATTTATTGATGTTATGACAATTTTGGCGTATATAATTTTGGCGTAAGTGATAATTTCTGTTAAAATGATAGCATCGAGTTCTGAAGAAGATATATCATTCAGTCATGAAGGACGGAGTGTCGAAGGTGAAAGTTTTACTTAGATTTGTGAACGTCATTGATAATTCATAAAGAAAATTAAAGAAAATACATATTTAATCAATATACATAAGTCGAGTAACGATATTGTAGCTGTTCGTGGTTTATTTATTGGGCAAATTGTGGTTATTTTATGCACGAGCCTTGCAGATATCTGGTTAAATTTGACTTAATTTACATGTAGTTCATTTCTCGTAGCCATGGTATGCCAGTCATGCAAATATTTTCTACTTGCCATGTCCGCCCATGTCCTTCTAATGATATTTGTTTCAATATTTGATGTAATTATAGTGCTCAATGTTTACCAGTTTTTTGTATGGAGATAAAATTGAGTATTAATTTAGGAATTTGTATTTAATTGGAAGAGCACAGTGTTACCAGCATTCACCCCCCCCCCCCCCCAACCTCCCAAAAGAAACATTTCAATCTGGTGGAAAGCATCCTTTGACTCTAAAATAAAGAGCTGCTGTTGAGTCTCAACATTCTATATACTTTGGACAATTAGCAGTGCTAAGATTTTAAATTCATTAATGTCACTATAATTTATCATATATATATATATATATATATATATATATATATATAAATATATATATATATATATATATATATATATATATATATATATACACATACATTTGTTTAATAATATATATATATATATATATATATTATTAAACAAATATATATATATATATATACATGTTGCCTGAAGATTGCTTGTTGCATGAAACTTAAAGTAGCAACTTATTCAATTGAAAAATTGTATTAAATTATTATTATTATATATATATATAAATATATATATATATATATATATATATATATATATATATATATATATATATATATATATATATATATAAAATAATATATATATATATATATATATATATATATATATATATATATATATATATATATATATATATATATATATATATATATATATATATATATATATATATATATATATATATAGGCGAGTGTCAGTAAATAAACTAAGTATAGAATCATATGAATAAAGTGCTCGATACAAAAGTAGAGCGAATATAAGCAAGAAACTTGAATCACTTCGTTTAAAACATTTATTCACGACAAATTTGTTTCGTATGACAAGCTGAGCCTGCCACACTCATCAGGTGAATGATTATATCGCGTATTTACATGGTGTTATGATCATGAATAACCTAAAGGTAACTTGATCTGGGATGGTCGGCGTCACAGGAAATCTTAAAGAGAATTACTGGCTACATAGCAGAAATTTTTTCCTGTGTCTACATGTTGAGATAAGTTCGTTTCTTAAGTTCAGTGAGCTAAGCTTAGGGTGATATATTATTACATACTTCTCGTGTAGACATAAATTGCAGCGCTTTGTTTTGTTTGAGTAGGCCTTACATTTCCTTAAAATTTTCCAACGGATAGAGTATTCAACGCTAGATTGTTTCAACTGCCAAATATAATTACTCAGTTCCGTTGAATGTTTGTGTTTTTCGTTTCTGAACGAGCTCGTGTGGTTGTTGTATCTTGTCTTGAATGGGCCTTCTGTCAGTCCAACGTGGGTTTCTTTCTGTTGATTGTCTTTTCTTGTTACTGTGGCCTGGTACACGACACTTTCTGTTAGGCATTTTCCCTGGAGGGGGCAAGACTCATTGTAGCGGCAATTGCACTCTTTGGTTGGATTCTCAGAGGCTTTAATCTGCTTGTCAAGGATAGTTTTGCGGCGTGCTGTGATAATTTGATGTACGTTAGGCATGCAACTGTAGCTTAGCTTCAGTGTATTTCTGTTGAAAACCTTGTATAGGCAGCGGTTTGGCGGGAAGCATTCGTCGACAGCTTGCAGGAATTTGTGACCAATGTTTGTGGCGACATTGACACTGTAAGGCGGATTGAACCAGATCACGTTCCTATTTCTATGGCGTTTCGGTTTACGTGGCTGGGGGTTGTACTTGAGTTTGTAATCGAAACCGCTTTTTTTCAGAGCTTCTTGGTATGGGGGAGCAGCCGAATCGAAGGATCGTCTGTCTGATGATATCTTTGATAGCCTTTTGTTGATGGCGTCTGGTAAACCACACAATATTGAAGGAGGGTGGTTGCTGTCGTAGTTGACGTATAACGGTGTGTTTCCGGGTTTCATGAATGGTTTGTAGGTTGACGATCTGAGGTCAAGAGTAATGTCTAGGTAGTTGACACACTTTTTGTTGGCCTCGATTGTTATCTTCAAGTTGTTGTTGCTGAAAACTTTGCAAATCCTTTTCTTAATGTTCTCAATTTCGCGCGGTGGCTTATCAAACGCTGCAAGTCCCAATGGCGGATCTAGCGTAAGTCAAAATAAATTACCACAGCTCATTCTAGGATATATTTACATTTTAAAATACCTTCAAAGCAACTTCATTGGTTAGATTTTATTCTTTTGAAATTCATAACCTATGACATTGTTATAAAGTTATTTTGAATTTAAAATTGAGCTGCTATAATTTATTTTGACTTACCCTAGATCCGCCACTGGCAAGTCCGTCGTCTCTGTACAGGCCAATGTCATTGCCGTACTCTGCAGATAATTGTGACAATAGGTAGGCTCCAACTAGCTCGCATGTCTCAGCTCCATCGAAGCTCCCCATAGTGACATCAAACAAAGAATTTGATGTTTTCTTTCGCCAAGTTGTACTAATTTCGTCGTATTGTGAGAAAATGTTAGGGCTTTATTCAAGAGCTCTTCTAATATAGAAGGGTAGAAATCTATTATATCGAAGCAAATGAATGAGCGGGTTGACTTGTTGGGTATGTTACTGAACCACTTGATTACAGCGTCGGTATTTTTCCACTGTTTTATATTAATTGGTAGACTCATCGCCAAAAATTTGCGACATTGAGCCCACGGTATGTCAGCGGTGATACAAAATACGAAATATTTAAGCAAATAAAAATACTATACTTTAGATAGGGCGAGTGAAAATAATATCAAATATTTTTTAAATAACGTAATTCATCAATTTTGTTTCGATAGTTTTTCATTCTAGTCCAGTTTCTGCTTATGTTGTAAAAATAGCTTGTAAAAGTGGTCACTAACTTGTTCCTCTCGAAATGCTTGCTACGGTACGTTTGTCCCTTGTTTAAGACTATTAAATATACTCAAAATGCACCAAAATGCGACAAAAGATGACCGATTACAAAAAGCATACAATTAATTTTGACTTTGTTTCTACGGAGTCTTGACGATAAAACGTACCTTCACCCATTGTTGTATGTTTCTTGTCTGAGTTTTAGAGGAAAGTTGTTCCAAAATTCACTTCAAAATACGAACACCGCACACTGTCCCTGAAGCAATGTCTTTGTGCGATCCGAAGCGCGCTTTGGAATTTGTAGAAAACATTTTTCAAGCTTAGACAACGATAAATATTTGACATTTGGTATCAAAATAATCGAGAAAATATGAACTTTTTGAATCTGGTGTAGTTGGAGTCAGCGGATTATTTAGGCTCCAGCGATAAGCACTTTATGTAAGCTACCATGTCCTCTCCCGCTTTGAGAACGCGCAAAAATTAGAATTGCAAATCCATTTTCGAAATTCAAATGCGTCGTTGCCGAGATGGTTTCTATAAATATTAATAAGCTGTGCGATTTTACCAAATTATGTGACTGTTTTTCTATTAAGCGCTTGTATTGAAGGGGGCAAATCTTTCCGACTTGGTGTTCAACATAAGTGCTTAAAAAGCTGGTACGACCCATTGAAATGAAAATAACTGGAACGCTACCTGAGCCGGGAAACTTGAAGCCAAATTTCTGGGGGAATCACCAGGCCCCCACGAGAAAAACACGCGCGGCCGTCAGGAGAAAATAGACAAAAAGCCGACCGAAAACTTCCAAAAACATGCTAAAACACTTCTGAAATTTTAATTTAATGGAACTAAACCAAAAGTTAAATGGCTATCTTTTAAGTCAGGACTTTTGACCAATATTATGTGAATTAAATGCCATTTATTACGCTAAAACGTAGAACCAGGAGTGGAGATCGTAACAGCGGCCGACTGAGGTAATATTATACATTGTTTCCCATGTTTTTTTGTACGTTTATAAAGTTTTATTGACTCTTTGTTTAATTTATTAAAGCTTATAAACCTTTAAGCGTATAAATAAACATTAAAATCGACTAAAATACAGTTTGCTTTCATACAGAAATCCTTTTTTTCAAAAATACTAATGATTAATACAAAAGTTGTTTTACAATTCCATTCTCCCGGACATGTCACATCTTCCTGATTAGTAATGAAACAAGAACAATTATACCTTGAAAAAAAAAACAATTGTATAATTCAGACGTCCAAATTGTATTAACATTGCACGGCTTTTTCAAGGAATCTGACAGTGTTTATATCCAATTTATACCATTGCAAATAACACCACACTTTTAAAAAAACATTTTGTTGGTATTTTTGAGTTTTTACTTTAGTCAAAACGATGAAATAAACTGATTTTCACATTGAAAACCACAAGTTTTCAATTTTATTGCTGTCATTGCTTCGATTTCTTGACAGGCAAACTCGTTGATTTCCCAACAAAAATATGCGTCACGCGAGAAATTCCCCCAGACACGCGGCTTCAACTGATGATAGGCGAAAGTTTTGGAGGCAGCGTTCCAGTTCTTTTCAGTTCACTGGTATGACCTTAAAAAAGGTCGCCGGATATGTCGTATGTGCAAATCACTAACAATGTTCGAATTGATACGTTGGAGGATTGGTTTACTAATAATACCTATTTCAGATTTTGATGGATTTATGAGTCGGCATGTGGAGTTGTTGAGCACTCTGAGAGTTAATATGGAACTGGTCAACCTTGGATACTCGACAAAGAACATACCTATCGCGCAACCGAAAGATTACTTGAATTGTCTGGTCGAAAAAACTGAATCATTCCTACGATGCGTCAGATGGAAAGCCTACCACTTCTTGAAGCCAACGCAACCTGAGGCTGCGAAAGAAACATTCGGTTTTAACACCACGAAATGCCCGCCGCCAATTAAAGAGCTAGAATATTCGAACGCAAGCTGCTTTCAATCATCGAAAACGTCCAATTTAAAAACCACAACAGCGAATTCCAGAATGACCTCTCGCAGGACTTGAGAAAAATAAAAACTGATGAAAAACTCCTCATTACTGCCGATAAGACTACGAGCTTTTATCGTTTGGACGCCCCCACGTATAACACATTACTTGATAGAGCAATAACAAAAACCTACAAGAAAGCCTCAACGCAAGCCACGAATGGGATAGCATCGGATGAAAAGAAAATCGCAAAATGCCTCGGTATTGACAATCGCGTTGATTCACTTGCGACAAATAAAGGACTCCTTCATTACCCTTAAAGATCACAAACCTAATTTCCTCAACAACCCCTCATGCCGACTCGTAAATCCATCAAAATCTGAAATCGGTATTATTAGTAAACTAATCCTTCAACGTATCAATTCGAACATTGTTAAATCTACCAACATAAGCCAGTGGAAAAAATTGAGAACATTAAGAAAGGGATTTGCAAAGTTTTCAGCAACAACAACTTGAAGATAACAATCGAGGCCAACAAAAAGTGTGTCAACTACCTAGACATTAATCTTGACCTCAGATCGTCAACCTACAAACCATTCATGAAACCCGGAAACACACCGTTATACGTCAACTACGACAGCAACCACCCTCCTTCAATATTGTGCGGTTTACCAGACGCCATCAACAAAAGGCTATCAAAGATATCATCAGACAGACGATCCTTCGATTCGGCTGCTCCCCCATACCAAGAAGCTCTGAAAAAAAGCGGTTTCGATTACAACCTCAAGTACAACCCCCAGCCACCTAAACCGAAACGCCATAGAAATAGGAACGTGATCTGGTTCAATCCACCTTACAGTGTCAATGTCGCCACAAACATTGGTCACAAATTCCTGCAAGCTGTCGACGAATGCTTCCCGCCAAACCACTGCCTATACAAGATTTTCAACAGAAATACACTGAAGCTAAGCTACAGTTGCATGCCTAACGTACATCAAATTATCACAGCACACCACAAAACTATCCTTGACAAGCAGATTAATGCCTCTGAGAATCCAACCAAAGAGTGCAATTGCTGCTACAAAGAGTCTTGCCCCCTCCATGGAAAATGCCTAACAGAAAGTGTCGTGTACCAGGCCACAGTAACAAGAAAAGACAATCAACAGAAAGAAACCTACGTTGGACTGACAGAAGACACATTCAAGACAAGATAGAACAACCACACGAGCTCGTTCAGAAACGAAAAACACAAACATTCAACGGAACTGAGTAAATATATTTGGCAGTTGAAACAATCTAGCGTTGAATACTCTATCCGTTGGAAAATTTTAAGAAAATGTAAGGCCTACTCAAACAAAACAAAGCGCTGCAATTTATGTCTACACGAGAAGTATATAATAATTTATCACTATAAGCTTATAGCTCACTGAACTTAAGGAACGAACTTATATCAACAATAGACACAGGAAAAAATTTCTGCTCTGTAGCCAGTAATTCTCTTTAAGATTTCCTGTGACGCCGACCATCCCAGATCAAGTTAGCTTTAGGTTATTCATAACACCATGTAAATACGCGATATAATCATTTACCTGATGAGTGTGGCAAGCTCAGCTTGTCGTACGAAACAAATTTGTCGAGAATAAATGTTTTAAACGAAGTGATTCAAGTTTCTTGCTTATATTCGCTCTACTTTTGTATCGAGCACTCTATTCATATGATTCTAGACTTTGTTTATTTACTGACACCCGCCTATATATATATATATATATATATATATATATATATATATATATATATATATATATATATATATATATATATATATATATATATATATATATATATATATATATATATATATATATATATATATCTATATATATATATATATATATATATATATATATATATATATATATATATATATATATATATATATATATATATATATGTCGTGTGATAATTTCTCGTTTTCAAGAATAAAGAGTGCTCAATACAAGACACAATTGTAGAGCATATGATAATAATTTAATACAATTAAAATTATTATTATTATTATTATATATATATATATATATATATATATATATATAGTAATACAATTAATACAATTAAAATTATTATTATTATTATATATATATATATATATATATATATATATATATATATATATATATATATATATATATATATATATATATATATATATATATATATATATATATATATATATATATATATATATATATATAGTACAATCTGCAGACATGCATGTTTCGGCGTTCCACGCCTCATCAGTGCAGCTTGGTACACATCTACACATGTAGCTGCATTACAATTATACACGTGAACTTGCTCTCACCAAGCGCACGCGGTACAAGGCAACACAACCAACACATGCGGACATGCGCAGAGCGTCATAGGGCATATATATATATATATATATATAGAGTCGCGTGCGATTATAGTGTGATAATGCACAAGGGCTGGAGCATTATTTATAATGTAGCTGGTGAGTGGAAGGACAATAGCAAGTTATTCTTGGTCATTCTAGGTTGTTGTATTTGTATGTAAGTATATATCTTGAAAAGGGTATACGTGTGAACGACACGGAGAACTTATTGAAACATATAAATTAACTGTGTTACAAATTCCATTTATTTGGAATAAGTATAAACATATATATATGTATATATAGCCTAATACGCAAGTCAGTCTCTAACCAATACGCATGAGATCTGCATTTCGCAGTTTTTTATCAGCGATATAAACGAAAACGAAAACACTCGTAATGTCCACATTTTCACTAGTGAAGATATGAAAAAAGAAGTAACTCGTGAAAAACGCGTGAAAAACACAAAGAAAGTGCTGGGTCATACCTTGCATGTGTTAATTAGGTTCAGTGCACAGTCTTTAACAGTTGGCTTTTGGAAACAATGATTTGGAAACAATGATTTAGAAACAAGCTATTTTCTCACAAGACTTATATAGTGAGAAATTGCTGTGTCGCGACATCAATTTATCAAACATTGTTATACTAAACAATAGCGTAGCAGGACTCAAGAAAGCGAATAGAAGTGTTATTGAAAATGTTTCTAAAATAATACCGCTAATTACTAATTTCTCGCATATTTCCGCATAATCTTGACAATCTTCTAGAATGATTATTTCACTTTCCTGACAAGGGAATAGAAACTGCAAATATTTTTACAGTTTAGAAATTCTATAAGCCGGTAAACAATCGCTGCAAACTGCAAGCATGTTCTTGGATAGTGCAAATCTAAATTAAATTCTAAACAAGCAAAAAAACAGCTTCTTTGCTTTAAGATTGCGTATAATATATAGCACCAACACGTTGGCTGCACCAACACGTTGGCTGCTTTAACAGTCGGCTTTTAATTTGGAAACAATGATTTAGAAACAAACTATTTTCTCGCAAGACTTATATAGTGAGAAATTGCTGTGTCGCGAAATCAATTTATCGAACATTGTTATACTAAACAATAGCGTAGCAGGACTCAAGAAAGCGAATAGAAGTGTTACTGAAAATGTTTCTAAAATAATATCACTAATTACTAATATCTCGCATATTTTCGCATAATCTTGACAATCTTCTAGAATGATTATTTCACTTTCCTGACAAACGGAATAGAAACGGCAAAAATTTTTGCAGTTTCGAAATTCTATAAGCCGGTAAACAATTGCTGAAAACTGCAAGCATGTTCTTGGATAGTGCAGATCTAAATTAAATTCTAAACAAGCAAAAAAACCAGCTTATTTGCTTTAAGATTGCATATAATATATAGCACCAACACGTTGGCTGCTTTGAAGCTGGCGCTGTCGGATGAACTCTGTGAGGCTATTTATCTCCTAATTGAAGGCTGGCCTGATCAGGTATGAGCTTACATATAGCTGTATATACCTTTTGCCCAGCTAATGCGGCCCACAATTTATGAAAACTCCCTAATTAGTTTAAACCTACCATTAAATATTGCTATCGTAGCTTAATTGTTATCAAATTCTCCAAAATAAAGCTGCAAAAACCATTCTTGACGCTCCCTACTTGTCCTCCTCCACCGAAGCCCTTGACAAGCTAAATTGGCCATCCGCTTTCCCACCGGCGCTATCTACATCGATTACTAACCATACTTAAAACAAAAATAATCTAACAGAGTTCAATTTTGAACTGCCTAATACTAACCATACATATAACATAAGACGCAAGGACGATATTTACCTTAGTAAACCGAAGAAAAATTGGGGAAAACAGAAACTAGTTTACCAAGGATGCAAAGAATATAACGCATTGGACTACGGAATCAAATCTTCTGAACAATTAGCAACCTTTAGAAATGAACTTTTTAGAATATCATCTCCATAATACTGCCTAAACTTTGTAATATATTATTATTCCAATTTTATAACTTATTATTGTAAATATAAATGTGTATGTAATAAGTTTGATGTTTCCCAGGAACCATCTAAAAACACTTTTTGTGATGTTGGCTTTCCTGAATAAATATTATTATCAATCATTGGTTGTAACCACATTGATTGATCACATTGCTTTAAATTTGCCATTGTAGCCAACAAGTACAATTTTGGCGCAGATTCATTTACGAGACCCTATTTCAATCCATATAAGGCAGTAGCTAACTTTAAATAATTAATATAAGCAAAATAATTATGAATGTAGAGTCATTCTTTTAGCACGCACTGTAGTTACATCGCTCTCATAGTTTGAATAAAAAGCAAGAATCTCGCGCTTTCACTCCTTCAAGTTACACGTTCGCGAACGTTGCCAGTAGTTAAAAACCGATGACACCACAAAATGAAAAAGTAGTTTCTGTATAGTTGTTTATATATAGTTACTTGATTTGGGCGAAGTAGAAATTGAAGAAATAAAATAAGCCTTTACAAATAAATAACAGTCAGTTCCACATGCATGCACAGCAGTCTAATGTAGCATATTAATTGGTTGTTGTTCAATCAAGTAAGTTTAAAGGTACATATCGCATCTACACATAAGTACACTGTGCTTGCTACTTTAAAATGGAAATCGTTCTTACTGCGTTTTTGCTTGTGGAAACGCATGCAGTAATACATGTTACATAGTTAATCAAGAAGTATTAGCTAAATAAAGCAGTAAAATTAAACTGATTAAAATTAAGTGGGTGACAGTTAAAAACGATGGGCGCTACTCAGTTCTCTTGCACTTCGGTCGTCGTTGAAGCTTTTTAGACGTCAGATGCACCAGTTTAAAAGATAAGACAGATCTTTCACACATAACTGCATGAAATCATTTTAAAGGCACCTCTTTATTGAGAAAATCATCAAGCTATATGCAATATCGATTGCTAGAACTAATCGTAACAATTTTAAAATGTATATATAGCGAATTATACATGTGTTCGCGGAAATGCTAGGTAAATTTACCTTAATTGTCTAATATAGAATTGTATCAAAGGCAAACACATACCTGCGCGTTGATTTTGAAGTTTAACTGTCTTGTTGACTGTTTGCCGCGATGTACGTGCACTTCCAAATCGTAATTATAAGTGCATCGTAATCCAGGAATCAATTTAAGCTTTTCAACTCCGTTTGCTACAGAGAATAAGAGCACAACAATCACCAATATTGATCGTCGCATTTTTGCTTCCGTACAAGTTGCAGCTTGTATAAGCAAATATGCACGCAAATTAGGCTATAGGCACTTCATGCATGGTTGGCGCCTCCCACAAAATAGTTTAGATCATGTGAGGTAGCTATACTGCTGTTATGAAAAACAAAATCTAATGAACCGTCGATTGCTTTACTGCGTTTCTGGTTCTACAATCTGGTGGTAAAGTATCATTGGAAGCATACATAGAACTAAGAGAAGCCAGGTGGGAGAATCTCAAATATTACATAACGAATTCCATATCATATATACAGTATACATATATTGTAGTTGATAATATAGACATATATGTGTGTGAATAGGTCATATAATGCATGTAATGCATAACTATAGGTATACACTGAAGATATTCCAGTACATACATATAGATGCATGCATAGATATATATGATTATGAGTGTTTTGCCGTAAACTAAAACAGTTGTATTTTCCCCATTTTCACTATATATATATAAATATATATATATATATATATATATATATATATATATATATATATATATATATATATATATATATATATATATATATATATATATAAATGTTCAGTTGACTATTTACAGTTAAGAACCATTTGGTAAGAAGTAAAAATAAAAATACTAAATAAGAGTCAGTAACTCAGAGTTTCACGCTCGTTGGCGATCTTCAGACTAAATGTTTAAGGTTTATAATTACATGCGTAAAATTTGTTTTCATGTCTACATTTAGAGATTAGTTCCGATCTCTGGTTCAGCAGAGTTTCTTTGTTTGCATTAATAGACGTCCTTGACAGATAGATTAGATAGGTTCTTAACTGTAAATAGTCAACTGAACATTTGCACAGGCTCTACATACGTATTGAGCTCTCTTTTAACCAAGTGAATATATACTGTTTACTTCATTATATATATATATATATATATATATATATATATATATATATATATATATATATATATATATATATATATATATATATATATATATATGCATACATACATATATATATATATATAGACATATATATATATATATATATATATATATATATATATATGGCTTTTAGACTCGAGTACCCGATTTATCCTCCCCCGGGTATTGAAGTTTTAACTTTCGCATTTTTTCGGTTTATTCTGGATTATAAGTACCAAAACAATCTATTTTGATAAAAAAACATCGTACATTAAGGCGCTTCGCGAAACAGAGTATGATTTCAGATTTGTCCACTTTTTTATACACCCTGTATACAATTAGCTATATATGCTATTTCAAGGCTAAAATATATTATTGCTAATCAGAAATATAATATTAAAAAAATATTAAATATTGAACGTTTGTGCTAATAAATCATCTTCAGTATATGACCTAATTTGAATACACATTCTACAAGGTTTACCTAGGCTAACATCTGTTTAAGATCGCGAAATTTCCGAGCCAGTTGGATAAAAGACAGGAATGATATGTGCATGCAACTCCGTTTTGATTATATTTTACTAATACCTTCATTGCGTATCAAATTGATTCTTTATGCATTTAACATCTCTTAAGAGTAGACATGCGTTGCAAGTTGCATGAAAAATTGCAGCGTGTAGCAGGTCCTTGCTAAAGGGGCACGTATAGCTAGGTTCAAAAATCTAGTCGTATTTCATGACATTACATATATTTATTTAGATACAATTTTTACGTAATTATTGACTCGTTATGCCTTCTTGTGCCTTCAATATATCGTACTGTTTAATACCCTTCATCTACAAGGATGTTGCTGCAGCATGCTTGTTGCGCAGCAATGAAATTATCGACATATTTACGGCTATTTACCCTCTGCTGCTATTTGTTTATTGCTGCTTAACATGCAGAACAGTTAATGGGAACCAGAGATGCCAAACTTGGATTAAAGTTCTCTCTTGCTAAAGAAAGATTCCTAAATAAAATATTTGCTTGCGAATAGGAATTTTATGCATTCGCCCTGTTCTGATAAATTTTCAAAATAGCACTAGAAGTATTTGGTGAAGGTGTAAAGATATGAAAGATAGTGTTACAGCTCGTGCAATATATCCGGGCAAGGAGGAGCCTAAGAACTTATAGTTAGCCTAAGGTTATATAAAGGCTACAGGAATAGGGGATTATTAAACAATTACCTGACACAACACTGCAGCAGTCGCAGACAACAAAATATTGTATGCAGTGTTGCGAGGGAAACAAAAGGCCTGATGCGTTCAACGCACCAAGGCCAGAGGCTTTTTTAAAAATGACATCAATGTGAGCAGACGATGAAAGATGCTCGTCAATGATCAAACCCAGCGACTTGGCTGACCCCACATAGAAATAATAGGTATAAAATGCGTACTCCTGTTTTTTCTAAGGAAACAGGTATGTTTTATAGCATTCAAAATACATATACTAAGTGTAAATGTCATCTGTACTGTTGTTTTTTGGGGTTCCTTTAAACATTTAAAAGACAGTTTTTGACAACATTAAATAATGCCCTTTATTTATCGATATTTGTACAAACAATAAACTTGCTTCAATACTGTATAAAATATAACGTAATAATGTATTATACAGACATAATTTGCTTTTTGAAACAGAAAACTTTTAAGGCATTAAGCTTCAAAAAAATCATTTAGTCACTTTGTTACTGAAATGTTTATTGTCATGCAAATGCTCGGACATGCAAAGCGTTTAAACTACAAAACTATAAATTACGGGAACCACTGAGTATTTCCATAAAATACAATACAACAGAAACTTCGAAAATAGACAACATGATAAATTTTATTTCTACGTTTCGACTATTCCTTAGTCATCATCAGGAATCAAATGATGATCTTAATTATTACATACTACAGAATATATACATACCGTGAAGAAACATGATATACTTGTTAAATATTAAAAGTTCTTTTGAGGCCTTTGTCCCGTGATTCAAAGTAGGCTTGTGTCTGTCAATTTTTTTTTATTCTAGATATAATAGCGATGATCAATGTCTAGATTTATCTGTAATTTTAGTGTTAGCAAAGATTAGTTCTGTTAGTGAACAATTAATGCTAGTATCATCATAAGGTGGTATTAGAAGAATGTTTTTGATGTAGTTAAATTCATTGCAAGTAATTATGTGGTTATATACTTCAGAAGTGTTTTGGAAGGAGTGTTCTCTAATTCTTGTGTATAAGCAACGGTCAGTTTTTCCAATGTAGTTCGCATTGCATCCGGCACATTTAAATTCATAAACAATGGAGCTTTTGTATTGTGTTGGAGCTTTTTTTGTATTGTATTGTATTGCTTTTGTTTTGTATTGTATTGTAATGGAGCTTTTGTTTTGTATTGGAGCTTTTGTTGTTTTTTTTTCCTGGATACGTGTACTTATTCATCGTGCCCACAAAATCTGTAGCAACGATGATCTTCTACAAAAAGAAATCAATAACAATATCAAACGATTTATGTCATGGAATGGTTACGCACGCAGACTAACCAAAAAAAACTTATCTCCCAATTCTCTCCTTCAACCACTACTGATAATCTCAATACAGAAAACGTGAATGCAACAACTGACGCAGACTCCTTCGTTTCATTTAAAGACCCAACACCTAAACAATACAAAAACTCCTTTGTTTATGAATTTAAATGTCCAGGATGCAACGCGAACTACATCGGAAAAACTGACCGTTGCTTATACACAAGAATTAAAGAACACTCCTCCCAAAACACTTCTGAAGTATATAACCACATAATTACTTGCAATGAATTTAACTACATCAAAAACATTCTTCAAATAACACCTGATGATGATACTAGCATTAATTGTTCACTGACAGATCTAGTCTTTACTAACACTAAAATTATAGATAAATCTAGACATTGGTGATTGCTATTATATCTAGAATCAACAGCAATTAACAGACACAAGCCTACTTTGAATCACGGGACAAAGGCCTCAAAAGAGCTTTTAATATTTAACTAGTATATCATGTTTCTTCACTGTATGTATATATTCTGTAGTATGTATTAAGATCATCATTTCATTCCTGATGATGACTAAGGAATAGTCGAAACGTAGAAATAAAATTTATATCATGTTGTCCATTTTCGGAGTTTCCGTTGTATTGTATTTTACAAAACTATACAACCCGGTTTTTATATTATAATAAGTAAGTGTATGTAGCACTGTCTTTTTTTCATTCTTGCAAGGGGACTGTAGTTAAAGTAAATAAACTGTAAATTTTACAGCAGGCACTCCACATGCTAATGCGCGGCTTAAGAAAAATGTCATGTTCTGCTATGTCAAACGCCTTTTCAGATCTAAAAAACAACGGCGTTCACAGAACTTCTATCTATGTTGTATGCCCAGCTATCAACTGTCTCTAATTACGTAGTAGCAGTAGAATAGGGACCTTACGATTTATAGGACGGCAACGGCGTGAAAACTCTTTATGATATATGCTTAGTGAAGCATAGAAGTTGTTTATCATCAATCGCATAAGTTGAGTTATTATTTACTGAAAATATTGTAGGAGTTTCGATTGGTTAAGAGCTAAAGGTGAAATTGTCATATCCGCTGGGTAGTTGCCCAAATTTGGGGTTCAAAATAAATATACGACATTATGAATAATTTTGTCGTATATTGAAAACAAATTTGTAATCTGACAATTGTTTTAAGAATATTTTTTCCGTGGTCTGATTGGCTTATTAAAGTTTCAGAACAATTTCATGCTGTTCCATTATTAGCAGCTTGTGACTTCCCTCTTACAAATCAAGCGTTTAAACTGAGTTTAAAATATTTTCAAAAAATAATTTTTGAATTCGGTTTTCGCAGGATATGAGGAATTATTAAGGTCTCGGTTTGTGTTATCTCTGCCTTAACAATTGCTCATATTTTGCTCGACCTCGTTAAATAATTGTTTATTAATTAACAATTATTGGATGAGGCTGAGCATGATATGACGAATTATCCAGACCGAGGTCAATGTTATCTGCCGAAGTGAAGCTGAGGCGGATAAAATTAACCGAGGTCTGGATAATTCGTGGTATCGTGTGAAAGCCGAATTCAATAATTGCTTCATTATACAATTATTAATGCAATAGCTTTTATTAAGGAAGCCACGCATAAACACATTTCAAAATAAAGACGTTTAACTTTATTAATAACAGCCCTTCACAACAAAAATCACTATAAAAGGCTGTATGAAAAACAATTAATTTAAAACATCTTTGACAAAACACTTTTAACTCAAATCGACAACGGTGATAATATATCAGTTAAATTATACTGCAATGCTAAACTCTACAGTGAGTGTAGGAACTGTTCTAATTCGCTTTACTGGATCGATATTAACATTACAGTTAAAAAAGTTAAAGTTCTTCGTAACCTGTAACCCTGAAAAAATAAGAATAGGTGAAAGAGATGCTTCGTTGAATCTTTGTTCACATTCTGTCCCTCGGGCTTCCGATTCGGACATCTTTCTCTTCGTTGAAATATCAGTCTTGCTGTAGCTTCGCGGATGCTGGCTTCATTCCTGTGACCGCTCACCGCCATAATATGTCTAGCTTCAAATCCTGAGCTGTCGAGGATAGTAACCGCTATTGCCCTGATTGAGTGGTTGGTGCATGTAACACTTTGAAAGCCCCGCTTCTTGTGATGTTTTTTTCATTTTGTTGCCAAGCGAACGCTCTCCGATGACCATGTTATCGTACCACAATTGATCAGATGGGCTGACTTTTCTCTTCGGATGCTGAAACAAGAATCCCTTTTTAGGACTCAAGTGTTGCAAGTACTTTTCAAATGAAGCCACAAGACAGTGTGGTCCGGTTTTCTCGAACATTGTTTCTTCTTCAAGCCCTTCATCGTCCTCTCTTCTGTTTTTTGTCAGTTCATCTGTTATTTTACACACGTATCTTGCGCCTTTTCCATCCGTGCGAAATGAAAAATCATGATTTTCTTCAATTCACGGAGGTTTTGTCAGCCTCAACGAAAAAAATACAACATCATCTCAAAGAAAACTTTGTTTTGAGGTGTTTTAAGGCTATTTTGGTTGAAGACTTCGCTTTCGTACAGTCTTTTTAGATCTTCTTTGCAGATTGGTGACTTGTGTTCGACTTTTGCGAGCCCTTGCCGCTTTAGTTCAACGCATTTGGCATGAAAAACTTTGTTTGCCTCGCCAAATTCAGGGTCGTTGATTATATTGAAACAATAAGTTGCTTTATAGTGCCGGCACAATCCAAATCTCAGGCTGGTAAGACTGTTTTTGCAATAGGAATTTCCATCTGCATGCTTTCTCCGTGCTTCGACATAAAACAGTTTTAATGCGTTACAGATTTTTTTCTTTAGTTTCGGGGTCGCTTTCGTGTTTTTCCTTTAGATACTCGTTAAAAACTCCCCTGGCTGAAAGTGTAGCTCTTTTCGTGTTTTTGGCGTCCCTATTCTCAACAAGTTGGGCCAAATCAGTTTGTGAAACGGTTGCAAATCTCAAGGAAGCCAATTAAAAAACAACAACATGTCGCGTCATCTACAGACAAGTTTCAATGTCATTGCATGTGGCGTGACACTAAGAATTGTCAGTAGGTTCTTAGCCAATCATAATCGATATTACATAATCATTGTATAATTAACAATTATTCGCCAAAGACGAAGTGATTATTGGTAAATATTTACCGAGACGAAGTCGAGGTGAGTATTTACCATAATCACCGAGCCTGAGGCGAATAATTGTTTTAGTATAATTTCTTTAGTAAAATTTACGTGTATAAAATGCACTGTCGTCTTTTATGAAACAGTTTACTTCTGAAAATTCCTAAGTAAAGACTAAAAGCTTACTTGTAGTTTTTAAATAGTGAAAAAAGTTTGTTTGTATTCTTTGAGTTTGTATTGATGCAATTTTTCTCCATTTGCTAATTTTGGCAAAAGTATAATAGCTACATCAAAAAGGCTCTCGTTGGCGCCCATTTTGAAAAAATGCCAGCTAGTAAATAATGCCTCAGATTTACTAGTCAGTCAACCAAGCAAAATGCTTGAAAACCGTTATTTACTAAAGAAATTATACTAATAAACAATTATTGAATCAGGTCGAGCAGAATATGAGGAATTATTAAGGCAGAGGTTTGTGTTATCTGCCGAAGCTGAAGGCTGAGGAATATAACACAAACCGAGGCCTTAATAATTCCGCATATCCTGCGAGAGCCGAATTCAGTAATTGTTATATTAGTTTTTAAAATATTTTAAACTCACTTTAAGTGCTTGCTTTGTAAGTAAGAAGACACAAGCTGCTAATAATGAACAGCATGAAATTGTTCGAAAACGTTAATAGAGAGGTTCAGATTTGACTTCCTCTACCACTACCGCTGCCTTTTCCCGATTTTTAAACAATTTGATTGGTTTATATGGTAGGTCCAGCACATCTGATTGGTTGAGCGAGAGATTAAGGTAGCGGTTGAGGTATTGGAAGCCAAATCTGAACCTCTCTAATAAACCAATCAGACTACGGAAAAAATATTCTTAAAAAAAATTGTCAGATTACGACGAAAGGTCGATTAACAAAGGTCAGTCAATATACGACGAAATGAGTCATAATGTCGTTTATTATTTATTGTACTATATTCCTGTATTCTTAGGCCCCGTCCACACGTGTGCGGATATTTTTGAAAACGGAGGTTTTTTCCTCCGTTTTGGCGTTACGTCCACACGTAAAAGGCGTTTTCGGTGAGTGAAAACGGAGGTTTTCGAAAACGCTCTTTAGAGTGGAGGTTTTCGAAAACGCCGTTTTCGCGTTTACGTGTGGACGGGTGAAAACGGAGGTTTTCGAAAACGATGACGCAATTGGAGCCTGCGATTGTTTGGACGATCTCATATTACTAGACAATGCGCATGCTCCACATCGGGCGCTATCATATTTCCTCCGTTTTTGTGTTTACGTGTGGACGGGCGAAAACGATTCGAATACGCTACGTGTGGACGCCATTTTTTTCAAAAAGGAGAAAAACAACTCTGTTTTCAAAAATATCCGCATACGTGTGGACAGGGCCTTAATGGTAAACAGCATTAACTCATTCAACTGATTTTATATTAAATGCCATGGACAAAAAGAAAACAGCAGCTATTGTTCTGTTAGACATGAGCAAAGCCTTTGATAGCATAAATCACGGTATCTTACTTAAGAAACTACAATATGTTGGCACTTCGAACTCAGCTTTACAATGGTTCCACAGTTATTTGTCTAACCGTAGTCAAACTGTACGTATTCATTCAGTCCTCTCCGACCCGCTACCAATGGTAAACGGTGTCCCGCAAGGAAGTATATTGGGACCAATACTTTTCAGTATATACATAAACGATCTGCCTAATATCCCACAAAGCTGCTCCACGAATTGCTGTGTTGACGATACCAAACTGTATATGTGTTTTCCTGTGCAGGATTATCAAAGCGCAATTACCGAAATCAATGATGATCTTATCAAGGTACGGAATTGGTGCTGTGACAACTTGCTTTTGTTAAACCCCGATAAGACCGAACTGATTCTATATGGAAGCAGATAAATGATCTCCAAACTCCCAGATTTTCAGCTTAGTTTATTGGGAAAGAAACTTATTCCTGCACAAACTGTAAAAGACTTGGGTGTTACATTTGACAAAAACTTGAATTTTAAAGAACATATCCTAAAAACGGTTTCATCCTGCATGTCTAGTCTAGGCCAAATAGGTCGAGTTAAACATGTTTTAAAGAAAGAGCTACTTGTTACTGTGATTAATTCACTAGTCTTTAGCAAGTTATATTATTGTTCTGTGGTCTGGTCAAGTACTACAGATCGGAATGTACAAAAACTTCAAGGAATATAGAATTTTGCGGCCCGTATTATCAGTGGACCAGAAAATATGACCATATTACTCCTGTATTAATCTACTATCGTGAAGCTATCGTGGCCTTTAAATGCATAACAGGAACGGCGCCTACGTATCTAAGTTCGCAATTTGTAAGTCAAGGTAGCGTAAGTGGAAGGTCAACTAGGCAGTCTACATAATTGAACATGATTCCACTTCTTAAAACGGCATCAGGACACAGAACTTTTTATTTTAGAGCTGTTAAATTGTGGAATGACTTATGCCCAGAACTTAAGTTGAGTATGGCAATTCAAGATTTTATACGTAAATTAACGAGGATTTTATTCGAACAATTTTTATCAGAAGGCATATAGGAATATTGTATATTTTGGCTATATTGTATTGTGTACTATATATATATATATATATATATATATATATATATATATATATATATATATATATATATATATATATATATATATATACATATATATATATATATATATATATATATATATATATATATATATATATATATATATATATATATATATATATATATATATATATATATATATATATATAAATAGACAAAACAACTTTGAGTTACTTCATAGATTTTATTTACTACAAATAAAATAAAATAACTCAAAGTAACTCAAAGTTGAAGTAACTCAAACTATGAAGTAAACTATGAAAGTCAACTATGAAGTAACTCAAAGTTGTTTTATCTATTTATCTATTTCGCTCTACTTCGGTATTGAGCACTCTATTTGTATGACTCGGAAACAGTGGATATATTTTTTATATTCATTAATATATATATATATATATATATATATATATATATATATATATATATATATATATATATATATATATATATATATATATATTATATTTTGGCTCCAGGTGTGTAATATATATATATATATATATATATATATATAGTACACACCTATATATATATATATATATATATATATATATATATATATATATATATATATATATATATATATATATATATATATAATAATAATTTAATACAATTTTTCAATTGAATAAGTTGCTACTTTAAGTTTCATGCAACAAGCAATCTTCAGGCAACATTACTAAGTATTAGTAATGTTGCCTGAAGATTGCTTGTTGCATGAAACTTAAAGTAGCAACTTATTCAATTGAAAAATTGTATTAAATTATTATTATTATCATATGCTCTACAATTGTGTCTTGTATTGAGCACTCTTTATTCTTGAAAACGAGAAATTATCACACGACATATATATATATATATATATATATATATATATATATATATATATATATATATATATATATATATATATATATATATATATATATATATATATATATATATATATATATATACACACCTATATATATATATATATATACACACCTATATATATATATATATATATATATATATATATACACACCTATATATATATATATATATATATACACACCTATATATATATATATATATATATATGTATATATATGTATATATATGTATATATATGTATATATATGTATATATATATATATAAAGATATATATGTATATTGTTAATTAGGTAATTGTCACTGAAAAGCCCCACTGGGGAGTTGTCAATAAATATTGTATTGTATTGTAAAGAACCTACAGATAATTATGCGTATTTCGGCGCAGACAAAATAAATCTATCTGTCAAGGTCAAATTTTGATCTTGACAAATAAATGTCGTATTTGTCATGTTCATACGGTGCCCGCGTATTTTTTCACCGGTATCTCGCATCAATTTTAGAAGTGCCGTTATTTTTTAAAAAAAAAGTATTTGTTTTTTATTTGTATTCGCATCGCCGATTTTTCGATGGGGAATGAATAATAAAAGAATTATTGAATTCGGCTTTCGCAGGATATCAGAATTATTCAGACCTCGGTCTGAATAAATCTGAGTATCTTGCTTAGCCTCATCCAATAATTCCTAAATATTTGTTTTCAATAAACGACGAAATGACTCATAATGTCGTATATTTATTTTCAACCCCAAATTTGGGCAACTACCAAGCGGATATGAGGATTTCATCTTTAGCTCTTAACCAATCAAAACTCCTGAAATATTTTCAATAAATAATAATAACACATATTAGCAACACTTTGGTTGAAGACATCAGCTACATGTTTGAGAAGAATTCTTAACTCAATCGAATTTAAAACACCACCGGCTAAATTCAATACGCCTGCGTTGTATACAATACGTGAAAATATTGGTTTGCCGTCGTCGTAAACAATACGAGAGCCGCTTTTCAAATATTCAAATGCGTTGTTCACAACTTTAATTATTAATTCACTTCTTTTCGATTGACTGTTTGTCTTAGAACGTTGCCGTCACGTTGCCGTTCTATAAATCGTAAGGTCCCTGATGAAGGATGCGGAATCCCGACTGGCAATTTAAAATCAAATTATGATTGATTATATATCATAACTTGATCACAAGCAATTCGCTCAATTTCGATACAAACAATTTCCAAATCCCTAACATTCGGATCATGACGAGGAACAAGTACAAATACAATTTACATTATTTCGTACATAAAAGCAAACTCCTCCGCCATGATATTACGATCTCAACGAAATATTTCATAACCTGGTATAAATACTTCACAATCAGTCGTAGTAAAATCCAGTCTTGGCCTGTTAATAGCCAAGACATCTGTGGTATTTATATTAGGCGACGGATTTCCGTCTGAGACGGAAAACTCGTGTGACGGATTTCCATCTGATGTAAATTTTGGACGGAAAACCATAAGACAAATAAATGCAAAAAAGCCTGATATTTATATCTATATCATTTGTTGACTAAGGCGAGTTGCCAGGTTTTCAAATGGCGTCTAGTACAATGAGTGATCAGAGTTATAATACATCATTCCAGAATTATTTCTACCAAATTAAAGCGAAACGTTGGTTATATATATATATCACTTCAAGCCAAGAAGCAAATGGTATAAATTAGAGAAAACTAGGAAGGTCAATCATCGAAGACGAGGGGCAATTTGAAAAGTTAACTGCTGCCCAAAAGGTCCAATAGAATGAAGAAACAGCCAATTGTGGGGCTATTGATTTCGCAAAATCTTCCTGATTTATTCGTCTGATATAAATTTAAGAGGAGTTTTCCGTCTAGCGGAATTACCCTCTTATATTATATATAGCATCAAGTTTCCTAAGAATTATCATCAAACGCGATTATCGCTTGAAGAATGTGGCATGAAACAAATTTGTAGCGAATAAATCTATGAAGTAACCAATCTTGTTTCATCTAGTTATCTTGCTCTACTTCGGTATTGAGCATTTTGTTCATATGATTTTAAACTTGTTGTCGTTGAATACCTTGCAGATTTCTTTTTTGATCGAAAAGATCAAAAAAGAAATCTGCAAGGGATTCAACGACAACAAGCTCAAGCGAACCATCGAAGCAAACACAAAATGCGTGAACTTTCTGGACATTAGTTTTGATCTCAAGTCCCGCGCACCTTTTCAAAAGGTCGCGCGAACTTCCATATTTTAGCAAAATTAGCTTTGTGTATGTTTAATTTATGTATTTACCTAATTTGCACACAACTCCCAAGGGCATTTGATTAAAATTGGAACACTTCAGAAAAGCGATTCTTATTGAGAAAAATATACGTTCGCACGACGTTTTAAATGGCTTAAACTCAATCAAATTTCTTGAAGTATTGAACAGCAATAGGACGCTTAATATATTTTCTACCTACCAAGTCAAAATTACTTTTAAGCATTTAAATTTCGCGCGCAAGGCATTTTTAATGTGTTTCAAAATGAGTACACCCGTTAGTTTGAAACATATGAATTTTATTTTTATTTATTCTACACCGTAACTACCAAAGGAATGTATATTAATAAAAAAACTTCATACTTCACAAGCTGCTTCGCGAGGTTGAGAGCCGTTTCAAAATTCTCTACTATTTTTATACACCCTGTAGAAGCACAATTATATCCACCTGCAATTCCACAGATTAATTTCTGCGCCAAGTGTCTTGATTCTAACGACACGTACGCGCATTTGTCCACTTTAATGTCAAAATAGAAGTAATGCCCCACGATGATCCAAATTACAGCATGCTATAACGAAAAATTGTGTACTACACTAGTTGATTTGGGTAGCAAATCCTTCAAAAAAACAAATTTGTTTGCTTGTTGTATTTTATTTGCTGCAGGTTGATAAACAGAAGACACTTGGCACATTCCGATCTGGGACTTTGCGATCGAAGAGCAGGAATTAATAATAATGATAAGGAAAATCGTGATAAGTTTTATTATAGTAGCGTCCGTTCTGTATAAAGAAGTAGATGGTTGCTTTGGTGGAAGAAGACGACGTAGTGGGGGAGGTGGTTGTACTCCCAGGGATTGTGAAGTAGGGAAGTGGTTGTCTTGGAGTGGATGTAGCCACCGATGTGGTACTACCGGTGTGCAGACAAGAACAAGAAGTAAAACACGAAGTGAACAATGTGGTGGCACTTGCTCATATCAGTTACAAGAATCCAGGTCGTGCAATAGAAATTCATGTAAAAATGGAGGAACCCCGCGATCTGGTAGATGTTCTTGCATGCCAGGGTGGACAGGAACATGCTGCGAATCAGGTCCGTAAAATGAATGACGAACCCGCACCACAAGTGATATACAGTAACGAGTGCCAGTAGCCTAAAGAGTGTTATGAACGAAATGCTTCGCAAAACCTTCCATGAAGCAATATTATGCATAGAAAGTGGTTGATAAAATAAGTAAATGATAATTTTTTGTTGGTATCAGCGTAATTTACCTGAAAATTTTGACAGCATAAAAAAATATCACAAAAAACTTCAATGAAATTTATTATTATTATGGTAAAAAAATGCGGCGTTTAATGTTGAAAGAGTATTTTTAATTCGGAAACTGGCTTTGCCCCAGCAGAAATATTATCGCTTTGGGTAATGTTTTGCTAAATTCTGAAATTAGAGGGCGTAACAGGAAGAAGATAAAAATAGCGGTCCCATGTAAAAGTTCTAATGTTTATACACCTTTGGTTGGTTCGTACAAGAAAGTTTTTTAAATTTTAATCTTTGATAACAAAATACTCACAACATGTTCTATTTCAGACAAAAACGAATGCTTGGACAGTCCATGTCAACATTCCTGTCTAAATGTTCCTGGCAGTTACAACTGCAAATGTGACTCTTGTTACACGAAATATGGCAAGAATTGCGAACTGCAACAATGCAAAATTAGTGGGAAATGCTACA
The DNA here is from genome assembly GCA_963855995.1 of Muricea muricata. NCBI lineage: Eukaryota > Metazoa > Cnidaria > Anthozoa > Malacalcyonacea > Plexauridae > Muricea > Muricea muricata. Next base: position 7,280,101 of record OY979723.1, on the reverse strand, counting down.
GCTACGGGCGTGTAAACCCAAACAATCCATGCCAGGTGACACCTTCTTAACATTGTATAAATCGCGCGCATGTAGTAAAGAGATAGGCATTCTTTCTAGGGAGGCGTTCATTTTAGTTGGAAAAACAGTCACATCGTTGAGTTCAGAAAGGTAGATATATATAAAAAGGCAGTCAGTGCAGTCAAATTTGGCTGGGTTTTTAACGAGCTCTATTTATTTAAATAAAATACATCACTATATTGGGAAGTTTTGACTACTTTACACGTATTTATCACGACGTCATGGGCGTAAATTTAAAGTTTTTAAGGAAAAAGTGAAGGGGAGCGATTGCGACGTAAAAACAGTTGTATTGCGTTTATTCTTGTTTCGAATATTTTCTTTGATATTATTCACAAATAATAGCATGGTTTCTCGTTCAATTTTGAAATAACATGCATGTTATTTCCAAATTGCACTCGAAACCATGCCATAACCTATACTTATAATGTATGGAAAAATTGCACTAACTAAATATAAGTTCTGTCCGAATTTAGCTTTTCGTAAGGACACGCAAATCTGAAGGACGACTAAGTTTTTGAAGCCTACAATTTTCTGCCACAAACTACTAAAAACTTCAAGATTACCTCGCAGCCAATGTTTCTGAAGTAATCTGGTAATCTGATACCGTCATGAAGAATTAAGTTTCACGAATGGAACAATATTGCACGACCTGCAAGCCCATCTATTCTAAACCTTTCCTCCACCGTAAGAGTTACCTTCACAGAATAACGGCATATAATTATGCTAACTACATGTTACCACCCAAAACAGTTTCCAAGGTAATATTTCCCGACTATGATTTCCAATTAATATTTAGGATTGCCAGAGATATCGCAAAACATCTTGGACAAATAACAATGCATTATCCTGTAATGATTATAATTCGTGCACGAGAAACGATAAATGCGTCAACGGAAAATGCAAAGGGACACCGTTCACGTGTTTGTCTTGTGAGAGTTGTAATGGATATAGTTGCAGTATCAAAACAGGTTACTGTGTGATTGATAGACGATGTTATAGAGATGGTGTTCTGAGACCTGGAAAACCATGTCAGGTGTGTTTGCTTTTTGTCAGTGTTGCGTTTAATTCACGCTTAATAAATTAAAACAATAGTTAAGTGCGCTTTCTTGGATGAGTTAGAAACTGAATTCGTTACGATCTAGTGCTAAAGGTCCTTCCCCACCTGGCAGGATATTCGGGTAGAGGTCGATCAATCTTCTTACTCTATAGAAGACAACAGTAGTTTTCTGATGATACATGTTTTTGACAATGCAAGAGTTAAACTTAAAGTAATGAAAACCGTCTTGGCATGAGAAACCACAAAAGATTTGAACGTGGCCAACATGCAGAAATGTAGCTAGCCTTAAAGGCACTAAATAAAGCTAAAATAGCAAGTAAACATGCACGCTTTTTTGTACTTCTGGATGCAGGACTAAAATCAGAAATCGATGTTTCGAGCAAAGTTTATAATTATATTCGTGTACTTTGTACCTCACTACCTACATTGGCGACGTTAGGCGTGGTTACAATCTTTGTATATGTATCATATGTCAGCGTTAACTGCCTGTTTTGACCTTTCAGTCCATTTTTCCTAGGAATGCAACACTAATAAACCTACTACATGGACATCAAATAACTACCTTACATGCAGTGACGGCAACGTGATGACCAGAAATGATCGTTGTACAAATGGAGAATGTCGAGGGGACCCGTTCACGTGCTTGTCATGCGAGGAACATCACAATGATGCGTGTCGAATAAAACCAGGTTATTGTATTATTAATTACAACAACGTCGACACATGTTATGCAACTGGTGTGGAGAAACCAAGAAATCCATGTCAGGTACAGCTAAATGTGTAGAGTAAACACACTATTAAAAAAATAATTTATATATATATATATATATATATGTATATATATATATATATATATATATATATATATATATATATATATATATATATATATATATATATATATATATATATATATATATATATATATATATATATATATATATATATATATATATATATATATATATATATAGACAAGTAATATGTTTAAAATCATATGAACAGAGTGCTCAATACCGAAGTAGAGCAAGATAACTAGATGAAACAAGATTGGTTACTTCATAGATTTATTCGCTACAAATTTGTTTCGTATGGCAAGCAACGCTTGCCACACTCTTCAGGCGATAATCGCGTTTGATGGTAATTCTTAGGAAACTTTATACTATATACAATACAAGAGGGTAATGTGATACTAGAAATTACAAAGGTCAATGCGTGCTAAGTAAGTGTTTCTTTCGGTGCCTACACGATGAAATAAGTTCGTTCCTAGAGTTCAATGTAGCCATTTCGGGATGGCGGATAATAAAAAGCTTCTCATGTAAACATAGACTACATCTTTTCGTCCTGCCAGAGTATGCCTTAAAAATCATGAAACGCTGCAAGGCATACTCTGGCAGAACGAAAAGATGTAGTCTATGTTTACATGAGAAGCTTTTTATTATCCGCCATCCCGAAATGGCTACATTGAACTCTAGGAACGAACTTATTTCATCGTGTAGGCACCGAAAGAAACACTTACTTAGCACGCATTGACCTTTGTAATTTCTAGTATCACATTACCCTCTTGTATTGTATATAGTATCAAGTTTCCTAAGAATTACCATCAAACGCGATTATCGCCTGAAGAGTGTGGCAAGCGTTGCTTGCCATACGAAACAAATTTGTAGCGAATAAATCTATGAAGTAACCAATCTTGTTTCATCTAGTTATATATATATATATATATATATGCAGTCGCTGTCATTAACGTTGTCCAAATCAACTATGTCAATATACATGTCATGTGACTTATTAGTATGCATCAACTCGCGTGTGCTTGCTATGGTGCTTCGCGGATATTACGAGTTCAGTCAGGCAGTGTTTTTAATAAGTGAGGCAAGATTAAAAAATGCCGGCACCATATCTACGGTGGCGAATGATATTTCACCGCGTCCATTATTAACGTACCTATAAGGAAATCGCTTCACAGCTATTTGTTTCTACTAAAACTGTTTACCGTGCTTATCAAACGTTTATCAACACTGGTGATGTAAAACCTTGTGTCCTTGGTCGATCAAACGATACAAATACTTTCTTTCCTCACGAAGAGTACATCATTATGGATTTTGCACTTAGAATGCCGCAAATGCAGCTAAATATATTTTTAACGCGACTGGTACATGCACTTATGGTTGTACTTAATCGTGGTACGATTGATTAATCGTGTCTGTAATATAGTTAATGAAAGATACAAAGCATCCGTTTGTCCCTAACATTTTAAATTTATGCATAAAATATCTTTTCTTTTCAAATCGTTCCTTGTTTTCGGCTGTTTAACATGGTAATATCCGATGTGCTTTTTTGAGCGGTTCACTGAAGCTTAACAAATTACTGTATAGCTTGATTGTTTGTGTACTTAGGTACATCACTCCTGGCTGCATGTCTTGTTATAATCAATACTTAGTTTAACAAAACCCTTATATATAATTTTCGTTTGGTCGACCAAGGACACAAAGTTTTACATGATCAGTGTTGATAAACGTTTGATAAGTACAGTAAACAGTTTTAGTAGAAACAAATAGCTGTGAAGCGATTTCCTGATAGGTATGTCAATAAAAGATGCGGTAAAATATCATTCGCCACCGTAGATCGTTCGAATATTGTGCCGGCATTTTTCAATCTTGCTTCACTTGTTGCAAACACTGCCCGACTGAACTCGTAATATCCGCGAAGCACCCATAGCAAGCACACGCGAGTTGATGCATACTAATAAGTCACATGACATGTATATTGATATAGTTGATTTGGACAACGTTAATGACAGCGACTGTATATATATATATATACCCCAAGGAACCAAATTGGAAGTTTGGCCCCAAGGAACCAAATTGGAAGTTGTCCTCTTTGCTGTAATGAAAAATAGCCAGTTGGTCGATGAATGAATGTCATTCTGAAGAAGAGGCTTGACCCCGAAACGTAATAAAATTTTATCTTTCAATTAAAAAACGTTTTTGTTTTTTTTGAAGTTATGTAAATGAAGATTTTTGTTGGCTGGCTTCTGATGTGTGGGTGTGTGTGTGTGTGTGTATATATATATATATATATATATATATATATATATATATATATATATATATATATATATATATATATATATATATATATATACACACACACACACACACCCACACATCAGAAGCCAGCCAACAAAAATCTTCATTTACATAACTTCAAAAAAAACAAAAACGTTTTTTAATTGAAAGATAAAATTTTATTACGTTTCGGGGTCAAGCCTCTTCTTCAGAATGACATTCATTCATCGACCAACTGGCTATTTGTCATTACAGCAAAGAGGACAACTTCCAATTTGGTTCCTTGGGGTATGCCACCTCTCAAAGTTCCTCCAACTCATACTGCTGGTACATGCCTACGATCAACCAAAAAAAGCAGAGATCCAGCGAAGAATTATTTCTGATACTTCTAAGTTCCTCGCTCATTGAAATGTTATGATCAATTAAGTCAAAATCTTTACTGAAATCAGCGAAAATTCCAGAATCAACAAAAGCCCCAGAGTCATTAGATTAAAGGCCTCACAGATTGACTGCAGCATATACAAAAGGGCATCCGCAGTTGAGTGTCCTCTACTAGCGTACTGTCTGGGTTCTGTTTTTCTATTTAGCTGCGAAAGTAATTTTACAAGTAAAGCCTTCCATAACTTTAGCTATTGTACATGTGAGGGAGATGGGTCTCAAATCACTTTCTAGGTCTTTTTCTAGCACGATCTTCGGTATAGGAATAGCAATAGAAGATTTTAAAAGAGTTGGTACGTAGCCCTCCCTAGTACTGGCTGTTTACAGTCCTTAATATCCATTTGTCAATCCATATTTTATCCTTCAGTGGTGCCGCCCTGAAGCAAGCACAACAACATGGACGAAGAAGAATAATGTTCCTTGCGATGATGGAGACAGTTGTACAAAGTCGGATACGTGTAAACAAGGTCAATGTAACGGGATCAGTTTTACATGCAATAGTAATTGTCAGTCTTGCAATGGCAGAGATTGTAGTTTACACACCGGTTATGGATATGTGGCTGGCAAATGTAATTGTAAAATAGCAGGTAAATTCTATCAAACCCTGGTAGTGCTAGGAAACAATTCATGAACAACCCTGAGCTTAAGGGTAGCTGATTGCATAGCATATTGTCTTAAAAAATCATTTTTCTCCAGGAAAAGACTACAGTCATCAGGAGCTGAACACAAATAATGAATGCCAATGGTGTGACATCTATGACAAAACATCAAGACCAATTTATGCATGGTCTAACCGACCTTCAGTTCCCTGCAATGATAACAACGCCTGTACAAAGCAAGATCACTGTCAAAATGGCTACTGTATTGGTAGCGCATACAGCTGCCAATTATCGTACCCGCAGTCCAGTTGTATACAGCGTTCTGAATGCAATGGTGATGGAACATGTAAGAATGTAATGAAGAACAACGGAACAATATGTCGTCCAGCTGCTGACCAATGTGATCAACCAGAAAGGTAAGGAGTAGTATAGACATAAGACTGACGTATTTAGTATATTTTATCATCTGATTTAGAGATGAAAACTGAATTAAATACTATATTAAATAGCATGAAGAATAGACTAAAAAGTTTTAGTGGGTTTTTAAAGGTAATAATATAAGTTTCTTTTTTGGTTTAGTTCTGTGGAAACACTGCACGAATTTATTATAAGCTAATTAATTAATTCATTAGCAATTCATTTTGCAATCAGTTGCTTCCTATAATCTGACAGGTTAAAAATAGTGTGATTAACTCTCAAATCGCATAAGTCTCGAGCATTAAATGCTCAGTGAAATCAAACAATCAGATTAACTAACCATAGGTGGCCCAGTAATTGGTGGCTTTTAGCTTAAATAAATCCATCATGTTCACAATATTCCTTTTACAGTTTTGTCACTATATAGTAGGTCAATATCGCGTGACGTTCTTGTAACTTTATCGGTTACATTGATATATTTTTGGGTTGGCAACTACAACGAACACATTTGCAATCGCAAGTTTGTGGTACTAATTTCACGCAAACTACACTTTTGTAGATGTGACGGCTTAACCGGAACATGCCCACCAAGTTACATCGTGCCAATATACATTCATTACGGTCAAGCAACTGTAACACTGGCCAATTTCACAACATCTATTGCATTCCAGTCGTATACAGACCGGTTACATCTCCTACTAAGTGGCTTTTCTACCACTTGTGGTCCGCTTCGGTTAAGATGGTCCTTAGTAAAAGATGAAAACAGCTGTCACTTAGGAAGAGATAATGCAACACTTTCTTCAACTATAATTAACCATATTCTCACAGGACTTGATTTGCATAACACAGAAAGATATAAAGTTGTTGTTCAGGCAAGCAACATTCGCAATCAATCTGGTTTACCCGTTTGCAGTAATCCAGTTACCATAGATACCAGCACGCCAAAAGGTGGGTGGATATACGATGGTTTAGGCCCTATTGATCTGCACTATCAGTCCCGTAAGTCGTTTAGCGCTTCATGGGGAGGTTTCCAATCGACGTACGGCATTGGAAAATACGAAGTGGCTATGTACTATCAAACGATGCATACCGAAGATCAGACGGAAATACAAGGCTTTGTAAATGTGTACTTAAATGTTTCCTTCACTAAGCGATTTTCAGTAATCCCGGATGGCAGCAATGTAACAACAATGGTACGAGCATACACAAAAGCAGGTTTAAATAAGCAAATTGCCAGCAATGGTGTAATTATAGATGCATCACAACCTTTGCCAAGGTCGGTCGCTGACGGGTGGAACATCTCCTCTGACCTAGAATATGCTGACTGGACTACTACGTACATCGCAAGTTGGGAACCGTTCGCAGATCCTCATACGCCTATTGTCAGCTACCATGTCGGGGTCAAGCGAAAAAACGGCGACTTTGTATCACCGGGGTACATAGCGGTTGGATTAATACAGCGAGTTTTGGTCCCAAGCTTAACTCTTTTCTCTGAAAAGGAATATTGCGCTATTGTTGAAGGTGAAAACGCAGCTGGATTGAAAGCTCAAGTTCAATCCAACTGTTTGCTCATTGATCACGATGCTCCAAGAGCTGGAACTGTTAATGATGGTCCGTCTAATGACATTGATTATCAGTCAGCTGATACAGTGTTTTATGGAAACTGGAACGGATTTGACGACGGCGTTCGTGGTAGCGGGCTCGCAGAATACAAGTATATACTAACAGATCAGAATGATGTAAATATTACACCATGGACCTCTGTGGGATTGCAAAGAAATGTTACCCTCTTAGGAATAAATCTAAGAGATGTTAATACTTATTACATAACAGTTCGAGCAATCGACCGAGTGGGACATTACAAAGATGTAAGATCCGACGGAGTATACATTGATACAACTCATCCAGTTTATACTGGAAAAATATTAGTTGAAGGCGAAACATCACAAAACGAGAACGAGACTGTTGTTTATATTTGGAATAAAGGTTCCATAACTGCGTCATGGCCTCAATTTGTTGATGAACACAGTGGAATGAAAAAGTACCAATGGAGCATTGTCAAAAATCACGAGCAACCAACAGAGTGGAAAGACGTGCTTGGAATAAATCTCGCCACAAGAGCAGTATTTAGGTAAGCATATAAGTGTACACGCAACTTGCGTGTATATGTATTCCGACCAACGAATCGCAATCCTTTAGGATTATGAATATGCTCAGAATCACTCGCTACGTAGGTTCAACTTGAGACTCGGTAAAAAGGTCGGGGACAATTCCGGACTGAAAATTTTAAAATGCCAGTTGTTAATAAGGGAGTCTAGACTACACGATCATTATAACTTAACTATTTGTTGTCTATATTAGGTGTGTGATATTTGCATTTCGGCGATATATTGATTCGGTCGAAATTTTATCTTATAATGACATTCATTCGACTTTAAATTGACATTTTATTTAATTTCTTTTCAGCAACCTTTCTTTAACGAGTAACACTGGATATCGACTAACAATTCGTGGCATTAACGGGGCTGCTATGCACACGGACATCGAATCAGCCGTAATTATTCCCATTAGGGCAGTTTCCCGACATGGGATAGTCTCTGACGGTCACGAATCTTCAGCAGATATAGATTACCTTGCAAATGCCTCTGAAGTTCACGCAACTTGGCAAGGTTTTGAAACACCTGATGTAAAAATACGAGCTTATTTCTTTGCAATTGGCAGCTGCACCAAAGGTAATTACCACGTGACGAATAACCAATTCATACCAGTAACGCCACCAGCCGCAACATCGTTTGGAGTCCAAGGTCTTCATCTCGTGAACGGTCAAAGATATTGTGTCAAAATCAAAGCAGAAAATTTAGCAGGAGTTCAAAGCGGAATTGCCTCTTCGGATGGGTTTATCGTAGATGTTTCTCCTCCTGATCTAAGACATGCGATGGTGTTGGATGGACAGGGTGAAGATGATATAGATTACCAGACAAGTAAGACGCAGTTATCTGCAACTTGGACCGGAATACAAGACCATGAATCAGGCATACATCACTTCCAGGTTGCTGTCAGTCGAAACAGAGCTAGTCAACCTGATGTAGCACCATTCAAAAACGTTGGACAAAATATGTCCTCTGCGGTAACTGGACTACACCTGAACAATGAAGTGTATTACACCATCATTTGTGCTATAAATAACGCAGGGCTAAAGTCGTGTTTGGCTTCAGATGGCGTACTTATTGATCCGACACCTCCATCATCTGGTGTCGTGCATGACGGTATACTTGAACCAGATATTCAGTATCAGGCATCTACAAAAAAGATAAGTGCAAACTGGGAACGAATTTGGGACTTGGAAAGCAGAATCGATAGATTTGAGTGGGGGGTTGGCGAAGAACTAGGTAGTCTTGTACATGGATTTGTTGATGTTGGTCTTCAGACTCACGTTACATCGAACAAAGTTCTGGATTTAAAACATGGTCATAATTACACCGTATTCTTACGTATCTATAACAGAGCTGGCAAATTGAATGAATTATCATCTAACGGTGTCGTTATTGATACAACACCACCAATTCCAAGTGAAATTATACCAAAGCTATCTCCGTCGGAATGGCGCTTTTCCAAAGAAACTCAGACATACTATTCATCCAATGCTTCAGATATTTACGTTACGTGGAAAGAATTTGATGAACAGGAAAGTCAAATGTGGTACTACAAGTGGGCATTGGGGACGTCAAAATATGGCACCCAACTTCAAACACTGATAAATATCGGTTTGACTACAAATGCTAACACCTCGGGTAATGGACCAAATATCCGGCCGGGTATTCAATATTTTGTCACAGTGGTTGGAAGAAACCGAGCCGGCCTCGTCTCAGGTAACTGTTCGTTGCCGTTCCTTGTTGACTATAGCCCACCACGTACAGGAAATATTCGGATAACGTCAGCGTCTGGAAGCAAAAAGGAACATTTCAGATTAGGCGAAATTCTGCGCGTTAGTTGGTCAGAATTTGAAGATCGGGAAAGTGGAATAGAAACGTACGAAATGTCGGTGGTTCATAATGTTACAGACGTATTAAAATACACCATCAAATCCTTTGACCAGCACGAAATGCTGGTAGATACGGCTTTACTACTTTCTGGAAAAGTCTATGCTGTTGTTTTAAAAACAATCAATTACGCAAGCCTCGAGTCATTTACGATTTCGACACCGTTCGCTATCGATAATACGCCACCTTTCTATACCGGGAATAAAGATGAATTACCAAAACGCCGTTTCTTGTCAAATCCAGATCTAGATGTTTCATGGGAAACCTTCGAAGATGGCGAGAGTCTTATTGAATTTTACGAAATTGGCATTGGGACTCAGAAATCAAGTGACGATGCATACAAGTTTACAAAAAATGGTTTCTGCACACATTTTAGCTTTGTTAATTTAGACATCACGGACGATCGGCCGTATTATGTAACTGTTAATGCTTACAATCAGGCTGGAATCGTGACTTCCCTCTTGCTAGAAGAAATCATTTTTGATCAAACTCCGCCTGCTGGAAATGATGCAAGTGCCAAAGATGGCTTACTTCGCGAAGATATCGACTGTATGTCCTTGCAAGATACTGTTTCTGGTAGCTTAGAAAATGTCGAAGACTTAGAGAGTGGAATAAACAAAATTGAATATTGTGTTGGTAGTACGCCGTTTAACTGCTTCATAAAACCCTTCACTTTAATCCATAAAAATACATCGTTCGTTTGCACAGATTGCGAAATTTATGTAGGGATGACTGCTTTTGCTATTTTTCGTGTAACAAATGGAGCGGGTTTGTCATCTGTGTTCATATCTGATGGCATGACAGTCGATCCCACCCCTCCTGAAATAGGGCGCGTTTATGATGGTAAAACGACGAAATATCCAGACGTAGAGAAAACGTACAGCAATTGGACACCAACTGTCACGTGGTATGGAGCACTTGATGCTGAAAGTGGTTTGCGTAATTGTCAATGGATGATCATAAAGAAAGAAGTAGGCACAACGATCAATGTGTATGTGAAGGCCCTTCATTTTGCTAACCTTACATACAATGTACGTCACACGGAAAAAACTGCTGACCTGATTATACTTGCCACTGACTCTCGATATTTTAATGTAATTCAATGTTGGAACCATGCAGGAATGACAAGTTACATGTATTCCAATGGCTGGACTGTGATTGAACAATGGCCAGTTCCGTCGTACGTCATAGACGGCAAAGGGCCACATGACATGAAGTATGACCTCAACGGTGAAACTCTTGCAGCATCCTGGGGTGCATTCCGTGCTGATTTCAAGGACCCCGTAGTAAAATACGAATGGGCTGTTGGTACGGTTGGAGAGATAGACAACATATTGGAATTTACAGATGTAGGGCTTGATACAAAAGTCTCATTATCGTTGTCAGAAAGTGACCTCACACTAAAGTCTGGAGTTGAATATTTTGTAACTGTCAGGGGAACCACTTTAAGTGGTTGGACGGCTAACAAAACTTCAAGCGGCTTTATCGTAGATATTACGCCGCCCAATGATGGCATCGTGAAGTTATCTCATCATATTTTAGGTCAGAACTCCAAAGAACTTGATTACACAATATCATGGGAAGGATTTGTTGATTCTGAAACTGGAATTCAAAGTTATGCATATTGTTTGGGTTACATTAAGGATGTTTGTTCCACTGATGTCTTCCACGCCGGCCTGGATTTTCAAGGCACAGTGCAAAGCTTCCTACCGGAAGCTCAGGATAATTCAGTTTTCGGCATTGTCATTGTGACTAACGGAGCTGGTTTAAAAACCGTCGTCACTTCAGACGCTGTAAAAATTGACTACACCCCTCCTGTTCCCGGGACTGTGCTTGACGGCATTGGCATTGAATTAAATTATATCAATACTAGTACTACCGCAGCAACGACGTGGTCTGCATTTAGAGATCCTGAGTCTTATATCAAGAAATGTACCTTGACCGTTGGTGAAAAAAATCCTATTAAAAACATGTCAATGAATATAAAATTAAAAATGGATGTTAATGCGACTGGCTCTATAATCCACGATTTTCCATTGATATCAGGTCTACAATATGTTGCTACTGTAGCTTGTGAAAATCGCGACGGATTTAAATCGTCAAAATCTTCTGACGGTTTCATGGTTGACGATTCTCCACCGATCCCAGGCAAAATACTCGACAAAAATGGCCAACCTTTTGGTAACCAATATCAGTCATCCACAAGTGAGCTTCATGTGCGGTGGACCGATGCCTACGATCGTGAAAGTGGTATAAAAGATTATTCCGTAGCTGTAGGATCTGGATCAAATGACGATGATATTCGCAAATTCTTTTCAGTTGGACTGGCTAGAGATGTAAACATTAAGAACCTTACTTTAAGTTCTGGTTCAACGTATTATATTACCTTACAAATTGTGAATAAAGCTGGCATAATGTCACATGTGTCTTCAAACGGTATAACAGTTGACGCAACACTGCCAGAAATTGAAGAGGTATTTACAGCATTTACAACTCATATTTTGTTACATGCTTTTGCGATATCATTTTTCATATAACATGATAAATAATGTATGCAATGACTGGGCAATAATAACGACTTTACTTAATGTTTTGAACGAAAGTTCTAGAATATTCCCACGGTCCAGTCTTAACACTTTTTCTCTACTACTTCTGGTCGTAAAAATGAAAGTTTTCGAATTAAATTTTAAGGAATAGAAGTTTAACAACACTGATAAACTACAACTTGTTTGATTTAATTTCAATAATGCATTTTCAGGTAAAATTTGAACGGTCTGGAAACGAGTACATCGGTCCTCAAGATAGTTTAAGTGGAAACTGGAAAACATTCGATGACGAAAGTGGCATAGACTTTGCTGAATATTGTTTTGGTACAACCACAGGTGGGTGTAATGTACAAGACGTGCGTCGTGTATTAGACCATGAAATCACTGTGGGATGCTTTCATTGTGAACTGAAAGACAAGCATACTTATTTCATGACTGTTCGGGTATGGAATAAAGCAGGTCTATTTAGCGTGGCCACAACAAAAGGAGTTACAGTTGATTTGACGGCGCCAGTGGGAGGCAAGTTGTCGCTGAATAAAACGTTTATTTCTTGTACTGGTCGTTGCAGCATTTTAGCAGAGTATCGTGGATTTGAAGATAAAGAAAGTGGAGTTGGAACTTGCGAATTTAGCATTAAAACTATAGACGGAATAACAGTTATGCCTGTTCAACACACGACAAATGCAAATCAAATAGAAGCTAAAGATTTAATCTTGCAACATGGTCAAAGCTACAAAATAGCTGTGGCGTGCTATAATACCGTATGGGAGCGAAGCTTAGAAGTTTTTTCGTCACCAATACGAATTGATAACACACCACCAGAAAAGGTAGGGCGTGTCTACCATAATATAGGGAGAGCATTTTGACAAAGATTTACAAAAGTTTTGGGGTGGGTTAGCAAAATTATAATTGGAAACATTTTTCCACAATGGCATTCCACAATGGCATTCCATTTATATTTTCTAAAATAATTATAGTGACGTATTGATGAGGGGACTAGTGAATGCTATTTAGTATAACGCTAGTTTGGCAGGGTTTTTTTGTGAAATGCGTTAGTAATTCATGAAAAGAACACAATATCTGTAAACTTTGATAATATAATTGTAGCCCTCTAATTGGAGAGGGAAGGGGTGCAGTCATATATTCGCGTTCTGCCCGACGAATTTCTTTTGAAATCTGCTGTCATTAGAGTTGATTTCAAAAGAAATTCGTCGGGCACAATACGAATAATTATATAAATATACACCCTGGCAATTAAAGTTCTATTTACGCACGATTACCGCTCGCGTGTGGATTGCTTTTTGGAAATACAAGCAAAGTTGTTGTGGAATTGTCTTTAAATTATACGCCAATGTACAAAATTATAATATGTCTGGGAAATTTCTCCAGATCTAGCTAGCTGATGTAAACCGGTTTTTTAAACTGTCGCTCATGATACATCATTCGAGGTAAAAATCTAAGGAGACAATATTTTTAAACGGAGGAGTCAAATTTCTCGAGAATGATCATTAAAAATTCACGTTACCGATGGTCAGCGACATGTGAGAATCACATAAAATCTGCCCATAAAGCTACGGATACACGGGCAATATTTTTCTCGCGACGGCAATGCAATTTTTGCCTCATTGCATTGCCATCGCGAGACTAAAATTGCTCGTATATCACGATCTGCGACGGCAACGCAATGTAATACGCAATCGTTGCCGAAGTTTCAAACTTTTTGATTTTCGGCAACGATTGCCGGCAATTAAAGGCGTGGTCAAGGAAGGTCAAGGGTAGAATTTTTTAAATTTCTTCACGAGCCAATGAAATTGTGGGATTATTCTGTTTTGGCGGGAAAATTTCGAAAAGTTCCCGCAATGTGTCGCAATAATGCGGGTAGCGTTGCACACTCAGTTGCCCGTGTAGCCACTTCTTGCGACGGAAATGCAATGATTTCAAAAATATTCCATTGCCGTTGCGAGAAAAATATTACCTGTGTATCCGTAGCTTAATAATATAGAAAACTATCATCACACAAACTATAGACCAACATACCTCCTATATTAGCGGCTTGTTCCAGTAAATCAATATACTCGCCTGTAGTGCACATATTTAATTTCATCCTTTACTGGCAATCCGAGGAAATGTGGATAGCAACTTACAACATTATTTTTAAAATTAAAAATTAATTTAGGGTTTTGTGATCATAAGTCCTGATCGAAATCACGATGTTCGTCGTCAACATGTTGGCTGTCACTTTTTCAATACGACATTACGAGTTTACTGGTCTCAATTTCATGACGAAGAATCACAAATTGCTGAATTTCGTGTGGCCATTGGAAGAAGACCACTTGAACCCGACATAATTTCTTATACGTATGTTGGCATTGTTTCAAATGAAAATTTCGATCTTGGCGAACAATATGGTCTGTCTTTGGGAGAGACTATCTTTGCAACAGTAGAAGCAACAAATAACGCAGGTCTTTCCACCAAAGTTGCTTCACTTCCTACTCGTCTAATTTCTGACTATCCAGACAAGAATAACCTTAGTGAAGAGGATTTCTCATGCGTCAATTTTTAAGTGCGTAAATATATCTTGCACCAGTGATCTAAACCTAATGCCTACGAACTGACCTATATAATTCTATATGTAGAAAAAGGACGCTAGAATACGTAATACGGTAATAATAATGTTTAGCATGTAATGTACGTATGATTTAGAAAATAATCGCATAGAAATAATGAGGCATATTTTGGCCCAAGGAAAATACATATTTACCTACAATCAGTGACATTGAAATTTGGAAAACTTACAACAATAAGATATTTTTGAAGCATTTGTGAAAATTCACATGTAAACCCTCCTTCCCCCCTTTTCAATGTTGCTATATCGGCCATTAAAATTATTGGCGCCATCATATAAGACCATCACCGTTACTAGTGAAATTGCTTACCAGATGAGAAACATTGAAATGGGGGGAAGGGGGTCAGTTGTATGTTTTGAGCATTCCGTGCAATAATTATGTCACTGATTGTAGCATAAAGGTGTTCAACGATTTTATAAAGTTAAAATAGTTAACAATCAGCAAAGACTGGTGGACGTGTGTTATATAAGATGAGTCATATTCAAATTAATGACAGAACGGCTGTAATTTGACGGAAGTTCCTAGCTCCAATTTAACCCCTTCAGGACCATCTTACTTACCAGTACCTCACTGCTACTAGATCAGTCTTAAACTATGTACTGTACGAAGATACGTTACTCATCTATGCGGGCAATGAGACTGTTAATATTTATTTAAGCATGCAATAGACAGCTTGCGACGACAAAGATCAGACATATAGACTTGATATTTAAGAAATATAAAACATCTTTCCGTGTTGATATACAGTTATATCAACACAAGTGGAAATTGAAAAAACGAGAAATTAAGTGGAAACACGACGCCCGAAGGGCGGAGTGTTTTCACACAATTTCGAGTTTTTCCAATTTCCACGGGCATAGTACAAAACATGGACTGGACCCTGGACTGGACCCAAAATTGGACTCAAAATTGGACCCAAAATTGGACTCAAATTGGACCCAAAATTGGACTCAAAATTGGACCCAAAATTGGACTCAAAATTGGACCCAAAATTGGATTCAAAAAATATAAATTTTTCCTGATAAAAACAACCACGAGAATATTAATTAGCGCGTTTCATTTTACAGGCAAAAAACCTCACCTTTCCTTGACCTATCTGTTTTATACTACATATAATACCGTCTAAAGTTCTATATTATGTTTTATATTAACCATATCTAAGAAAACGGACAAATGCTCAATAAACAACTTAACAACTCGCAACACAGCAAGGAGAATTTGGGCCGTGAATGCGTGAATATATCCGTATAAACGATAAGCAAAATAGATATTTTCTATCAGACTCTCTTTTTTTATATTCCATATCGCAGATATATACATATTTATGAACCATACATATTTTAATATAGTTGTGTGGTTTGTCAGACAAAAGCGCACCATATTGTAGTTCCGTTTGTAATGGCATCGCGGTTACTTTCAAGCAATGATCTACCACGCCTTACTCTGTATCGTGTGTCGTGTTTCGTGGGTTAACCTCCGACGTGGGTCGTGAGTAAGGTCGTAGGTCACTTTTTCTAATCTCCATGTGTCGTTAGAGAAAATAAAATTATTAGTTTATTACACACAACTCACTTTTACTCATTATTTAGCTTAGTGCAATATCTAAAAGTACTATAAGTTGCAGCTTTTAAATTTTTTATTCTCTCCGATTACTCATTCTAGTGGTGTCATCCGACAGCAAGATAACACCTACACGGACGCTATAGTTGTTGTGTGCGTCCAACTAGCAGTCTTTGACTTCGTCAGTTCAAAGTAAATTGATCGTGCTATACGGCGGTAAAGCAAAAACTGCAGTTACATTTTAGTGGAAAATGTCCAATCGACGTCTCTATTCAGAAGTAGTTTCGGGTTAGTCAGGCGAGAGTTCGGGCGAAAAATTTGCCGAAGGCCAAAGTCGGCAGAGTAGAAGCAGTGTATGTCACTGGCTTTTAGCCTATCAGACAGATCGGGAAGATGCTGCTTTGGAAAAAGCTGTAGAACTAAGCAAAGTAATTTTATTTCGTGAAGTCATTAAATTAGTGTTACTTTACTAATGTATGAATTTTCCAATGATTTTGTTCGAAACATCGAGGAAAACGTAACCGCTTATAAGTAAACTTAGAAAACACAAAACAATGAACACTCCGTAGATAGAAATAACTTTTAATACAACGTTTCGACTATCTTGTGGTATACAGCATAAGTGAAACACAATATGATATTGTCAATATCAATGTGCATCAGCTGAAAATTACTACCTCTAAGTCGAGTCCCGGCTTTTGGCGTTGAATATGAAATAACCTATTTTTATATATCGATCCTTGCAGACATGTAAACGTTTTTCAGCTTTTATTCTTTCTCTTCATGATTCTGCATATGATTGCTTTTTGCAATTATAATACATGTTTTGATATAAGTTTATATGCTTCGCTCCGCGATATAGATAGTTTTTGAAATATAAATGAATAATTGAAAAGTGACCTACGACCTTACTCACGACCCACGCCGGATGTTAACCCACGAAACACGACACACGATACAGAGTAAGACCATAGACGTGATAGATCATTGTTTGAAAATAACCGCGATGCCATTGAGCCCATTACAAACTACAATATGGTGCGCTTTTGTCTGACAAACCACACAACTATATTAAAATATGTATGGTTCATAAATATGTATATATCTGCGATATGGAATATAAAAAAAGAGGGTCTGATAGAAAATATCTATTTTGCTTATCGTTTATACGGATATATTCACGCATTCACGGCCCAAATTCTCCTTGCTGTGTTGCGAGTTGTTAAGTTGTTTATCGAACATTTGTCCGTTTTCTTAGATATGGTTAATATAAAACATGATATAGAACTTTAGACGGTATTATATGTAGTATAAAACAGATAGGTCAAGGAAAGGTGAGGTTTTTTGCCTGTAAAATGAAACGCGCTAATTAATATTCTCGTGGTTGTTTTTATCAGGAAAAATTTATATTTTTTGAGTCCAATTTTGGGTCCAATTTTGAGTCCAATTTTGGGTCCAGTCCAGGGTCCAGTCCATGTTTTGTACTATGCCATTTCCACGAGTGTTGATATGTATAGGCTATCACATGAGGGGCCAGGTGATATCAGTTTTATCGCTCGAGGGACGATATCGTATTTTGATATCATAACTAGAGCGATAAAACTGATATTACCGAGTCTCGAATGTAATAACCTATCTTTCACATACTTGTGCCTTTATCAGAGCTATTCAGGGCCGAAAATCAGATTTTTATTTTCTACATATACATAATTTGATTTCATTTCCAAATGAATGTAAAAACATTGTACAAAATACGTTAAACAGCTAGAAGTTTGCAAAAACAAGCCAAGAATAACTCATCTTTTTACAGTTGCAGATATCTTTCTGTTACTGGCCTTCTATCATAACATATTTTGCTTTTTCACTACAGATTTGCTGTCGGGAGCCATCTGGGAAACTGCGGGGTAAAATACCTCATTAATATACAATAAAAATTTATCACACTCTGATAAGTATTTATCACACTCTGATGAATATTTATCACACTCTTTTCTGCATAACATAACAAGCTAGAACAAAAGCAAAGAATTTATATAGGTGCTTTTGTTATCTAAATCATCCTCCAACCGCTAAATTTTATATGTAATAGTCCCCATTCGTTGTGGGTGTGTCATGAGACAAGACAATTAATGAATGGTTACTCGTGCGATGTGAGATTCAACATCGCTCGTGAAGCTTAATAACCACTCCGGCTGCGCCCTCGTGGCTATTAAGTGTCACTCGCGATGTTACATCTCGTATCGCACTCGTACCCATTCATTAACCATTACTTAGTTTGTGGCCAATGAATAAACTTCCACTTACTTTTGCAGCAGAATACACCAGATATAACTAACTTGTCATTTCGTTAACAATGGTCGATAGTTCTGGCTGGTCTGATTTTGTTAACAAGCTTAATACATGTACGGCTTCTTCAATTCTTGTTGAATCTTCGTGAATTTGTGTTAGAATGTTCGCAATTCTCTTGATCGGCAACACGGTTAGCAAATAATTTCTTTAGGTCATTTGTGCCTCTATATATAGATATATATATATAGAGATTACTTCATGGTTGGTGAGTGCGAACGATTTTTATTCACGAGTTGTGAAAGATCGTTAAACGAACGAGTGAGCGCAGCGAACGAGTGAGTTTAGCGATCCTTCACAACTAGTGAATAATAAAAATCGTACAAACGAACCAAACATGAAGTAAATTGTTTATTATATGAGTGTAAAGATGAGTATAGAGATACCAAATATTTGATATACTGACGGACAACAAAATACAAGCGAAATATAAAAACAAAATTCTTACCATTTAACGATTTGTTTTCGTGCAGAAAACACAACCATGAGGTTTATTTCACGTTAATGAAACCACAAATGTATTTCTTCACGATCTTTCGAGATTTTTTGCAGACAAAATATTATAAATCTCTCTCCTCAGTAAGTTGACGAAATCGGACTCCATGTTTACATTAGCCTGCGAACAGGCGTTGAATTTTTGGGTAAGAAAATGTCAGCCAATCAAAACGCTCATACCACTTTTTTCACATGTGAAAAATGTCGTACAACCAATCAAAACGCTCATACGACTTTTTTCACATGTGAAAAATATAGTATGCAGTGAAATACGAGTTTTATTTCAGCCGAATACTACCCGTAAATCTCCATACTCATACAATAAATAAAGTTACTTTTTGAAGCTTTTTCTCGATATTTAGTTTAACATAATTTCAATATCAGAAGTTGTGGTGACCACAAAGCGTTTAGCCATAGATATTAGAAAAAGGGATGGATTGGCAACTCTTTTGTTATCTATATTTTATCTTCAGTTGAGCACACCGGAAGCAAACATTGCCCAACTTGTATGGTAATTATGCTCATGAACTCAATTTCGTTTATGCGCATCATTACCATAGCGAGTTGTGCAATGTTTGTTTCCGGTTTATTCAAAATAACTGAACCGAAGATCGTGTATAGTATTGAATAGCGTTGCCAATCCATTCCCCTTTCTAATATCTATGGTTTAGCAACGACGTGATTTTCTGTAGCAGCTAGATAAACGCCGACCTTGTAGATTCGCACATTCTTAGCACAAGCACAGAATACAGGATAAACAGACGGGCCACTCGAGTTGGGACCAAGGTTGCCAGACTGCATGCATAAATTAGTCAAACTTTTAACAATGCTCTTTGTTTTTCATTGTATTTGCCTTTTGTTTTCTTTGTTTTTGTGAAAGCACTAATGATGGTTTGGCTTAATTATTCAAGAAATCTGGCAACCCTGGTTGGGACTTTTGAAGTTTGCGTAACCGCGCATGTCGTATTACGCATGTTCATTATGCAGGTTCTGGCCAGTCATGATCAATTGCCTTTTCAGGGGCCGGTTGTATCAAAGGCATTTAGCTTAAACGGTGGATAAGTCAAAAATATAAAACAAGTTTGCATGTTGTGTAAACAAACCAGCTAAAGTTATTTGACCTGAGAAGAATTATTATATATAAGACTTAATATTTTATTAAACTCATAATTTCGGTTCCATACTAGGTGTAAAAGTGATTTTTAAATTTCACTTATCCACCGTTTAAGCTAAACGCCTTTGATACAACCGGCCCCTGGTCAATAGCAACACTGAACTTGCTGTTTCACGATTATTCTGGCCAGTCAATTGCATAAAAACAGGTGTACATGTTGAACAGCTGAGTGGTCCTACTGTTTATTTGATATACTGTGGCACAAGATTACGCTTTTGGCATATCATGTATTCATGTTCAGTATTATTGTTTAAATTTGATGCATAATCGCTATTCAAAATAGATTCATTATTGGGGCAATTTCCTGCTTTTGTACAGAGTTATCAAAAAAGTAGACCCTTTGAAGTAGCCGGAAATTCGATTAGCCACAATCTGTGACCTAAGGCTACGTGCACACGGTGCCGATTCCGAGCGTTTTCATTCCGAATTATCTCAAAAAGCTCGCGACTTGTTTACATAATTTAATGAAAACCAGCATAAACATCGTCTAAGTGTTACAAGGTGTTAGTTTATAATCTGTGACAAGTGTGAGTCTAGAAGTTAAATCGACTGACGTCATTGTTACATGATCTAGCAACTTGAATAGCAATTTAGTTAACGTTTAATTTAGATAAGTTAATGTTTAATTTAGATAGAAAACAGTGCATGCATAAAACAGAGTGTGTCAGAGTACACGAGAGAGTTAGAGTTACGCTGTTGAAGAGAGAGCATCTCAGACGAAGTCAGATAAATATATATAAATTGTATAACCTAAGAGTTGAATAACTAAATAAAAGTTTGGAGTCTATAACGGCCTATCTGTATTGGTATTCCCTCACAACTGGCAAGAAGTAACCTGTATGGTACGAGGTAACATTTGGCGACCCCGGCAGGATTGCCAAAGAAGGGAAACATGTCTTTGAGGATGGTTCGGTGCGAAGAGACATATGAGGAAGAACCCAAGACGCTTGAAGTGACGACGCACACGAGGTTAGATCGTTTTCAGTTGTTTTAGATAAGCAAACGCACGCGTTTAAAGAAGAGTGATTTCCCACGTGTTTGTGAACATTGTTGATTTGAAAGGTATACGCGCTTGTTGTTTTAGAATTAGTTTATTTGTAATTTGGTCAACATTCAATAAGTATGGCTGAGCTTGAAACTTTACATTTGGAACTAGAGTCGTTACTATACGCAAAAACCGAAGAGGAACTAAAACAATTCGCGACATTGTTTGAAATAGATAAAGACATTTCAACGAAAAGCAAGTTTTTCATTTTAAAAACAATTCAAAAGTCTCTTGACGAACGAGTAAACGTAGAAGGCGAGGAAATTCAAAAAGTTACTTGGTTCAAAGAGACAATAGCAAAAATAAACTCTAGTGCCGGAAACCAAGATAGTCAGCCTAGCGAGCTAGACGCACTAAAGAAGGAAATAGAGGCTTTAAAAGAGAAACAACAAACAGAAATGAATACTTTGCTGTCAAAACTAGCCGATGTTCCCACAAGCACGGAAACCACAACACCCACCCATAAGATAAACGATTTAACTGAAACACCCACAAAACCCAAGGAATGCATGAAAACGGAAGACCTTTCAAATTCTTCATTTCTGCGTCGCGAGTTTAAAATTTCCGGACAAATTGGTGAGCCGGGTCAAGCAGACAAACTGACATTCGTTTCTTTGACTCATCAAATTGACTCTGGTATAAAACGTGGTTATAAAGAAACCGAAATTGTTGACGCAGTGATTCGTGCTATTTCTTTACATAGCAGTTTAAGAAGTTATGTAGAGACTCTAAAAGATCTATCTCTGCCAAAACTGAGAAAAATCCTGCGTGTTCATTACCGTGAGAAGTCTGCGTCCGAACTCTACCAAAATCTAGCGACCATATTTCAAGAACCAAAAGAAACCTCTCAACAATTTCTTTTGCGCTCCCTTGACTTACGCAATAAGGTTGGGTTTGCAAGTAAAGAGTCAGACTGTGAAGTTCAGTATGACGAACCTCTGATTCAAAAAACCTTTATGAAGTCTTTCGAGACAGGATTAAGAGATGATATTTTAGCAGCAAATCTAAGGCCTATCCTGCGTTTATCCGGATTAACCGATGAAGATTTAATGCGACATGTCAATGAGCTGGCATCTCACCAGGCAGAACGTCAGAGCAAGCTTGCATGTGAGAGGACGCCAAAATTAATGCATGTGAAGTGGACGGTGCGGAAATTAACGATCGCAAAAATGGCGGTGAAAATAAGATTTTGGCGGAGATACGCGAGATAAAGTCAGATCTTGCAAGTTTAAAAAAACAGGCTCGCGACAGTTTGTCTGGTAATCGAGAAGTGTCGTCAGAGGACCGGACGTCCTCGAAGACAAGCCGACGACGTGGTTGGGGGTGTAGTGCATGTAAAGAGCGAAGAGTCGGCCCCAGTTGCCAACATTGTTTTTCGTGCGGAGAATTTGGTCATATCGCGTCAGAGTGTGCGAAAAACTCGAAGCGTTCGGGAAACGAGTACCGGCAACCCCGCCGTCGGGACAGGGTTTAGCCGGGGAATTAACATCCCGTCAGTGTAATCATTGTTTAAAGTCTCTAAATGGAAACTTTTGGCGCTGCAAATGCTGCAAATTAGTTCATTACTGCAATAGAAATTGTCAGAAATCTGATTGGCCTCACCATAAGGCATTATGTACAGCTATTAGTCATAGAGAATTTAAACACGCCGAAACGTCACAAGATAACCGGCAGGAGATTTTCATGAGTCACCTTACACCTAAGGAACATGAGAAACTAATTAAATTAGTCGGTCGAAGATGTATTGTCAAGGGGAAATTAAACGGGAAAACAGTAGAAATTCTGTGGGACACTGGAGCCCAAGTATCCATGATTTCAAAAGCGTTTTTGCAAGAGAATTTCCCAGATTGTAAGATTAAAGACGTGGACGAGTTACTAAGTTGTGACCTTTCACTGACGGCTGCTAATGGGAGTACTATCCCTTACGAGGGGTGGGTTGAGTTAAACTTTCAAGTCGGTGGATCTAAGAGCGTGCTTCCTGTACCATTCTTAGTTGCGCACGAAATTGTAGAACTACCGTTGGTTGGCTATAACGTAATTGAACATCTAATAAAGTCTAATGAACTAGAGTGTGATGGTATTTCGTCTAGTTTTATCAGTATGGGTGTGTCACAGGCTCCTGCCCTTATTGAGTTCATAAACAGTGTAACCCGAGATGAACTTTGCCCTGTCAAAACTCGCAAAAGTGACGTCATTTTACCGCGAGAACAGTCGGTCAAAATATCTTGTAGAGTGAACACGGGTCCGCTTGGGAAGTCTACCCCAGTCCTTTTTGAAGCTGATGAACACGGCCAGTGGCCATCAGGGGTGGAAGTACCTGATACCCTTCTCATGGTAAAGGGGGGAAAATCAAGCCGAGTCGACATAGAAGTCCGTAACACAACACGACATGACATTAAACTTAGAGGACGTACAGTCCTAGGTCGTCTTCAGCTTGTTCAGTCAGTAGTCCCAGCGGATGTAAGATTAAAGGACGAGTCCGAAAACACTCAACAACCACAAAACCAGCATGAACCACGTGACCACAGAACAACCCAAAATCCAGATGTTCCACTGATAGAATTACCTAATCATTTGAAGGGTGTAGACTTCGGAGGACTAACAAGTAAACAACGGCAACTTGCCTCTCAACTTCTTCTTGAAGAAGCTGACGCATTTGCACAAAACGACGACGATGTTGGCTCAATTCCCGACCTTCAAATGAACATACAGCTCAACGATACAACACCCGTTCAGAAGAATTACGTTGCTGTTCCCCGACCTCTTTACCCAGAAGTCAAAGCATATATAGAAGACCTATTGAACCGGAACTTTATCCGAAAATCTAAATCATCTTACAGCTCCCCAGTCGTTTGTGTACGGAAAAAAGACCAAAGCCTGAGGCTCTGCGTTGATTACCGGGAACTGAACCGAAAAACACACGTCGATCGCCACCCAATTCCGAGAATTCAAGAAACGCTGGACAATCTTGGAGGAAGCTCTTGGTTCTCTGTCCTTGACCAAGGAAAAGCCTACCACCAGGGTTTCTTAACACCAGAGAGTCAACCTCTCACCGCGTTTATCACACCTTGGGGATTGTACGAATGGATCCGGATTCCATTTGGCCTTTCAAATGCTCCAGCTTCCTTCCAACGCTTTATGGAAACCTGTTTGGGTGATCTTCGAGACGAAATCTGTATCCCGTACCTCGACGACATCATCGTGTTCAGCTCCACTTTTGAAGACCATATTGAGCACTTGCGAACAGTTTTTCAACGATTGAAGGAATATGGCGTCAAATTAAAACCAAAGAAATGCACGATGTTTAAAAGGGAAGTTGTGTTCCTAGGAAGAGTTGTTTCAGCACAGGGATATAAGCTTGATCCATCAACCATGGCCCCAATATTACGCCTGAAAGATACACCACCTAAGACCGTGAACGAAGTACGCAAATTAATGGGGTTCCTGAATTACTACCGACGTTATATAGAGAATTTTTCAAGGATTGCTAAGCCTATCTACAACCTTGTGAAAATCCCGGAAACGGATGGGAAAGGGAAGAGCACATCCACTAGTAAACAGCTTGGAGGTAACAACCCAGTGTCATGGACGTCGACGCACCAGTCTGCATTAGAAACGTTAATCAAATGCCTCGCAAGCGCACCCGTCATGGCCTATCCAGACCCTCGAAGTCCCTACGTACTTCACACGGATGCATCAGAAGGCGGATTGGGAGCTGTCCTCTATCAAGAGCAGAACGGAGTTTTGCGAGTTATTGCTTATGGATCACGAACTTTAACACCAGCAGAGAAAAATTACCATCTACACTCTGGCAAACTGGAATTTCTCGCCTTGAAATGGGCTATCTGTGAGCAGTTTAGAGATTACTTGTACTACGCTCCGAGTTTTGTCGTTTACACAGATAATAACCCGTTAACGTACGTGCTATCGTCAGCGAAACTGAACGCAGCTGGACTTCGTTGGATAGGAGAGTTAGCTGATTTCAACTTTACAATACGCTATCGTCCTGGAAAAACCAACGTTGATGCAGATACCTTATCCAGACACCCTGAACACATGAGACAGTACATGGTATCTTGTACAGAAGAAATGCTTCAAGAGGAATTACGAGCGGTCATTCAGTCGATTCAGCTGCAAGATAACGGTCAGGTGAACTGGATTTCCTCTCTCACTTCCGATCCAAGCGTGCTGCACGACGGTGTCCTGACACCAACCCTTAACACTATACAAACGCTCGACATGGCTGACGTCCGACAGGCTCAGATCGACGATCCCATCACTGGAAAAGTCCATCAGTTTGTACACAGCAGAGTACGGCCAACAACCGCGAAGACTGCAGGCGAATCACCTGATGTTATACTTCTTCTTCACGAGTGGCTCAAGTTGCACATTGGCAAAGATGGCGTGTTACGGCGTAGGAATGGCGACCAAGATCAGATTGTTCTGCCCAGTAAGTACCGTACAACCGTTCTTGTGGAATTGCACGACAACATGGCTCATCTAGGGAGTGAACGCGTGTTACGTTTGGCTCGCGACCGCTTCTACTGGCCGCGAATGCAAAGGGACGTAGAGCACTACGTGCGAAACATCTGCCGCTGTGTCAAACAGAAACCACCACGGTTAAAAACACGAGCCCCACTCCAACCGATTGTTACCACCTCTCCATTTGAATTAGTTTCAATTGATTTCGTACACCTTGAAAGATCGAGCGGAGGGTATGAATATATCCTGGTGATAGTCGACCATTTTACCCGGTATGCCCAAGCCTACCCCACCCGAAACAAAGCAGCTAAAACCGTGGCGGAGAAGCTATACAACGACTACATACTACGCTTTGGATTTCCAGCGAAGATTCATCATGATCAAGGTGGTGAATTCGAAAACAAGCTCCTGAAGAATCTGGAAGATCTGTGTGGTGTTGGTCACTGTCGCACAACGCCTTATCACCCTCAAGGAAACGGACAGGTTGAGCGGTTCAATAGAACCCTATTGGACATGCTGCGAACGTTACCAGAAAAGGAGAAGTCACGTTGGAAAGACCACGTGAACAAAGTTGTTCACGCTTATAACTGCACTCATAATGACACCACGGGATTTTCCCCATTTTTCCTGCTGTTCGGGCGGCATCCCCGTTTACCCATCGACCTAATCTTTAAATCCAAAACACCGTCAACCAAGCAAGAGTACCCACAGTTTGTGAAACAATGGAAAGATGCAATGAAGGAAGCGTACCAACGGGCCGGAAGGCAAATAATTGAGAGAAGTCATAGAGCGAAGAAAACGTACGACCGATGGGTTCGTAGTTCGGTTCTAGAACCCGGAGATCGTGTGCTGGTACGTAATCTCAGGGAGCGGGGTGGACCAGGCAAGTTAAGATCGTTTTGGGAAGATGATATTCACGTCGTGATTAAACGGAAAAGTCCAGAAAGTCCAGTTTATGAAATTAAACCGGAGAGAGGTGAAGGGAGGAAGAACAGGGTTTTACACCGCAATCTACTGCTCCCCCCTTGTGAATATTTGCCATCAGACACAGATAAACCAACCCCAAAAGGACCACCTAGAACCATACCGCAGCGACGACAACCACCCAAGCCTAACGTGGCACATACTGATGGAGCATCCAGCGACGATGAAGACGCCGAAGCAGTCGTGATCCCTCTAGGCCTTCCAAAATGAGCACCTCCTTCGACCCAACCCACACTCTTGGTCCAACCAAACACCACACCTGCAGAAGAAACAGTCCCTATCCAACCAGAACCACACAACACCATAAACCCCGTGAATGACCCAGTCGACGAAACAATAAATCCTGTCGTCGAAGAGAACAACGCCAGCCTGGTTCAGGACATCCCAAATATCCCACCTCATGAAAACCCAAGACCGCAGCGCACACGACGTCCACCCGATCGTTTGACTTATTACAATCCTGGTGCGCCTCTTGGAGTCTTCCCAATCTCAGCACCTATGCACCCGAACCAATCAAACTTCCACCGAGACCCTCATTTTCCTTATCCTGCGCCCCACCTACCACCTCCTCACCATTCACCCAACATTCCTTTCCCTTACCCACCTCCTCCTCTTCCTGGACCATCTATGATGGCCTACGCTAACCCTCTCCCTCATCAGTTCCCACCATTTCTTGGAATGCCGATGATGCATTCTCTAGTGTACTAGAACTTATTTTATTCCATGGAATTCCATTTAAAACGAAAAAATAAAAACTAGCTCCACAACTAGAAATTATAATGACGATATATATCATATCTTTTAAAACTATCACGTATACATAAGTTTAATGTTTATGCCAGTTAAGAAACGCTGCAGCAAGATATTAAAGTAACTGGGTAAACGTAAGATAATTTTAAGGGCCCTAGCGTTTAGAGTATAAGTAATAGCGATAGTTTTACGGAGAGGACTCCGCGACTAAGTACCATGTGGTACCAAGCATTCCTACAAGCAAGTGTCACGGGACGACACTAGTTTTGGAGGGGGAATGTGTTACAAGGTGTTAGTTTATAATCTGTGACAAGTGTGAGTCTAGAAGTTAAATCGACTGACGTCATTGTTACATGATCTAGCAACTGGAATAGCAATTTAGTTAACGTTTAATTTAGATAAGTTAATGTTTAATTTAGATAGAAAACAGTGCATGCATAAAACAGAGTGTGTCAGAGTACACGAGAGAGTTAGAGTTACGCTGTTGAAGAGAGAGCATCTCAGACGAAGTCAGATAAATATATATAAATTGTATAACCTAAGAGTTGAATAACTAAATAAAAGTTTGGAGTCTATAACGGCCTATCTGTATTGGTATTCCCTCACAACTGGCAAGAAGTAACCTGTATGGTACGAGGTAACATAAGGACAAAAACTAAGAACTTCATGCGACCAGAATTTTCATAGTTCATATCGTTTTCATTTTGACTGTTGTGAAAACGCTCGGAAATGACCTCGTGTGCACAAAGATTTAATTTGACAGTTCGGAATGCTTCGATTCGAAGGTCACTTAACAGAATTAATTCGTTCTAATCATGGAATACACCTGGACTATCCTTAACAATATAGTGAATTGTAAGTTTACATTTTTAATTTGTGCATCCTATTTTGTTCGCTGAAGTTATTCTAATTTGTCCCATGTGTGTATACAATCATATGTTTCTGACAAGCATTAATTCGATCGAATTAAAAAGCATTCCAAAGTTCTACTTTTTTTATACAGAGTGAGTAAAAAAAACTGATGCCCTTTCAAATTCAAATTAGACGCGAATTTCATTATGGCTTATTCCCATGGGTCTGTATTGTTGTCTTATTTCTGACTTTGTCTTGTTTCTGACAAATCTTGCACGACTAGAATTATGCATTTTAACTTCCACGAGGAATTAGATTTTGTTTTACATCAACGTCTGCCAAACTGCAAGAATGCAATGATGCTAGCTTGAATTTCAATATCATCTGGGGTTTTTTACTCACCCTGCGCTGTGAGCTTAATCACGTTCTGTTCTCTGTAGACCCGTGGGAATAAACCGTAATAAAATTTGCGGCTAATTTGAATTTGAAAGGGCATCAGTTTTTTTTACTCAACCTGTACATCCTGTACACAACCAAAAACGAACAATCTGTTCTGGCATAATGAAAACAGCATTAAACAATGTTTTGCTGCCCGCATTGTTCAAGTTTGTCAGCAATGTTGTTCAACATTGTTACACCAGATTGCAGGCTAATTCCGGCTCAACAACTTGGTCAAAGAGTAGAGACTACAAAGAGGGTCCACTTCATTCAAAAAAGCGTAAGGTGCTGTCGTCATGATACGTCATGGGCGCCATGTTCTTAGCCAGTGCCCTAAACAGAAGCATTTCCCCCCGGTATTAGAAGCCATTTTTAATATTTCCGGTGGGTGACTTCCTCCGTTTAGGGCACTGGCTAGGAACATGGCGCCCATGACGAATATTGCATACTCGTTCCCCCCGGAAATATTGAAAATGGTTACTAATACCAGGGGGAAATGCTTCTGTTTAGGGCACTGTTTAGGGCACCGCCCATGACGTATCATGACGACAGCACCTCTTTGTAGTCTCTACTCTTTGACTTGGTCAGTATTGTTGACAACATTGAACAATGTTGGCAGCAAAACATTGTTCAAGCCTGTTTTCATCAGGCACAAACAGTTTGTTTGTTTTCTTGCTGTGTAGTGGACGGATTAATAACAATGTGTTTAGTTTCGTTAACATTACAGTCATGCTTGATTTACTTGATCGGCGTTTGCATTGGTGGAATTGAAATTTGCAGTAAAAGCTGGTCCTCACTAGCGACATAAACATTAGGAAGATAAAGCAGAGCGTATTTTCTTTTGAATTTGCTTTTCTTCTATAGACCACTTGCAGTTACGTCACACATCGCGTTGCTATCCGCCATACTGGAGGGCAAATTTTGTTGTGTGAAATGTCAACAAATGCAAAAAGCACAGTTAAGCACAGTTGTAATTCAAAAATGAGCATACGTTCACCATATTTCATTAAAAAACACGTACGCCGCGCGTATTAGTATTGTTTTTGAAAAATACACATTTTATTTTATATAAGAAATTTTGTGGAACACCATGTAATTAAATTGATTTTATTGAAAATATCATGGTCTGATGATGATGGCCTGAGTCAAATGGGCCGAAAGCTTAGATATTTTCAATAAAATCAATAATTCACCATGCAAAGTCTGAAATTACAAATACACATTTTGTTTTTAAATTTGCCCCCAACATGGCTGCTAAATTACAAAATCGTTGCGTGTGACGTGCAAGTGGTCTATTTCGTAGTCTTAACATGTCCATTACAATCGTATCGTGGCGAATGCAGCGTGTTGTATTATGTGCATATCATCAGTTCTGTCTGGGTGTTTACGAAGCAATGAATTACGCTACGTTTCACCACGATACGATTGAAGTGTAAAACGGGTTTCTTTCTCGCAGTCTTATCCTTGTACTTATGTCGCCAATAAAGACCACGCTTAAAATTGCCAATATAAAATTTAGTGTTGAAATTAATAATACAAGCATGTACTTTTTCTCATCTACTCAATTTATTCTTACAGGGATCGGTCAATTGGGATTTCAACCATTTAATCCGTCTAACGCTTCTTTTTTCAGGTCGATGAAATCGCCAACCGAACGATAAAACCTATACATCGAACTTTGAGAATTTAGAATATTTGGCAGACATATTGTCATTAGAAGATTCTCAAGTAATATGATTAGGTGTTCCCTGAGCAAACGCTGTTAAACTGAGGAGAGCAAATTAATGTTTTTTTCTCGCACATTGAGAAGAACCTTGTCGCTTTTGCTCATATACTTTCCACGTTGAGGATATATTGCTATCTTTCTGGTGCAAATTTGTAAGCTTACCCTTATTTCTATTGTCAACCTATGAAGGGGACATGAATGCTCCTCGAGAACAAAACTATTGTATCAAAAATCAATGACTGAAAAACTGGAAACAACTTCTACGACACACTATCTATAAATAAAAAGTGTGTAGACAATCAAACTCTCGAGGACCAAAGGACTGTTATGTATTGTTATTTGCTTTCTCTGCATCCTTTTTTCATTGTTGAATTGGTAAATCTCTCCCCAGACATATACGCCCGAAGCGGCGCATACATCGCGCTACTTATACACGAAAAAAGAAAAAATGCCGAAGTTTGTTACAAGTACTCAGAAATATCTTGAAATTTTTAAGCAAATAAACAAACTCTGATCTGATTTTGTTACAATTGTATTAATTCTCGTGTACATAATCCTTGGGCAAATATATTTAAAAATGACAAGTAGGAAAAGGTGTAATGTTCTTGTCATAAATGTTCTCATGCGTTTTAACCACTAGCAGTAGGAGACAGGTTTCACAGTGGTTTGGTGTTCATAAAGTGTTTCGTTTTCCATTTAAATTCAAATTCCGACAGAGCAGGCAGGGCGAAAGATCTTGCGAAAATGCGATTTTTTGTCGTAGCTTTGCTATTTCCTGCGCTTATCTGTGCATCGCACTGGAAATATGGAATAGATGGTTTTGAAGAGCTTGCAAGATTTTTAGATTCTTATCCTGAGAAATGCCAACCAAGAGAAAATAACCTCCCGCCAGATTGCTTGGAACACATTAAATGGGGCCTTGAAAATGTGCTCGATGGACCTTGGCTAAAATATGGTAATAATGAAAATATCTTTCATCATATTCCCTTGGATAAAGTTCAAAATGCTCTCAATTCGGTTGAAATGATAAAAAAAATACCCGGTAAACTCGAAGAACACGGATTGATTGCTTTTACCTTCCTCAAACGAAAATTCACTTTAAGCAATTTAATGGAAAACTGTCTTGAGGATGGCTTGCATGACTCAAGATATCGTACGAGCCAAGATTCGCCTTGGGTTGAAACAAAAAGGTTCCACTTGTCAATGGCCTGTGAAAAATTACCAACGCGTGAAGTCATTCATCTCTCAATGAAGGATGTCTGTTCGACTCTCTCGCTTTGTTCCACTAACGTTCTTTCCAGTGAAAAGAATGGTTGCACTGCCGAGCATAAATGTGATGTGAGAAAAGCTTTCCCATTGATGGTCGAGATGTTTTTCTACAAAATAGCCTATTCCATAGTCGATTCACTTTGTCCCTCCTTATGCCCTGGGGAGAATTGTAAATTGAATGACCAAACTACAAGTATTCGAAAACAGGTGAAATTGATGAACGCATTTGTAAACATGATGCCAGAGAACAGACCTTTTGACGTCTTTTACAGAGATGCCGTTGGACGAAAGGCTTACTCTAGAGTTATCCAAGCCATGCGAATCATAAGTGAAAACGAAAAAACATTCACCGATGCCCAGTTTGCGTGTGAGGAAATTGAAGCCGAGCCTGCCTGTCAGTTTTTGACCTTACGTCCGCATTACTTGCTGCTAAAGAAAATGAGGGATTCCAGACTTCAATCAGGGCACCAGGAAAACACGGTTGATCTTAGACTTCACCAGAACGTAAACCACGCTAAAATGCTTCAACTGAAAAAAGATACTATAACACACACCGAGTTATTAGCTGCCATAAACCAGCTGAACAGCAACCTTCAGGTCCACGTCCATGGCATAGCTTCATATTTCAAAGGAATTGCAGAATACGAACAAGGTATAGCAAATGCCGATAAGGATTTTATTCACGGCAAACTCTTAGATTTTGGAACTAATTTTGCGAGGCTCCAGGAAAAAGTCCACACCGATCTTAAAAGTGCAATGATTGCTATGGAGTCTTTACTGGTTTTAAATTTAGCTGAGGAGGCGGCAGCTCTTGTTTCGAAAATAGCAGCAGAAGCAAATCCACTGAAAGCGATTTTCAGTGGTGTGGATGAAAAGGGAGTTCGAGATCAGGCAAAAATCGTCGCCTCTTTTACAGCTAAAGTAACACACGGAGCAGCGTTGATTGATAAGCTACTGGACGTAAAGGACGATACCATGGAGATTTCCCTCAAATTTCAAGAGAACAAGAATCAAATAACAACATTAATCGAAGTGGTCAACAGTATCCTCAATGGCAGCGATTCAGCCAGCATAAATTATGACGCCGAAGGATTTGTAGAACAGTACGCCGCGTACACACCAATGGTGGACCAGAGTCGTATGGCTCAGAACATTGCAATGTGGGGAGCGCTCAAAGAATCAACCTGTGATTTGCTAAATGATGTTGATGGGGTATTAGCGTCCGCTGGTTTAGCTGTAGTTAACGGGATGCTTTTGTGTGAAAATTTAGAAGGAACAATTGCCGAGTTCAATGCTCTAAGAGAAAATATTTTTGATTTTCAATTTGAATTAGTTGACACATTGGCCAGGATTGTTGGAAGTAATCTCGCGAATAAGCTTGCTGACTCTATTGGAAAACAAGAAACTGACCTGTTTCAAGCCCATGAATTACTTGCAGGCTTCCTTATGTCCCAGATATTTATTCAGTCTCAAGCCTGGCTCTATTGTGAAAAAATCAGATACCTAAATGAAGGACAAAAGGATCGTGTTTGTTCCACACAAACAGGACTTTTTACCAACAATGATTTAGATAATCTCGTGGCATTTACAGACCATCAAAGTTACATCTCTGTCGACCGCACAGTTTTTATCCCATCAAAACCCCAAAGCAACGGAGATCTGGGTTTCATTAACATTCAAAAACTTGTCAAGGAGAAAAAAGCCTATTTTAAACTACCTCGAAACATAACCTGGCTATATAAATTCGGTTGGAGCTTACTGGGAGAAAGTCACGCTCCTTACGTCGAGAACTTTCAACTCTTTCTCCCAAATATGAAAAACGGAACTGGTGCCAATAAGACATCAACTCGCATAGTCGTGTCAGCGGATCCGGATGTCGGCTGCTACATCTCCACTAACATGACAGACCACGTGAGATACAAACTGCCTGAAAGTCATACCTCATATCTAACACTATACGAAGAAGGTTATCGAAGTTCGACCTGCTTCAAAGAAATTCCCAATCCATACAGCCTCTGTAATAACCTTCCAAACTTATGCCACAGATCATCCAACAAGATTGGAAGCAGTCTTCTTCCCACAATATTATCTGGATGGAGAATCACATATAATGTACAGTCGGAAAACAAGGATCTGGAATGGTCGGCTCCACAGCCTGCGACCAATCTTTATTTCATTGCCAAATTAACACTTCGAATACGTCCCCATGTGTCCAAAAGAAGTGAGTTGTCTGTCGATCACCTTTCAAATGAACAAGATGTGTGTTGTCGGGGCAACCAGTATCGCTCATCCCTGGTCACAAATGCATGTGTGGAGTGTCCAAAAGACTCTGAATCAAGGATGGGAGGATATTACTGTGAAGTTAAACCCCCCAAGTAGTGAGTATCTAGTTATTTAATCAATACTACGATATAAAAATCATGATAACTTAAACTGGCTTGAGTTTGCATCTCGGTTGGGAGAGTCACACAATAGGAAATAAACAGAAGAGCCTTTGGAGCCGGAACTTTTGACGGAAGTTTGTGTCCTCATGCACGTCGCATTGCGTGTGTTCATTATGCAAGCTCTGGCCAATTAATTGCGTTTCTTAACAATAAAACGCTCAACGCTGCAATAGAATTGCAATAAAACGTTAACTGTCTGTTCCGTCGATATTCTGGCCAGTCAACTGCATGTAAAAAAGGCGGATATGTTGCACTGCTTAATGACCCTACTGTTTATTCGCTATACTGTTATAGAGCTACAATCCCGCCAAAAATATTTGGGCAGCGCACACCTTTAAATTAATGTGCATTTTCGGTAACCTAATCTACTCAATTAAAATGGCAAGGCCCTTTAGGTTAAAAGTAGGCCCTTTAGTCATTTTGTTCTTTAGGGCGCTTGTCGCCCAAATAATGCATGTTGAATAAAACCTGACAACGTTTTATCATTTGGTTCAGTTTTATCACCTCACCGTGGCCAGGCAAACTAGTAACATCAGCCAAAAATTAAACAATTCCCAAGCAAAAACCACAAGTACTATACAATCCTTTTTTTATTATTCCAGACAAAGTACCAAGGCTGATATCGAGTTTCTCATTCAAGACAGCTGTTTGAGGATATGATAATAGCAAAACCGTATTATAATAAACTGTATTAAATTATTAAAGATTAATCTGTGCTCGTGTATTCTTTTTGTTCCGGTGTTTGATCCGTGACTCGACAGGAACTCGTTGCTCTATACAAGCGATGTTTTCGGGGTACAAATGCGCGGCATTTAAACCTGAGGTTGCGGCAAGTTATGACATCACCAAATCCCCAAATAAATGAGCGTTTATGAATAACACATCTGAACATTTTGGTCGCAAGAAAGATAAATACGAGTACATTATTCAGCGAGAAAAATTTGGCGAATATTTTCACTAGTCAATTTTACCGGCAAATATTCCAAGAACAGCTAAAGTTTCCGTTAAATTCATATAATGGACGGCAGCAATATGCTCAACATTATTTTGGCATTTTTACAATTGGATTAAACTTACGAATTCAGCAAATTTTGGCCGATGTTTGCCACAAAATCGTTTAAAAATATCCAGGTTGAATTTATAAAAGTTGCATGCATCAATTCATTACTGTGTTTAAAAGATGCTGAGCATCTTCTAGGCAACATTAATTTGAACGAAACAATCTATTCAAAGAAATGAAAAGACGCCTGCTAAAGCGTTTACTCCGCCTTGTAATTTTAAACTAGGAAACCGATCCTCAACCAACTTTTTATAAAATCCCCTCTTTATAAAAAAACGTTCTATTTCTTTTAGCCTATTATGAAAAACTCTGTCCGAACTACAAATCCGTTTTAATCTTAATGCCTGACCATACGGGATCGCCCTCTTTACATGTGCCGGATGACAGGACTTGGATTCTGAGTATTGATATGATATTGTGATTCAAGTTTTGCTTGACTCTCTGTAGTAGCATGAATCTTTTATCTACCGTTGCTTTAAATGTGTTGAAGTTGCCATGAATAGCGTCGTCTGAAGTGCACCTTCGTGCCAGGAAACGTTTAAATCCGCGAAGGAAAACGCCAGTAGACATATCTGGTAGGAGCTCTAAGTGTATTGCTCGTGAAGTTGCGCTCGCGACCTGAAAAGCGTGTCCCAAGTAATTTACTCGAAAGCCAGGCAAGTCCGGGCTTGGAGGAGCGCGCATAGGTATCCCCCTGAACTCGTAGACATACTACACATTTTCTCAAGATCTTCTTTATTGACATTCTTCCTTCAGCTATCCAGTATTCAATTTTTATCCTTGCCAATGTTGTTTGGATGCCTTAGTGCATGTTCTCCTCGTGCACGTTTAAGATATCCAACTGAGTAAAGTGACTTTGCTTTTGTAGGATAATGGGATATTGTTTTGTTTAGAGTAGTTATGTTGTTGCTTTGTTCGAAACGGAACTTCTTGATCCACATCAAAAGTGCTTCGTTGTATTTACTAACCGTTAATGTATCTTCCATGAAAAAATTCGTATTCTTCGGTGCTTTCTTTCTTAAATTGGTCGTAAAACGTAGGGCATATGACCAGTACCAGTACAAGATTCTTCAATGAGCTAAAACAATCGCTTTGAATGGCAGCAGTTAAAGAAAATGTTTGGATATTTGGGCTCTCGTGTGTCTGTACACAGCACTTCAGCCATTCCCAACAGGGACTGTTTATTACCGCTTGTGTCACAAACTACACTAATATCAACCTGCAACGACAAAAGAAAGGAAGATCCCATGAACCAACATCCAGTAAAAGACGCACAAATGTCAGAGGACAGATTGTAACGTTCATCCTATTTGAAACATCGGCAGAGTTAACTTTACGTGTTGCCAACCAGCCCTATCAACTACTTTCCGGATTTCAACCATTCTTCTCAACCAAAGGTTTCCAAGGTTGTTCTTTAACCCTTACCAATGCCAAAAGAGCCTCCGAATCAGACGCATCAATGTTTTGTTCCAGTTGTGGAATGGTTAAAACTTTTAAAGGAGCAACTTTAGTTTTGAAAGTGACAAAACTGACCTTTACAGAACCAGCAAAGACAACTTGAAGGTAGACAAATGCGGTCTCTTCTATGCCACGAACAGCACACATCCACAGGGGATCACTTTAAAATCACGTGATTCAGTCATACGATAAAGTGATCTCAATGAAATCAATAACAATAGAAAGAAACTAATGAAAATATTTATTAATTGTTTGTTTTACTAGCATTTACCAAACCTGTTAAAGCAACCTCATTTTCTTTAATTTGCGTGGTATACCTCTGCGATGTTAAGAAAGACACGGGTAGACTCTCAATTAGTATAGTCATACCATGTCGAGTACAATTGGGATTAATAGCACGAGAGATGTTTGGAAATTTTGGCAAAATTGGACGAGCCGCCGGGGGGTGTCACATTTCACAAAATTTCCAAACATCACGAGTCAGATTTTCGTTGCAGGATACCTCTATAATTTAAAAAGCGCGTGCAGTCACTGAAATTACTTAACAGGAAATTATAGGTTCGCACTTTATTAAATAATATTTTCAAACTACTCAAAATATTGGTTTAAATACTCCCTGAAATAATGCTTCCTATCACGTCTCAAAAGCAATTCTCTAATGTACTTTTACACGCTCCTAAATATGCTGACACATGCGGTGGCTGGATAATGATGTGTATAATGCATGTTTTCTGTATTTTGTATTGACAATCCTTGTCAAATCTATCGTACAGGAGACACACCCCCCCGGGTACTGAAGATTTAAATTTCTCATTTCTTCTGGTTATTCTACAATTATTAGTACCAGTATTCTACAATAATAAGTACCAGAACAATCTATTTTAATAAAAAAAGGTCATACATTAAGGCGTTTCACAAAATAAAGAACGATTTCAGATTTGTCTACTTTTCATACATCCTGTAGAATATACTAATCACTGAAAATAAAGCGAATCCATTAAATTTATTGAGTATTGTTTGTCCTAGCATGTTTTCGATTTTGACCCATAGCTAGTTTTCAAATTTCCTTAAATTTACCAGTTATCCTTGCACTTACAAGGAACACGACCCATAGTTTTCAAATGCGTCGCGATTTTTTTAACTACATCATTTACTTGTTAAAATAGTTTTTGATCACGAAAATTTCTAGCAAAAATAACTAGAAAAAAGATAAGGTCCTTTGCTGTATATCCCTTAATCGAGGAGAGATATGATATTCATATGCATATATTTTCTTAAAGCTACCAGTTATCCCTGCACTTACAAGAAACACGTTACACAGACTGTACAGAGAAAAAATATATAAACTAGGAGCTATCTTATACAAGGGAGCTTAACAGGTTACAAATTTGGAAACAACAGAAACAGCATTACAAATGTATTAAAAATGTATATAAATTGTTTTACTGGTGTTTAGCAGTCCGTTATAGAATAACCTGTCATATTCTTTGCGGGATTCCTCTCTGATCTTAGTTTTATTAACGTAACATCAAGCAACATGAATTCTTATCTAATTTTAAATGGAAAAATAATCTAGCATATATAGAATAATGAATACTGCAAATTCAGTCTGACAATTTCATTTATTTTCGAAAAAAAAACGATTAATGATAGATAACTGCGGCACACCAGATCTCTTATGTAATATTTTAGAAGAGAAACAGAATCCAACAAATTATGGATACAATTAATTTGATTGAATAATTATATGGGCGTCTCGATCTTGACTAAATATTCATTCATATCAGCTAGAATACTTATGAGTACAACGGTAAGATGTTTTAAACTATCAACGCAAGTCAATAGCCCTTACCTTTTATTCACGTCCTAACCCAAACGTCTTGCATTCCCCTTTTTTAGGCCGTTCGCCGTAGTTCGAAAATGTGGCTAGAAAACAAATTTCATTAAGCATGTCGTGGAACTGAGGTAACTTTGCAGAACAGTGTAAATGCATTGTGTACATGAAGAAAGACGATGTCGAAACGAAAACTGTAACAGTCGTTTATAGTGGGTATATCAAGCATGCAGCTGGAGAAAGGCAGTCGCGTTATATCAAAGGAGACCAACGTGATGAATTAAGAAAACAGTTTAATAAAGGTCCTGACAAACCATCTGTTGTATACCAAGAAAGGAAAAGTCATCTTTCAAGTGACGCAATGGCTTCGGGCAACAGGACTGGATGTGGAAATCAACCAGAAACAATGCGTAAGATCTCCAGTGAGGGTAAACAGATATCGCAAATGGACAAAGATCTTGGCAAGTCGTTAGAAATTATTCAACGAGAGCTGATAGAGAAAGAGTCATCACGTCAGGTTCCACCGTCTGCAGCACACGACGGCTTTGTTCATACTATTGGCATACATCCGCTTCTTGTACATATGTGGACTGAAACGCAGGTTAAATTGTGGCATGATAGATGCAAGAATGACATTTCATATCCGGATGCTACAGGAACATTGATAGCCAATCACGGTGGAAAACGTGTTTTGTATTATGCATTGGTAATCCGACATCCTGTTGAAGGCGAACCTTCGTTACCTGTGGCAGAAATGGTGACAAGTGATCAAAGTGCGGGGAACATACGTGCGTTCATCGAAAGATTTCAACGAGACGAATCTCGTTTGTACAGCGGTCACATGTCTATGCCTAGACAAATAAACACAGATTATTCTCGAGCAATACTATTGGCTATGCTTAAAGAATTCAACAACGAAACTATGGTGGATTTTTTGGCAAGGGCAGTCAGAATCGTTACCAGGAGTGGATCAAAAACCGATTTAATGTTAACAATACCCCATGTTGGTTGCAGTCACTTTATGCATATCGTTCACAAGAAGATTAAGCAGCTGAGCCGAGTCGAAACCACCGCACGTAAGAAGAACTTTTTCAAACACGGGGAGTTCGAATCTGAAAAGTTGCCGCTCCTCTGACCCGCAGTTTTTTCATAAAATCCATTTTAATTCTCACTCTTTCAACACGCTTCAAATAATCTCCCGCCATTTTGAATTCTTCAATATTCCGTTTGCAATCGCTCAGAATGGTGATTATTCTGTCCCAGATCCCTCGACTCGCGGTAAATTGTCATTCTAACCGATAGAATTGCTAAAATCATTCACTTTGTAAACACATGGCTTCTTACAAAGCTGCTAGTCATGTTTGTGTTGTGAAGTCCATTTCCACGGCAAATGCAGAAATAAAAGAGCTACCAAAAGGGATATGTAAGCAAAAATTATTGAGACATAAGAAAACAGTGCTTAAACCTATTTTTATCATATAAAAAACTCACAGAAGCCGACGATTCAGGTAACATAAGTAAGCTTGAGACTCCTAAAACCACCCTTGCCAATGCTGGTCGAAAACGTTTGTCAGAGGAAAGCATCGGACAACCAGGAAAGTATAACTAATAATACGTTATCAGCAATGTTGTGCTTAAGAGCCAAATATAACTGCAGCAAAAATGTTGCCTTTGGCTTTGACCAAAAATAGGTAAAATCAATAATAGTCCACCTTCATCATGCATTCATTAACTGTACATAACCTCCCAGGATAAATAATTATTTGACAATTTTTAAATATCAGAGAGTTTTGCAACAATTGTTTTCATGTATTCATTAAGCGTTAACGCTTGAAACTTCTGTTTTAAATGTTTTGTTCCTCACTTTCCAATAATATTATTAGAACTACAAATAAAATATATATTGTCTTCAATGTGTCCAGTTACTTCAGTGCACAAGAAACATGAGGTCTGAAACACCAACAGTAACATGCATTAAAACACTTATCAACCTAAGTTGAAAATAAACCGACAGAACAATCTTCAATAAAGGGGGTTTTCATCCAAACCTCCCACAAAAGACACAATTTATAGCTCACTAAGTGACCATTAATTTCACTAAGAGGCTGCTCAATATATGTAAACAATACCTGTTCAATATATATAAACAAGGTGACAAAATAGTGCACCGAATATCGTTTTTACAATGGAGTGTTATTGCAGCAGTTGCGATATCACTGGTGGGGTAATACCCCCCAGTTACAAGTTGCAAGAGGGGTATCTCTCAAGCAAATGCCTAATTAAATTTTCCTGGAAGGTATATAGAAGTGAGAGGTGTTTCCAACATGTTTCCAACCTATGTGTTACATTAGAACCACATATACAATTGACCCTAATAACAACTGATTTTAAAAGGGAATTGTTGGTGTCCCTTGAGCACATTTTCTTCTACTCTTGGCAGGCGAAGTGAAAGCTCTAGCAGGCGTCTTGTTCCTGTTTATCAAAATAATCGAGTTTTTTTTTCATCAGAAAAAACCAGTAGCAGCTCTACAGTTCTATGCTGGCTATGAAAAGCATGATATTGTTATACTTTTATCATTACATTATCCCCGAAATCACAAATCGCTTTCAATAGTTACAGTCTGAGATACTATGTTGCATTGTGACAACTTCCATTCAAGGTAACCCAGATTGAAAAAAGGCAGATGGAAATGTCATATCTGTGATGTCTAAAGCCCCAGGCTGTTTACAGATTGAGCAAATTTAGGGAAAAACATTTGAAGATGGATAAGGACAATTAATCTATTACCTTTTTCAGAACTGGAAATGGAATGAATTTGTCCGTTGCTTTCCTATTACAATCGTTTTCGTCCAGCATTGGCAAGGATGGCTTTAGCTCTCTCTTTAAAGTTTACTTGTAATAATAGTAAACTTGTCTGAATAGTAGACTTTTGCGAGTTCTGTTTATGATAAAGACGTATGTAAGCACTGCTTTATTATGTCTCAAAAATTTTTGCTAATATCTCTTCTAATTTCTCCATTTTTGCCGTGGAAATGGACTTCACACACACAAACATGACTAGCACCTTTGTAAGGAGCCATGTGTTTACAAAATTAATGATTTTAGCAATTCCATCGGTTAGAATGACAATTTACCGCGAGTTGAGGGATCTGGGACGGAATAATCACCATTCTGAGCGATTGCAAACGGAATATTAAAGAATTCAAAATGGCGGGAGATTATTTGAAGCGTGTCGAAAGAGTGGAATTAAAATGGATTTTATGAAAAAACTGCGGGTCGGAGGAGCGGCAACTTTTCAGATTCGAACTCCCCGTGTTTGAAAAAGTTATGTCCTGTAAAGTTTCCTCAGTTCCACGACATGCTTAATGAAAGTGAACGATATCGGGTCACGGCGAACGGCCTATTTGTTTTGCGAGGCAATATTAGTAAAATAAATAAATAAAAAATCCGCTGATGTCTTCGGCAATTTCAAAATGAGACAACATATATGGTTTGTAATTTGCAAATGTGTGCTAAAAATTGATTGCTTTGAACACGGAAAAAAAGAGTTAAGTTCATGTTGTTGTACACTGTGCTGGTATCAATTTTTTAGCACGCATGAATTCGTAACGATTTTGTTCAACTGTACTGATGAGTTACTTGATAAGACACATTTTGGATCATGAATTTTTTAGCAAAAGTAATTATACGAAATAAATATAAGATCCTTTGGT
This sequence comes from Muricea muricata, assembly GCA_963855995.1. Taxonomy (NCBI): domain Eukaryota; kingdom Metazoa; phylum Cnidaria; class Anthozoa; order Malacalcyonacea; family Plexauridae; genus Muricea; species Muricea muricata. The sequence continues at coordinate 7,237,615 of OY979723.1, read as the reverse complement.
GTGATTTTAAATATGGTCTCTCCAGTGAGTACAATTGACACTAAGAGAGATTTTTTAAAATTAATTATTAAATGTTTCAAGTTAAAGATTCCCCCCCCCCCCCCTCCAGTTTTTGTTCCTGGTAACAGCATAAACCTGGTAGATGAAACTATTTAGTGTGAACATATCCATGTTTACAGACCGTAAAAGCATTTCTTCTTTAATTGCATGTGTGTGTATCTTGTATATCTAATTGTTTCTATCTATAATCTAGTTTAATTTATAGTTAGGATTAACATGCATAATGTCACGCACCATGAATTCCTATATGATTTTGAATGAGAAAATAATGTATGTGCAGGAAATCTAGACCTGTTTACACTAGAGCAAAAGTTTCCGGATTCCTAAAAATATCCGGATTCCTTGTCTGTCAGGTTTACGGCGTTTACACTGCACAGTCTCACACAGCGATTATCAACACTTGGAGCACAACCGTGATTCTACCAATCTTATTTTTGATTTTTTGACCGATTTTGACAGTTCAAATTGATAGCAATACATTTGAAAACCATACGAGCAAGTTCGCTCAAATTCTTTACACAAAGGGTTTGCACAAGAAGGCTTTTGGATTCAAACTTCCTCGGATACAAAATTCCCAAAAACTTTTCCGGATTCAAAAGTTCCGGATTCATAATCATCTGTGATAATTTAGTATCGGATTCATGCCCCTTAGTGTAAACGGTAAAGCGAATCCGACATCAAAACATCCCGTGATTAGCGACGAACCCGGAATCTTTTTCCCCAGTGTAAACGGGGTCCTAGACTAATATAGGAGTACCCTGTAGAACAAAATAATGGCTATACGCATGCAGAACAATCAGTTCTAAAGCTTTTATGTATTGTATCACTATGTATTGATATACCATGTAAGGTTGCACGTGAATGATTCTCTATCCTTTTTCGTAAAAATGATGTCTCCTCGATTTATCGAGAAGATTGAATTCAGTGCATGATGTCATATGCGACGATGTGTATTTCGCATATTATAATTATAAAATCCCATATCCAGTACAGGACGTTCCAAAAGACATAACACTGAAGTAACAGAAGTTATTAAAATTAGAGAAGCAGGCGTTAATTTGCACCTTCACGTGAATTTAGCACAGCACTCAGATACTCATATTATAACAATGGGGGAATTTCTATAGTGTCGCTTTTTTCTGGGGCGCTTTGTGTATACATGGCATTACACAAGAGAAAAGAAAAGCGATGAAATTTATCCACATTAAGAATAATTCCACAGTATGATAAATGGGCAATGCGGTTATATTATGTACTTCGACTGTTAGCTATATTTTCAATCCAGACAATTAAGGAATATTCAGCCCTCGAAATTTATAAGCACGTTGCATGCATTTTTATTTAATATACAACGGAACAATTTTCAAAAACCGTTTGGCTTACTGACAGGAAATTAAACTGAATAGATGGAGACCAATGTTTAAATCTACTGTATATATAAATCATTGTAATACAAGAAAAGCATTTTATCATTTGTATATATCTAAAGGTTTTTTAAAGACCTCCACTACAAACCCTATCAAAGACTGGCAAATAGAATTGGTATATTGTGAAAATGGTCCTAATCAACCGCCTGTGAATAAGTTAACATTTTTGTAATTTTACTACCAATGGCTTAGCCGGCATGATAATTGGGAGTGGATGTATTTTTTTCAGTTAATTAGTATTCGTGTACTCTGGATAAATGAATGATTTTACTTAAGGAGGCTCCCTACAGTTTGGTTCAGTTACAACCGGATTCATAGAGATCAGAAGTTATTCGCGCGAGTCACGCATGGAATGTTCGCAGCCGGCTATAAAATTGCTCAAGTTTTCAATTTTAAAAACAATAATTTTTGCCGATGTTTTCGTGTTTCTACACACAAAAAAACAGTAGTTCTTCCCTGTAATCGTTTGTATTTCTAGGTTCAAGTGGTATGTGTTTCAAATAAGTTTTTGGTTGTTTATTATGTCCAGTAATGTAATTTTTGATGCTCGAAACTTTACGAAAACCGTATGGACTCCGACTAACTATTTATATTGTCTTCATCGGCTTCATGGCTCTTCTGAAGTATTACCAAAGCTTATGTAAGTTTTCTTGTTCAAGTAAATGCGATTTTTTTCGTGTTTTAACAACATAATCTTGTAACCATTGTGTATATAGTACATAAAGTCATGTATTTAAGCCATGAAGTCAAATTGGTAATTCAATGTTTTGAAAAGATTTTCGTGCATCAGTCTTTAATGACAATACTAAATTCAACAAACAGTGGATTCATTTGTTGCCTTATTATGTTGTGTTTTTACTTTTTGGCAATATGAATGTCTTTTAATCTCTTCTTAAAGGAAAATGGCAACAAAAAATTTTATTTTCTCATTTGAAAGAGACTCTGAAATAATATATAGAAGTCTATTACAAAATTTTTATATCTGTTTTACTTCGGGAGATATTCTGACCTAAATAATTGAACTGGCCGCCATCTTGGGTTAATTTTTAACCTCATTAACAATGTTTTAGTGATGTCGCAACAGGGATAAGCGATTCAAAGCTTCTCCTAAATACCTACCACCAATAGAATATTTGTGAAACCTTTTCAGTCCGTGCTGAAATTCAAAACACTTACCATGTGTGTGGTTATTAGAGAAAATTAATCATTGTGTCCTAAGAAAAAAAATTGCGTGACCCAAGTTGTGACGTATCATGCATATCTACAAATATCCAAGATGGCGGACAACTAAAGATTTCAAGTCAAAATATCTCACCAAATAAGGCAGATATAAAAATTCTGTAATTGACTTCTATGCATTGTTTTGGAGTCTCTTTCAAATAAGACGATAAAAATTTTTGTTGCCATTTCCCTTTAAACATAGTTAAACAAAAAATTCCAAACGAAAAAATACTACGGCTATTACAACACGCATAAAACGTGCCGACACGCCCCCACAAACATTTGATGATGCGTGTACGGTCAGTGAAAATACTTCTTGCGTGTAGTAAAAAAGTCAAAAAAATCACTTCGGGGAACCTAGAGGTGCTATTTTCTCGCTTGTTTGCACGGTGACTATATCTCAAAATTTGTATATGTATTTATCCTATTAATTTCTATTAAATTTCAAAATTTGAAAAAAATCGCCAGTGTAGTTTTTGTGATTTTTGGCTTTTAAAAAAAACTACACTGGCGATTTTTAAATAGTTTTCTAAAAAGATTAAGAATGTCATTATCATGTAATTTCTGCAATAAAAAAGATAGGTCATCGTGCTTGTTTATCCGCTACGATGGCTTTTTTGCTGAATTTTTGTATCTAAATGATGACGACATGTCGCCATGGTTACATCAAGAATTACAATTTTATTTGAAAATTACTCTTTGATATTCGAGCAAGCAAACGCTTATGCAAAAACATCGAGTTTTCTTATTTAAGACGCCTTTTAGTGTAAATCTTTGATATATACTAAAACTGTAGGGAGCCTCCTTAAAGTCGATTGTTTTTTTCGGCCTGTGAACACGAATAGACAGGCTTTGACTTTACAGATAGGAGTTTATGGTGCGTAACCGCAATGTCAATTGAAACTAAATTAAAACTAAGATCATCGAGGTACTCGCATAGAAATAACAGGTTGTTTCATCAAAATAACTATAGACACCAGTACAAAATTATAGTTTCTTATTTATTGTTTACTTAACACCTGGTTAAGCTCCTATCATGAGGTTATAGTGATAAATGATAGCATATCCCTATATACACTCAAAACTACCAGTTATTGTTAGCGTTGCAAGGCACCAAGACTGTGGGTATAAAACATCCGTAAAATTTTGCCTAGGCCAATTAGCTTCCAAAAATCTTTATAAGTCCTACTTGCAGTCACTGTAAAGAGAACCTGAAGTGATGAAAACGGTAAAGGTACTTCCAATATTTTTACTTGTTGAGATGTGTTCTTAATTGCCTGAAATATATATATCAATCTCATCCAACTCACTCAAATATTTCATCCCTATATGCAGAACTACAACCTACCAAAAATCTTTCCTCGTATAAGAGCGTGTCGAGTTTGGAATTATCTTGCAAATGAACTAACATCACTATGGATACTAGCCTTACTGCATTTAACATATATATATACACGGCGGATATCGTTTTGACATGCATAGGTACATAATAGCGACATATATTAAGAATAAAAATTCATATGGTCAGTTGCCAGCGCGTGTGTGACAGAAAATCATATTTTTTGGGGTCAAGATGTCATCGTTGGTTATTTTCCAACTGTCTCTTGTTATCTTGGCGCTAAATTTACTGGTAAGTTTGGTTTATCCTTAAAACCTTCATTCCTTCTCTAGCAACGAATTGTTTAACTAATTGGAAATTTTACAACGGTTAGGACTACATAAAACGATAACTTTTAACACTTATTGACTGAGACCGAGGGAAACAGTATGTTTTGTGGACCAGAGACTGTCACGACAAAGGAAAAAGAAAGGCAGAATTGTCTGCGCCAAAGGTATCAAAAGAGCCATTGTTAAAATTCATGCTTTTTTCATTCAATTCAAAACGTAATCAAGCATGATTTTGCGTCCGGGACGTCTGTAAAGAGGGTTTATGACTTTCACCACGAATTCATAAACAGCTCGACTTCGGTAGTGGCGACTTCCAATGCATTTGTCGTCGTATTTTTTTCGAGCACAGTGCACGTCCATAACCTGTTCTTGGTATCGGTACTGGTGCTGAAAGTCGAGCATCAACGTACTCTATTCATTCGAGGACATAACATAATCTGAATGATAACAGTTTGTTGTTTATGGTTTACGATAACATATATGTTTAAAAATGACAACTTTTGGTATAAACATTCTGGACGGTCATTTCGACAAATTTCGAAAATGTGCGAGCTTCTTTTAGGCTCAAGGAGGAAACGTGGGCGCTTGGGTGATTGAAGAAGGAAGACATTCCTGTCTTTGTTTAGATTGTTTACATAAAATCTGCTTTTGTGTTGGCAGGCCGAAACTATTTCCGATCTTTTATTAACCAAGCAATTGTTTTTTTTTTCAAAATAGTAATTTTTTCGTCCAAACATAAATTACATCTTTTGGATCCTCCCGTGTAAGAAATAGACTTTTTTACTATGGACCATTTTATGGTGAAATCTGTTTTGTTTTACTTTAAGTACCAAACGTGTTTCGAAAGTTCCGTTTCGTTCGAATATGTTTTATGCGTGAAAGATTTAATATGATTCCTATATCGCTCTTTGAATGTGTTTGAGGTCATGCCAGTGCAGTGCTTTGTGTCCTGTGTGTTGCCTGTTGCGATGTAATGTGCTAGTTTTGGTTAGCGAAATACAAAAGAGTGCTCAATGACATATAGACAGAGCGAAATGTATAATTGTGCAAAATACCTCTCAAAAACTTACCACTACACTCTGTTTCATCCAGAGGGAATCTTCAGGTGGTAGACAAATTTCGAAAATGTGCGAGCTTCTTTTATGCTCAAGGAGGAAACGTGGGCGCGTGGGTGATTGAATAGCATGCATTAGTCCAGTCGAAATTGCCTCAAAAATTAGTAAATCAATTTTAGACAAATTAAACACAAAACTTCGGTTAATTTTGAACGTAAACCAATGGAGAAACAGGCAAAACGTTATAGAATGGTTTGGCAGCATCGAGGAAAAAACTAGGCATTCTTTCATTTCGTTTCGCATACTCGACTTTTACCCGTCAATTTCAGAAAATTTACTGGACCAAGCATTATCTTCGGCCTCCAATTTGGCTGACATTTCGGACGAAGACATTTCTATTAAAAAAACGCGCTAGAAAATCACTCCTTTTCAATCACGGAAGACCGTGGATCAAAAACAACAATAGCAACTTGTTTGATGTTACCATGGGTAGCTATGACGGGGCAGAAATTTGCGAACTAGTAGGCCTTTTCATCTTAAACCAATTAGGAAAAAAGTTTGGCAAGAAAAACATCAACTTGTACAGGGATGACGGTTTGGCTATTATTAAAAACAGATCAGCACGTTTGGCAGACAAAACCAGGAAAGACTACATAAAATTTTCGAACAGTTTGGCCGAAATAACAGCAGAATCAAATTTACACGTGTTAAACTTTCTAGATGTAACTTTCGACCTTTCCACCGGAAAATATAAACCTTATAGGAAGCCCAATGACGATCCGTTATACATACACAAGCACTCCAACCACCCACCTAGCATTTCAAGGCAACTTCCAGCATCTATCAACAAGCGCATTTCAACGCTGTCATCTGACAAACAAGTATTCGACGATGCAGTGCAAACATATCAAAACGCACTAGGACATAGCAACTTCAGCCACAAGCTGGAATACATGCCACATGTAACACAGCAGCCACGCAGGAACAGGCAACGCAGCATTATTTGGTTTAACCCTCCATTTAGCAAAAATGTCAAGACAAACATCGCACGCAGTTTCCTCAAGCTTGTAGACACGCACTTTCCAATAGGCAACCATTTACACAAAATTTTTAATAGGAACACAGTTGAGGTCAGTTACAGCTGCATGAGTAACGTTAAGTAAATTATCACAAGCCACAACACACGCATTATTAGGAAAAGCCAACCACAAGACATTAGCGCAGGGATCTGTAACTGTAGGAACAAGCACGCATGCCCACTGCAGAACAAGTGCATGAGTAAGGACATTGTATACAAAGCAACAATTAGCACAGGCAACACACAGGACACAAAGCACTACATTGGCATGACCTCAAACACATTCAAAGAGCGGTATAGGAATCATATTAGATCTTTCACGCATAAAAACTATTCGAACGAAACGGAACTTTCGAAACACGTTTGGCACTTAAAGCAAAACAAAACAGATTTCACCATAAAATGGTCCATAACAAAAAAGTCTATTTCTTACACGGGAGGATCCAAAAGATGTAATTTATGTTCGGACGAAAAAATTACTATTTTGAAAGAAAAAAACAATTACTTGCTTAATAAAAGCTCGGAAATAGTTTCGGCCTGCCAACACAAAAGCAGATTTTATGTAAACAATCTAAACAAAGACAGGAATGCATGCTATTCAATCACCCACGCTCGCACATTTTCGAAATTTGTCTACCACCTGAAGATTCCCTCTGGATGAAACAGACTGTAGTGGTAAGTTTTTGAGGTATTTTGCACAATTATACATTTCGCTCTGTCTATATGTCATTGAGCACTCTTTTGTATTTCGCTAACCAAAACTAGCACATTATATATACATATATATACATATATATATATATATATATAATTAAACACAATAGACAAAATTTTGCTGTCGCTACTCTGAGTTTCACGCGGTTAGGCGATCATCAGGCAACTGACAGGTAAGTTTAATTATTCACATATATATTATTTACAGGTAACATGAGCCCAAGTGAGGTGTTTATTTGCATGTCGGCATTTGTTAAACAGTTCAGATCTCTTGTTCAAAATGTTTTTTCTTCGACCTTTGAGGATGAGTAATTTTTCTTCTAGGCAAAGGCGGCATTTTCTTGGTCCCGTTCCGCGTGTTGGAATTTGCCTGATGATGTCCCATGCTATTGTGTATTCGCGCTTGTTGTCTTTTAGGTTCCAGACGTGTTTAGATAGTTCGGTCTCGTTTTTGTACTTTCTGTTGTTGAGGGATTTGCAATGGTTTCGGTACCTCGTTTTGAAATTGTCTCCGGTTACACCGATGTATGTCCTTGTCTGTTTGCTTTCAGTGGTTGTTACTCTTGCTTCGTAGAGGACGCTGCTTTGTAGGCAATTGCCTTTTACTGGGCATTGCATGGGGTTTCTGCAGTTACATGGGTGGGTGCTGTTTGTGTTAGGTGGGTTGTCCTGGCTGTCATGTCGCTTCAGTATTTTTTTGTTGTGCCTTTTGATGTAGGTTTTCATATTTTCACTGCAGCTGTAGCTGACTCGAACAGTGTGTCTGTTGAATAGCTTGTGTAGTCTGTTGTTACGCGGAAAGTGCTTGTCGATTAGTTGCAGGAAATGGCGCGCGATGTTGGTTTTAACGCTTTTGCTGTAGGGCGGGTTATACCATATTATGTGGCGTATACATATATATATATATATATATATATATGTATGTATAGGTTATCATATGAGAGGCGAGGTGACATCAGTTTTATCGCTCGAGAGACGATATCATATTTTGTCACGAGTGAGCGCAGCAAACGAGGGCGATAAAACGAGAGCGATAAAACGAGATAAAAAAACGATAAAACGAGAAAACGATAAACGATAAAACGATAAAACGAGATAAAACGCGATAAAACGAGAGCGATAAAACTGATACTACCGAGTCTCGAATGTGATAACCTATTTATCACATACTTGTGCCTTTATCTAGAGCGAAAACCAGATTATATTTTCAAATTATTTATACTTCGAGTACATTTCGAAATGAATTCAAAATTATTGTTTAAATACGCTAAACAGGTAGAAATTACAAAAACAAACCAAAAATAACTTATCTTTTAATAGCTGCAAATTTCTCTGTGTTATTTTCCTTGTATTATTTCATATTTTTATTGTTATCTCTCTATCGATCCTTCAGTCGGACGCCATCTTTGTTTTGAGCGGGACAAAAAACGATATCGTGGGACAAAAAACGATATCACGGGACATATCGTTTTTATGTCACCGTGTTATCGCCCAGATAAAGGCACAAGTATGTGATAAATATATATATATATATATATATATATATATATATATATATATATATATATATATATATATATATATATATATATATATATATATATATATATATATATATATATAGTGATTTTTCCTACAAATAAATTTCCTACAAATACCTTTTTGACAATAATATAGTTTTATAGAATATTTAGGAAAAAACGTGTTGGCTGGAGCCAACAAGAAATTTTGTTGAGAATTGCCTCGTGATTAATTCCCAACCACAATTTTTGTAAAATATTTATTCAAAAAAACGTTACGCCTTTACAATATTAAGTTTCACAAACACGATCACAGATGGAAAAAAAACTACATGTCAACATGCAAAAAACGGTATATTCCGAAACGTTCCGATCTGTTTCCACGCGCGGAACACGCGGAAGTAAAACAAACTAATTGTTCTGGAATGAGTTATTAACAGTTTCCGACACCCTCCCCCCATATATATCTTGTCAAGATATATGTTCCTAAGGAAACTAACTCAATGCTAACATTAACAAATTAACAATTGTTCAGTTCATTGTCTCAATGTCCACGTTACACTTGTTCTTCACTTTCGATTTCGGTAACTTCCTGGATTCTGGAACGTGCTGCCACCGCTGCATTCCGGACCGGTCGGAAAACAGAAGCTAGGGGGTCAAGGGTTTGCTGATTTGAACTCTGATCGCACGATAACTCCAGAGGATATAGGTGATTGACTGCTCTCTCCAAGTGTCCATTTGCCGTTTTCACCTTTGCAGCGCGGATGATACCATCTCTTCCTGGAAAAAGCTCTTCTACTATCCCCAATGTCCATTTCCTTCGGTTTCGTTCATCTGAAGCAATAATTACAACTTCACCTACTGAGAGCGTTGACGGCTTCCCATGGTGTTTCAGGTTGTGCTTCTCTCGTAAAGCGCGTAGATACTCAGTACTCCATCTCTTCCACATATGATCTTTGCACTTCTTGAGATTTCTCGCTCGTTTTCTGAGGTCTCGATTTTCTTCATTATGAGATTCCAACTCAGGTAATACGGTAGTACCAACGAACTGTAAGCTGTTTGGCGTAAGTGTGGGTAGCTCTATGTCGTCTTCTTGATATCCAAGTGGGCGATTGTTCAAAGTTACTTCGTTATCTAACAATACGTCTTGCAATTCGTCCCAACTCAAACAACTGTTCCCAATGGATTTGTAAAGGGCGCGTTTTACTAATCCTACGAGTCGTTCAAATTGCCCGCCCCACCAAGGGGCGCGGCTCAAGTTAAATTGCCAGTGAATCTTCTCGGTATATTCCCTTGTGACTTCCATTTTATTTAATCGGTGGTGTAAACGGTCGAGTCGGCGTAAGCTCCCTTGCTTGTTGCTGGGCAATGGTGGGTGGGACTTCTTCCACAACAACCCTGTTTCATACCAGCCGTTTGGATGACGTACAAGTTGTTCACGAAACTCAGCATGCACTGCTTCTTGATCATGTTCAGCTTTATCTTCCAGGCCAAGAACGTCCAGTCGACACAGTTCCTCGTAGTCAGTATAGCTTGTCTGGGTTAACAACATCTTCGAATGATCCAACTCCTTTCCTGGAGACATTAGAGTCCACCCAAATTTAGTTTTCTCTGCTACAGGTTCTCCCAATTCACGTACACGTGCAGGTTCCGCCGTCTTTATTGCTGCATAATCACTAGCCCCAAGGATCAGGTGGACAGGTAGAAAGGGTTTAGGGTCATTGTCCACAATGGTTACTCCCTCTAAATGCTTAAATGACTTGATGATATCTGGATAATGTGGATTGTCAACCACAAACAGTTTTCCTCGCTCCACTCTTGTGACTTCGACTTCCAATCTCTCTTTTCCATCGACAGATTCAACAGTGATTTTGGACCAACACACTTCACGAGTTGAAGAACCTAGCATCATCTCAATCTTTTGCACTTCCTTTGATTGTGACCGTTTTGGAAGTCGATCTAGCAGGGCTGCCGAAGCGTAGGAGCTTCCAGCCCCCGTATCCAGCAGGGCACGACACTCAATTCCCTCTACGTTGACGTTTACGATTGGATACACCACGGGTTTGCTTCCCTGTTCAGTAGCTAACAGCTTCTCTTTCATCATGCAAATTGAGTTATGGTGTCTTTGTTTACACCGTTGACAACCGGAAGTGCTTTTACATTCAGAAGCTCGATGTCGTGCTCCCGTACAGTTAAAGCATAGCCGTTTGGTTGCTAGGATTTTCTTTCTTTCGTTAACATCTGCAACACGCGTACATTCGCGAGACTTGTGACCCACATCATCACAATACACACATCCCTGTTTCTTTGCACCAGTGTTAAGAATTTTCTCTGATCTATCCCTACGTTTCCTGTCTTTACTACTCTCCTCGCTACAAGGATTAATGTCTCTCCACAATTTCAATGCTGTAACTAGCTGTGCCAGGCCCCAATCTTGCCAACCTTCTTCTCCTCTCACCAGATCACTCTTTATACCAGGTAGTTTATCTAAGACACTCCTTGTCATTCCATTAACACGCTCTAATTTGTTACTATCGACTGTTCATGTCTTGATATCGCTTCGCTACTGTTCGTTTTTACCACTTCGTCACTTCTTTTCACGGCAAAGTCTAGCGCCCGTAATTTCGCAGTTAGTTCCTTCTCTTTTTCCTCCATATTCCCGAGAGATAGCTAGAATAATCACCACTTTTTAATCGCTTTTAAGACAGGTTTTTGTTTTCCCGCCAATACGGCGTAACGTCGTTTCTTCAAAATTTGCAAAGGTTCTTGTGCGAGCGTAAATCACAGATCCCGTCCGTAGAGGTGCCACGTGTTGAGAATTGCCTCCTGATTAATTCCCAACCACAATTTTTGTATAATATTTATTCAAAAAAACGTTACGCCTTTACAATATTAAGTTTCGCAAACACAATCACAGATGGAAAAAAAACTACATGTCAACATGCAAAAAACGGTATATTCCGAAACGTTCCGATCTGCTTCCACGCGCGGAACACGCGTGAGTAAAACAAACTAATTGTTCTCGAATGAGTTATTAACAGTTTCCGACAATTTTAGGGTGTTCAGCATCCGGAAATATACTCATAAGACCTAAAGCCACAAAATAAACATAAAATGAAATTGCTCATCGATATGGCAAGTACACTTTTATTTTCGTACCTCTGCCTCCCTGACTATGCCTCTTGTTTGCAATAATATAGATTATACGGTTCTCTGCCTTGTATTTTTTTTTAACGGCTCAAAACAGTTGAATTACTATGGACAGACCACAATACATTGCGATATTGTAAAATTATGGTTTTGATATTGTAGATCTCAATACGAACTCAAAATATATTCTACAGGGTGTCCATAAAATGAAACACAAATTCAACAGGCTGTTTACGTAGCAAGAAAGATGAGTTGTTTAGCTTTCCAATGATACTTTTCTTGTATCCTAAAAACACAAATGACCAAATAAAAATTGCCGGACGAAATCACATTCTTCCTTCGTTGCGAATTTAATCGAAAACGAAGCATAGTGAATTCCCATAAGGGAAGTTAAATCACTATGTTGAATTTTGATGAGCTACAATCAGCCTAATTCAAGAAAGTAAAACCTGGGTTCTCATATACAACTGACGTTAATGACGACCAATCAGTAAAAGCTTTTGTGAATTTTCTCCTTCAATGATTGCCGCCAATTATCAACAACTTATGAAAACCGGGCTTAAGAACGTTTCATAAGACATGATGCAAAATTTGCATATTCAATTCTCAACGGTGCAAGAATATTGGTCATTTCATGTCGTTAGGATACAAGAAAAGTATCATTTGAAAGCTAAATAGATCTTCTTTTTTTGCCATGTAAAAATAAAATCGTTAAAGTCAACATATGATACGTGACGGCACGTTGAATTTGTGTTTCGTTTTCTTTTGAAACACCCTCGACATCAAATTATTATAATCATAGTAGTATAAGGTTCTATTCTAGTTCTTTTCGTGCGTGTTTTTTTTTCAATTCAAAAGCAATTTGTAGTATTTTTTAACAAAATGGCTCTTAAAAATCAATTTTTTTATCAGAGATTCTACTAAAACAATTAGATTACTCATTTCATAGAAATCTCGAGCTCGTAATCTAATTGCTAAATATAACCCTTCCTGACAAAAGAATTCAGATCAAATGAGTTGACAGCAGTTATTTCTGTCCACGTCACTTGAGGTTTGCTGCCGCTAAAACTTATTTGGAACAAAATTCCATAGATGTTTAGTAACATGTTTGTGTATCTTTTTAATGATGAAGACAGTAATGATAAAAAAGACATATTCTTTTTTGAGAACTACGTTCAGAAATACTTTTCGCTGAAACCTGATTCTACGCACCAGCAGTTTCAGGAATATATGAAGAGAAACTCTAAAAATATAGAAGATGTGGAAAAGTATGATCATTTTCAGGTATTTGGCATATTATTACGCATACTCTGTTTGCTGCCATGTTAACTGCATTAGCATTTTTGGAGAGGGAGGGCACACTCGAGCTCAAAAGAAATTAATTGTGCAGAACATGAATATAATTTATTATGAATACGCTCCTTCCCAATTACCGAGATTGATACGCTGCTAGATTTAACCTCAGATCTGCGTATTATAGAAAACGCTCTCTGACTTTAAGAGGCGATTTTTTAGAAAGTCGCGTATTTTTTGCGAAAACCGCTCAAAACTTAGCGACCAAGCCTTCGCGAAAAAATGTTCTGCCGCCATTTTCTGTTTTGAAAGTTTTCCAAAAATATTTGCGAAGAAAAACAGAATTTTACTGGATTTTTGGTTATGTCATGAGGCAAAACATTGCTAAATATAAAGAAGGATAACGTGGTACGTGTAATATCGTATTTAATGGACGTTATTTGAATTATTATTATGTTAATATGCACACGTATCTGACTCAGGAGTGAGCATATTTTAGCTGCAAAATTATCTGCTATTTTAAATTAATAATAAAACTGATTGAAAGCCACTGCTTTCGTCCTCTGGATGATGATCAGCTTGTTCACAACTCGTTGATAACATAAGTACATGGAAAACGTTAAAGGATTTTGCATTTTTAAGGAAAATTTGAGCATTTGTAATTTCAAATCCCTTTACTTCAATTTACTAATTTTACAGGCATTCAGTTTTTTACTCATTTACAGGCATTCAGTATACAACTTCATGCCATAGGCTATATAATCTGAAACGCCCTTTTTAGGAATGAAAATAAAATTTTCAGTCATGTGTTTACTGTAAAGTTTTGAATTACACCAGCATCGTGGATGCAACAATCTGGTAGGAAGGTCATAAAGCAGGGCCTGACAGTCAACTGAGGCAGCATGCATTATTAGTAAAGACACCAGACAGGCTCAAGGAGCCAAGCATGTTGACATCAAAACAAAATTGCCTATATGGTCATAAGGGCCAAATATTTTATTTTTTTCTTTGATAATTGCCTGGGTTTAACCCAGACCCCCCCCCCCCCCCCAGTGACTTGAAGTAAATAAATTCCTCTACTAGTTAACCATGAAAGTATTTTTTTATAGATCTCTGTGATATTACTATTACAATCCTGAAGATATGATTACAGTATCTGAAAACATCAACCTCATTCTGTCAGTGCTGGGTGACAAAAACCTGCACATTGTGGAATATTGTGTCTACTGTATAAAGTTATAAACATTTTCATTATATTCACACAAGAATAGATTGTAGCATAAATAATAATCTGTGATTTAATAAATATTCATTTTCATCTTTCATTTTTTGTTTTCTTTAATAGCCTGCAAGAAAAGATCTTCTTACAAATTCTGATATTTTTGCACATTTATTATGATACACTGTATATGCATGATTTAAATTATGCCTGGCCGGGCAAAATCCCAATAATTTGGTCCCACCCACCCATGTGTTTATTTTCATGTGTTTAAAATGTGTTTTTATCATTTAAAATACAATGACCAAATTAATTTGAAAGGAACATGAGTCATGATTGTTGGTGTGGACAGTACCTGTTAATGGTAGCACTCAGACATAATTTGATTGGTTTTAAAAATCATAAAAAATGGCCTAATCAATGAATAATGGTTTGAGTTGAAAATACCTTTTCTAGTTCATGCTTAGTTCCAATTCTCTTCCAAGACTGCTGGACTTTATGGCACTTGTAAAATGTCACTGTGAAAGTAATAATACAAATTGAATACAATGTAACACAAATGGTAAATACTACATTATAACAGTAACATGGCTTGCGTTTAATGTCAATTTTCTTTTCGGCGTCCACTTCCGAATGACTTCAAATTTGAACTGGATGTGGTTTGTAAAGTCGTTTTGATTTTAAAATGCATTTTAGCATTGAGAAAGACATCCAGGCACAAAAATAGATAATTTATAAAGGAGGGTTATTTGCAAATATTACATCATAACAGTAACATGGCTTGCATTCAATGTCAATTTTCTTTTCAGCGTCCACTTCCAAATGACCTCAAATTTGAACTGGATGTGGTTTTTAAAGTCATTTTGATTTTGAAATGCATTTTAGGATTGAGAAAGACATCCAGGCACAAAAAATTGAAATAATGGAAGGTTATTTGCAAATATTGCATCATAACAGTAACATGGCTTGCATTCAATGTCAATTTTCTTTTTGGCGTCCACTTCCAAATGACTTCAAATTTGAATTGGATGTAGTTTGTAAGGTCATTTTAATTTTGAAAGAAATTTTAGCATTGAGAAAGACATCCAGGCACTAAAAAATTGACATAAAGGAAGGTCATTTGCAAATATTACATGATAACAGTAACATGGCTTTCATTCAATGTCAATTTTCTTTTCGGCGTCCACTTCCGAATGACTTCAAATTTGAACTGGATGTAGTTTGTAAAGTCATTTTGATTTTGAAATGCATTTTAGGATTGAGAAAGACATCCAGGCACAAAAAATTGAAATAATGGAAGGTTATTTGCAAATATTGCACCATAACAGTAACATGGCTTGCATTCAATGTCAATTTTCTTTTCGGCGTCCACTTCCAAATGACTTCAAATTTGAATTGGATGTAGTTTGTAAGGTCATTTTAATTTTGAAAGAAATTTTAGCATTGAGAAAGACATCCAGGCACAAAAAAATTGACATAAAGGAAGGTCATTTGCAAATATTACATCATAACAGTAACATGGCTTTCATTCAATGTCAATTTTCTTTTTGGCGTCCACTTCCGAATGACTTCAAATTTGAACTGGATGTAGTTTGTAAAGTCATTTTGATTTTGAAATGCATTTTAGGATTAAGAAAAACATCCAGGCCCACAAAAATTGAAATGATGGAAGGTTATTTGCAAATATTGCATTATATTATGAGTTGAACAATGCTTGGATTTAAAGTAAATTTTCTTTTCGGCGTCCACTTCCGAATACCTTCAGATTTAAGCTGGATGTAGTTTGTGAAGTCATTTTAATTTTTAAAGACATTTTAAGATTGAGAAATAAGAGCAAACACATAAAAAAGGGAATAATGAGGATTGAGGGCATATACCTCAATCTCAATTAACAAGTGTCAAGTGGACCAACTGCCAAGTGTGCAGGACAATAGATATTTATTTCCGATACACACTTGCATAATAGGACTTTTTCCTCATAATATTACAAATATAAGCTTAGATGATTGTTGAAAAAACTAGTGTAGTAGGGCAATAAGACAAAACAATAGCTTGCCCCTGGCTCTCAATGTATAGATTGTCAGTAGTTGACACAGCGGTAGAAATAAAATTTTAAATTAAAGAACAAAATACATGTAAAAATTAACAGTATATCTTACCTCGATCATCTCCAAAGCCCCGAGGTAAGTCCATTGTAGGTATTAAAATCTTCGCGCGTGTTGTGAACTGAATGACTGAACTTAAATCGCGTCGTCGAATATCGAGCCAATTTCACGCAATTTTTTATTTCCCTTTCTCTGTCGATAATAAATCAGTATCCTAATATAACACATTTATTAGTTAATTCAATTTTTTCCATATAAATTAGCATATACGTCTTTATTTTTAAATATTCATAGTAGAACAAAACGAACACCGCTCTTTGACAGCCGCCATGTTGGAAAAATTCATTGATAACGACGTCATGGGTTTTGAGCGCGTATTACGTGCCTAGAAAAAATTCTCCTCTTAATATATTTATTTTGGTTACGAGCTTTCGGCTATCATATAACCTCGACGGGTAAATGATAATAGTCTAAAGGACGCTAAAATTGTGAGGTGACCTTCAAACCTGATACAAGTGTATATTCACACGTGGTGCTAAGTTAATAAAAGTACAAGTATATATATATATATATATATATATATATATATATATATATATATATATATATATATATATATATATATATATATATATATATATATATATATATATATATATGAAAATAAATCGACAATAAAAAGATTATATTGAAAGTATAACCACTCTTGATTTTAGTTAATTCCTGATGTATTTGATGTTGTTGCCTTTGAGGGTGTCGATGAAAATCTCGCTTTAATTAAATGCTGTTTCAAGTATTTTGGTTGTCTTCGACTTACAATCAATTTAGTTTCGTCCATGATTGCTTTCATTTCTTTTACTTTGCTAATGATTTGTGGATTGTTTAGGTTGTTTGTTATTACAATTGGTAAGATTTTATTTCCGTAGTTTTCCTCTTTTGGTGATCTTAATTCAGTTACGCTAATTGTTCAAGCTTTTTCTATCCCCTTTTGTATAAGTTCTTCTGGATAGTTCTGCTTTCGTAGAAACATCATAAGTTCAAGGAGGTGCTTTTCTCTCCCGTTCTCTTCTACAATTATTGTGCAAATTCGCCTTGCTAACGTGTATGGGATGTTATTTTTGGTATGCTTGGGGTTACACGATCTATAGTCTAGATATTGATGGGTGTCAGTTGTTTTATAGAAGATATCCGTGTATAATTTATTTTATTTCTTGTGAAGTAAGATGTCCAAAAACGGTAATTTTTCTCAGGAAGACTGGGATGAAGACTAGGATATATTTACACTTTAAAATACCTTCAAAGCAACTTCATTGGTTAAATTTTATTCTTTTGAAATTCATAACCTATGACATTGTTATAAAGTTATTTTGAATTTAAAATTGAGCTGCTATAATTTGTTTTGATTTATCCTGGATCCGCCACAGATTTTTCCGTGCTGCATTCCATAGTAAAGCGTATTTTTGGATGAGTCGATGAAAGTTTATCAGCTGTTGTTTAGATTTATTCCACAAGAGAACGCAGTCGTCTAAGAATCTTTTAAACAATTTTGATAACAATTCTGCATCTGTGTGTCCGTATACATCTCCAAATAATTTGTATAGTCTATTTTCTAGAAATCCCATGACTAGAGTCGCATATGTCGGAGCCATTTTGGTCCCCATAGCAGTTCCGTGACGTTGTTACTCCGCCTGCCGTAGGCGAGGCGGAGTTTTAAATTCGCCCCGTTTCTGGTTTTTGTGGGTGGTGGTTTCTTCAACTTCATTTGGGATGTGTTTAGGAAGTCCGGGTCATCACGAATGTAGCTCGGTAGGTGCTTGCAAAGGGGTTTTAGCAAGATGTCAATAAAGTTACTCAGGAGATGTGTTGGACATGTAGGTCACGCTACTATTGGTCTAAACGGTAGGTCTGTATGCAATTTCTTGGGGCTTATGTATCTTTGGGAGTCCATATAAGTTCGATGTTCTCGGAGCAAAGTTCTGTAAATAGTCTACTTCCTTTTTCGTTAGTTCCTGTTTATACATCTTTGTTAGATGATTAATTTTTTTCATTATTTTTTTGTCCTCGTTTTCCGTTAATTCTGCATATGCCTCCTCCTTTGTCCGCTTGTTTAATGATGATATGTTCATGATTTTTAAGACTTTCCAGTGCTTTCCTTTCAAGAGCACACAGATGCAGAATTGTTATCAAAATTGTTTAAGAGATTCTTAGACGACTGCGTTCTCTTGTGGAATAAATCTAAACAACAGCTGATAGACTTTCATCGACTCCTCAACAGCCTCCATCCAAAACTACGCTTTACTATGGAATGCAGCACGGAAAAATTACCGTTTTGGACATCTTACTTCGCAAGAAATAAAACAAATTATACACGGATATCTTCTATAAAACAACTGACACCCATAAATATCTAGACTATAGATCGTGTCACCCCAAGCATACCAAAAATAACATCCCATACACGTTAGCAAGGCAAATTTGCACAATAATTGTAGAAGAGGACTTGAGAGAAAAGCGCCTCCTTGACCTTATGATGCACGTTTCTACGAAAGCAGAACTATCCAGAAGTACTTATACAAAAGGGGATAGAAAAAGCTCGAACAATTAGCGTTACTGAATTAAGATCACCAAAAGAGGAAAACTACAAACATAAAATCTTACCAATTGTACAACCAAAACAATCCACAAATCATAAGCAAAGTAAAAGAAAACCTCAACTTCTTCAAATCATCAAAAAAATGAAAGCAATCATGAAGGAAACTAAATGGATAGTACGTCAAAGACAACCAAAAAAACTTGAACCAGCATTTGACTAAAGCGAGATTTTCATCGACATCCTCAAAGGCAACAACGGTAACAAAATGTAACGAGCCGAGATGCGGAGCATGCAACCTCATTATCACGGGGGAATCCATAACATTTAAGAACGGAAAAACATGAAAAATCAATTCCGACATGAACTTCCTATCAAGGAACATCATATATGTCATCATATGCCCGAAATGTGAAAGCTTCTATATTGGTCAAACTGAAAACCCCAGAAACAGAGTCACGGTCCACAAAGAGCAAATCAAACACGAGAAGTACAGGCATTTACATGTCAGTGAGCATTTAAATTTATACAACGGTGGAAACTTCAAGATTTTCCCCATATACAATTGCCACAACAATGCTAGATTATGAAGAGAATCTAAAGAAAAAGAAATTATTTCTATTTTGAAACCTGATCTGAAAACTTAGAACACAACTTTTTTCCCATTTGTAAATAGTTAATAAACATCCGTTAGTATGTTCATCAATGTATGCAACCTCATTATCATAACAGTAGATTGACGTCAATAGAACCCTAATATAAAGGAATACAACCAGTCATATTAATCACACCTGAAGAGCTATAGTTAGCGAAAACGTTTGTGTGTAAAATATCAAATATATCATGAATTAACTAAAATCAAGAGTGGTTATACTTTCAATATAATTTTCTTATTGTCAACTTATTTTCTTATTATATATATATATATATATATATATATATATATATATATATATATATATATATATATATATATATATATATATATATATATATATATATATATATATATATATATATATATATATATATATATATATGAAGATTCGTAATCCAGGCATATTATGATTGTATACAAGTTCTCTGGATTAAATAATACTTTTATTTAGCTTTCGACTCGGTTCTTCGAGCCTTCATCAGAATAATCTATTTACAGGGAATTTTAAGTCTTCGCACTTTTGTCTCTGTTGTTGTATTCGACGTGAGCGTCTGATTGGTTCTTTGGTTGGTTGCAGCGTTTGATTGGTTGTTGTTGGGTGCGTTGTCATGGTTGGACAATCTTGTATTTCAGGAGCGGAGTAATTGATGGCAGGGGGTTGTCGGAAGTATTTGTTTTTATCAGAAGAGTGTTTGAGTTGAAGGAAGGCTGGAGGAATGTCAATGTGTCGGTTTATAGTGTTATTATCTATACTATACCATGCTTCTTTAAACTCTCGTGCATGTTTTGTTTTTGCTTGGTCTAAAATTTGTGCTTCGGTCCAGTTAAATGTGTGTCCGTTGTCATGCGTATGTGAGGCAGGAAGTGATAGTAGGTCATATCTGTTGATCGCGTTTTTGTGTTCTGTTAGTCGGGTTTCGATCTTCTTAGAGGTTTGTCCAATGTAGTGTTGTTCACAGTTTTTACAAGGAATCGAGTAAATTGCGTTTCTTTTTTGCATTGTCGTTGTTTTGTCTTTGTGTTTAGAGAAGTACGTTCTAAGTTTTTGTGTTGGTTTGTGGGTCAATGTTAAAAAGACAAAATCTCTAAGAAGATCCTCTAAGAAGATCGAAACAAACCTCTAAGAAGATCGAAACCCGACTAACAGAACACAAAAACGCGATCAACAGATATGACCTACTATCACTTCCTGCCTCACATACGCATGACAACGGACACACATTTAACTGGACCGAAACACAAATTTTAGGGCGAATTTGTTCGCGCGAACAGACAAAAAAGTAGGAACGCTTCCTACTTGTTCGCCAGCCAATTTTTTCGCTAGCCAATTTTTAACCAATCATGTTGCCGGATTCTTGTTTTCGCTTCGCGCGAACAAATTCATCTAGTGGAAAACGGGCTTTACGTTGTCGGGTTTGGTGTAGGGCTTGTACGTCGACGCGTTGAGAGTTTTACGGCTGTTTCTTGATTTTCTATTTCTTTGGGTGTTTTATTGAGAGCCTGCGTTATTGCGGATGCTGGTGTGAGTTAATGGGTTTTTGCATGACGCACAAACTACCCTCCGTTTCTTCTTTTTTGCACCTTTTGGAAAAGAAGTGATTTCTTTGCTTTAATGATGGTTTCTTATCCTCATCTGTTATGTCGTCGTATTGGGAGACAAATGCGAGTTAAGTGGGATATCGTGCACATAAATTATTGCATAAGCATCCAGTAAAAGCGCAAACAAGCATGATTGTGATTGGTAATATTCATATCATGGAATACCCAAATTCATACGGATTGTTAAATAACTCCCTATTCTTAGCAGTTAATATTTAAGCATAGGCATACAAGGTCGATGTTTTTTTTGGGGAGGGGGCACAGTGTTAGTTTGCCTGACAAGAGTTGCTAAACTGTGTGCATACAGTTACCCTAATGTTGTTCTTAATAATTATATATGCATGATATCCCACTGTGCGAACCCATGAAGGTAGATTTGCTCGAATGCAGCTGTTAGACAAAACTGTTTTTCTGTCAAATCACCTGGGCAGCAAGCAAATTTGAAACCTGAAGTTCCTGAGAGATGACCTTTTTAACATTGATAAAGAAGGCATGCAACGCCCCCCGAAAACACTGATTTGCGATTATGAAAGTATTCTTCAACTTTATAAAAGCGAGAAAAGAGCGATTTTCTTATTTGCTCACTGATTCTTTTTTTTATTTTTTACAGTATATTTTAGAAATACTGATAGGCCCAAATGACCCAAATAACACTCATGTGTTTCAGCTCAAATGGGGGGGGGGGGGGGGTTCCTCTCTCTCGTCCCCTGTACGTCCATGATTTACAGAAGTATTCATTGTTAGATATTTTAAATATTTGACTGAAACATTGTAAGTTTTCTTAAATGTATAGAAAACGGCATTACGCATACAAAAGTTCTTCAAGCGTCATCGCGACTGGGAAAAGACGAAAAAAAATTTTGTCAAAAAAGGACTTCAGTACATAGGTAAAGTATATACTCTTGTGAGCCAGCAGGTTTAATTTCTGGGTAATTTATAAACAAAATGGAAATTAACAGCAAATGAATGTACTTTCCAGTGTCAAAATAGATTATTAAAGACATGCAGGCATACATTAATACAGACCTTCTCACTGAATTAAATCAACCCAATTCATAATGAAATCGCATGGTTGATGAATAGCTAATTCGTTCCCGGCTAGTTTCTCAATACATGCGTGAATCCAGATGAATATAACGCATCAGTGTTTCTTAATTAATTCATCGACGGTGGAATAATACGTTAATGTTCTTCGTATATTATCTTTACGTCACTGTCTCGTAGTACGCACATATATTATGATTTTTCAGCTCATACCCGATATCTTTACGTCACCTACCTAATGTACGTCACCAGCAAGTTTAAATTAGGAGCTTGTGTTGAGGATACTGTATCTGGTAAAACAAA
This sequence comes from Muricea muricata, assembly GCA_963855995.1. Lineage (NCBI taxonomy): Eukaryota > Metazoa > Cnidaria > Anthozoa > Malacalcyonacea > Plexauridae > Muricea > Muricea muricata. The sequence goes on along the minus strand of OY979723.1, from coordinate 7,214,911 downwards.
GCTCCCAAAAAACGGGGTTTGCTTCCCCAAACCTTGCGGAAGTACATCTCCCACGTCTGACTATGATGTTAGTCTCATTGGCCAAGAATCTGGCCTGGTAGTGGCAGAGTTTAATAAGAGATTTGAAGCTCCAATTAATGACGCCCCAATGGATTACAAATCTCTCGGAAAAACTGCTAGCTATTTTGGAAAGCCGTCTGAGCAAGTATTTGACACAAATATATATGCATACTCATTAGAGTACGCTATGCCAAGCCTTTATGACGGCTTGGGCACATTTTACAGAAATCTGATGCGAAAACTTGATTTCTATCCACAATTCCAAATGCTTGAACTTGTTGGTGCATATATGAAGGTATGAGTTTTTAAACTTTTTTAATTGCTGAAACGAAACGAACTTTTCATCGTCCCCTTACTAATTCACGGAATCAGGTATGAAATTCAATGTTAATTCCTGGCGATTGAAGGTTATTTTCTCATTACTATTCCCATCGCGCTTTATGAATCGCTTCGCGATTGTATGAACGGTGTAATTGTCGTGATTGCCTGAACGGAATGACCGGGAGTAATTTAAATGCCGTGCAACAACATAAAAATGGTAACTACTTCATTCTATGCTGCTGTAGTTACTGCCACAATAATTGATAATATCTATGCGCATCACATTGGATGCTGGTAAGACATGCACGGTTGCGTGTTACAAAGCTACTTTCCTGCATCAAAAGATAGGAGCAAGGTGGGGGGTTATAATAGGAAAGGGGGGCGTTAAGTCCCGTTTAATTGTTAAATTCTACTACGTCCGTTATGGCTTTGTTAGAGTTCCACAAGATTAATTTCACAGTAGGGGCAGATTTCAATTAGAAATCAACAAACTGGAACAATTCATTTTGCAGTATATCTGGATAATGTAACAACAAGAACATATTGTAACATGTTATGCCAGTAAAAACAAGCAACTCTTATTTATTGTTTTCCATATTATAATACATTGACAGCAGGAGACAACATTGCGAGGTTTGGCAAAACTAATCAACAGTGATTTACAGTCTGGTTTGCGTAGGTTTTTTGTGTGGTGGCTTATTACAAATTATCATCAAAAATAAATAAAGTCACTGAAGCGAAAATTTAAAACAAACAAAGAAAAAATATTTGCTATAAAAAATATTTGCTAACCAGACTTTACGTTGACAACTATAAAGGTCTGCGGCCCTTATATAGCCAATACAGACTAGCGTTGACAAGACTTGTTATTCACAAGCAAGTTGTTTCAACAACTTGCAGCAAGTCTGAATAAAAATATCAAATTGCATCAAGTCTGATCTTCACAGCAGATTTGATGCAACTTAATTGATCACTTCAATTGAACAGACTTGCTGTAATTTGTTCCAGCAAACTCATCACGACTTGTTCTCAACAAGCTTGATGCAAGTTGCTTCAACAACTTACAGCAAGTCTGCAAATATCAAGTTGCAGCAAGTCTGACTTTTGCAACTTGCATCAGCATTGACGTGTTCAACAGGCTTGCTGCAAGTTTTTGTATCAGAATTGTTAGCCACAAGCTTGATGCAAGTTGTTGTAACAACTTGCAGCAAGTCTGCAGAACTCAAGTTGCAAAAAGACTGATTTCCACAAACTTGCTGCAACTTGTTGACAATTTGCAGAGGAACATCCACAACTTGCAGCAAATCTGTGGCATTTCTAGCTGTGTACAGTACACAAGCGCGACGACGTCGTCTTAATGATCGTGAGGCTGTAATTTGAGGGGGGGGGGGGGGGCGTCTTCCCTCAAATCAGACTTACGCGCTTCCATCGCCTCGAGCACTAAGCATAGCGATTTTTTAATCGTGTCTTCACTGTGACAAGGCGCATACAGATGGCTAACTTGCGCACGTGCATAATCTTTTGTGCAACTCTGACAACTCAACTCTGACGTAGCAGACTTATAATGTTCGGATGATCTTTACGAGATATAAATTAAGTCACCGCACGTATGACACGTTATGATTTTTTATTAGCATTCAGTTAACTGGGTCAAGGCGCCATTTCATAAGGAAAACACAAAAAAAAACATATTTAAGCAGTATCTGTAAATCGGATAAAAATTTTTTTCCTGAATTGCATAAACTTTAAAATTGATTTACCAAACGACTATCTTTCATTAATTTGATACAGTGGTAAGCTAACAATACGAACATTTTCTTAATGACTTTTACAAGTACGGTTCGCACCCGATCTGTAAGTGATTTACAACCACTCACCTTTTCTCGCGTTTCCGTATCATGTGACATCCTTGGTCAATTTTGTGTATTTTAGATGTACAGATTTTACCCAAAGTATTTTGAAGAATTCAAATCCTTTGAATCGTATAATCTTGGTAGCTTACACCCAGTTCGTGAACGAAAAAAGCGTTTTGACAAATGGATTACCAGAAAACTGAGTTCAGTGATTTGGATGATCTGCGAAAAAAACATAATGCAAGGTATAATAATATCATGAAAAACATTCGCCTTGATCTAAGAAAAAATGATTTATAATGAAGTATAAAAAAGATGTATCCAGATTTGTTTCACAGGTAAGAGTTTAGTAATCTGATTTAGAAAAACTCGACAAACAATTAGATCATGCAAAAAATGAAAGATATAAAGCTTAAACTTGTGATATCAAGCATGCACGAGTAATCATTGCGCTTTCACCTCGCATCCGGTCTGGCATAAAATGCAATCCAATCATAAAAAAGTTTATTAGGTATCAACACTGACTAAGCTTTATCTTTTTGCAGATGAGCAAAGCCCTGGTGTATGCAGCTGAATCTTACCATACGAAGGGCGCCCTAAGACACGTTGTTGGCGTCATTCAACTAAAGAACAAAGAGATAGCATGATCGAGAATTGGGCCGATGCGAACAAGGCATTTGAAAAGTGTAAAGATAAAAAAACCACTGTATGTTTATTGTCCATGACTAAGTACCTATACCGCACCTTTGATGCCCTGAACAATATCGGGGACACCCTTTGCAATGCTCCAGGGCTGTATAATAAGCTAAAAGCGGCATTTAAGAGCACGTCTAAGATATGCAGCTCCAAATATAAAAGATTGTTTGAAACAACCAAGTACTGGCAGAAACACTACAAGGGCAAAAAGACACAGATACCAGAAATGGAGGCAAAAGACTTCATGGAATATCTTGGTTGTTCATCCAACTTGTTGAGATGTATGGATAAGATTCAAATTCTCATAAGAAAGTTTAACGATCTCCTGGTAAAGACAACAGGCAAGCCAACGACAGAGGACACAATAATATACAAGAGAAATGGAAGCAAGAAGGAAATGCCAATTCATTTTACACGTAAAGAGTGAGAAATTTGTTTCCGAACTGACTTTTCTTTATTCATTCAAAAAATCAACATATACATGTAAAAAGGGAATCATAAGTATAGGTAATAGTATAATTTCGAGTGCAATTACGGATAAACAAGCACGAGTGAGTTTTTAAAAACTGCAAAATAGCGCGAGTCCGAAGGACGAGCGCTATTTGCGGTTTTTAAAAACTCACGAGTGCTTGTTTTCCGTAATTGCACGAGAAATTATACTATTACTTATTAATAATATAAAAAGGAAATGTTCAAACAAGCATTTTGTACTTACAACTTCGCATTATGCAAGTGCACTCATTCTCGAATTTCTTCGCTTACAAAAATTACAAAAGCCATGGCTAAAAGTTTTATGTACAAAGTTCCAGCATACTTTAGAGTTTGTTTTGTGATCATAATTGTCAGAGAAGAATCCCAAATTGTGTTGAAATTTCAACGAAATCTTTAAGCAAACGTGAAAATTCGGCCGCCATATTTTTGGTTTTTCAGCGAGTAAATCCCATCGCTCAAAGAGCTTATTACAGATTTTTGCACTGTTGTTACAGATTTTTGCACTGTTGTTACAGATTTTTGCACTGTTGTTACAGATTTTTGCACTGTTTTGGGTGATGTTTGGGATTAACTGCACTCGAATCAACCAATCACAGCCCAGAAACATTTCCTTGTATATTATTATATCAGTAACAATATATTTCGATATGGCAGGCGAAATAATATATATCTTGAAAAAATAAAAATATATGTTTAAGCCTACGGTATTGGTCTCTTTGTTGTCTGTAGTAATTCAACCAAATTGACAATAATTTATATTTCCTTGTATGCGTGCAGTTCTGACTTCTGCATGCTCACGCATGTGCAGAATAAGTAGCTGAATATATCGCTTGCCCAAACATAAAACAACTACACTTCAACATGTCAACCATCGCGCAGACTGCATGCCGTATCACTATTTATTTAATTTTCCTAAGCAACACTTCCAATTTAGTGATAAAAACAAACAGTAGGTTGTATGCTTTTTTCCCTGGGTACCTGTACGAACAGGTGCTGTGATCGGCTTATCAAGGTAATAAAAGAGAATATAACTTACTATAGAAATGGAGTTCTAAAGAACGAGTTATAAACTGATCACTATTGTTTTAGACAGCCAATCACAAAACACGTACTTATCAGAGTAAAACTAATTGAAAACAAGTCAATGACACCAATGGATCCATAATTTCTTTGCAAATTTCGTTAAAGAAGTACAGCTGACGAAGACAAATCATTGACATATATTCATTTGCACTGCTTTCTCGTACGATTTTTGACTCGAGGCTGACGTTACCAATTTAATATGACGAAAGCTGACGAACATGAGAGTAGTAATCGGAGACAGCCATACTCGGTGAGAGTAGTTGACTTTCTTAGAAAATACTTTCATACTTTACGCCAATTTTTACCACGTTTTTCGAATTCAAGCAAGCAGTCCACACAAATGTACATCAATGAGAAACAACAAACAACTTTTGATAATTTCTCAGCATTCATTCTCATCCCAAATTAATTAAAAATTCATATTAATTAGACCAATATCACGTTAGAATTTGGTCGAAGGAAGCTGTTTGGATACCTCGGTCAAACATCACCAGACAAAGAGTTTTGCTGCTTTAGTATTTTCATCAAATATCTTAATTACGTATGCAAAAGCAAGCCTGTATCATGCACAGCCGTCTCAACTCAAATATTTATTTATCTATTCATCGTGAAAAACCTACTTCAGTGATGCATTGTGTAGTAGGGATCTGCGACGCAACGGCTCGACTTCGCTGTTTTAAAACAAGCAGACAGCAGACTTGTTCGATCTGCAAGTGCTTTAATCGCTCAAGGGGAATTCTCGACGTTGTTGTCCTTTGCGGCATTATACTAAAGAGCACAACGTTCTTAGAGTAGCGTGGAAGCTAACTGTGACTTCAGAGTTGTTTACCAAAATTCCACAGTTCGTCAAATATTGCAATTCTGAAAACTTTGCTGTGTTTGATATAATTGCACTTGATTGGACCATACACCAAGGTTCACTTTGGCATTGGTAAAGGACAACTGTTCACATCCAAGGTAGTATGAATTACCCATTGGAGATATTTTTCTGGTTATAGACAGAACCTTGAACCTATTGACTAAATCGTACGTGATTTTCGTTCGACGAACAGGGAAGACCTCGAGATGCATGAATAGCTATGTATGTATGCGATACATTTGATAGATTTGATTCATTTTCAGCAGTGTTAGTAAGATATCTTACTATATATCCTTTTCGTAAGTGGTTTGATCAGCTGTTTATGTACTGTGGCTCGTTGTTTGGCTTTCTGTAGGGCTTGACTACGCCATTGTTCAAATCTAATGTAATGTCTAGAAAGTGGACGGTTTAGTAGTGTACATCGGAATGACGGCAAATCCGTTCAAAGAAAGATATAGAACCCACAAGAAGTCATTCAAGAATGCCAGATATGAGAAGGTACTGCGTTGTCTGGAAACTAAAGAGAAATAATAAGGATTATGCAATATCATGGTCAATCGTGAAACGCGCGCCCTCATATTCATCTGGAAGGAATCGTTGCAATCTTTGCATTGAAGAGAAAGTATGCATAATGCAAGCTAATGTAAATAAGCAGGAAGAACGGAAATTTCCGCGAAATGTCCGCATCGTGAGAAGTTTTCCGCGAGTCAATTTGAACGCGCGCGAGCAGAGACGACGGATGTCATCAAACTATCGAACACGCCATACTATTACGAACTAAATTACATTATTCGCCTGATGATTGTCTCGAGTGTGGCATGAAACTCAGGGTAGCGATAGCCGATAAGTTAATCATTTAAAAATAAACCAATTAATAAACAGCTCTGCTGAATATTACCAGTATTGAGCACTCTTTTTGTCTAATACCTAAGACAAGATAACACATATATCAAAACTAAGAATCTATATCTAAAAGCACGAGTACATATACTTTGATGCATTGGCGATCAGAGTATCGATCAAACTTTCAAACTTTTGAGTGTCATAGTTTATCATGTGACGTCACAAATGTAATAGTCGTTGACCAACACAGCAAGCCAGTTGCTGTAGCAACATAGACGCAAAAATTAAAAAAATCAAGACACTTGATTGAATTTCGAGCCAAAACATGCATGAGTGACTAAATAAACGTTTCAAGCTGAAGCACTCTCTCGCTCCGCAGCAATAAAAAATGACTTCATCTCCATCCTAGACTGATAATTTCGGTCGAGCTTTTCTTCTACTCTTCCACGCAGTTTTTGTAACGTGAGCTTTGCGAAAAGTCTTAATTAAAAGGTGCGCGAAATTGAATCGTGCGAATTCACTATTGAGAAAATGAGTAGGACGCAAATTTAAATGCAAATAATGTAAAATTGGACATCCCGACAATAAACAGAGCTAGAAAAATTCCATACCGAAGAAGTTATATTATGAATTTTAGTGATGTCTGCAATTCAATTAGGAAAATAGCTACTGGACAAAATTTCCTGTCCTGCATAGGCTCTTTATTTAAGAATCAAATATCAATGGGTTGTCAGCCTATTGACTTGATTGACATGTAATTAGAAGCCTTTTACACGCTGACGGAACAAAAAATGTAACAATGGAGTACACTGACATTTCATTACAAGTATCCGATCTTCAAGTATACCACGTGTCTTAAACCGATACAATATGCTCACATATTATGCCGAAATTTTGTCATAGTACGAATTTTTGTTTTCCGCAAAAAGATGTCATTAGCCCGTAGCGACAGCTACGAGCATATTTAACTTAGACAGTACCATTGATAGAGTGTATATCATTCATACAATTTATTTTGCCTAGACATGCATACAGTGTACGTCGTTTGTAGCTAAAAAATCTCCTTCAGAATTTGAACGATTTATTGCTAGTTATACACACAAACCTTGAATGTGTACGAGTTGGCATTTGACCACACGACACTTTTAAATTAAAAATCTCCCACTTCAAACCTTGTTGAGCGCGCCGGACGTCATATACCAGTCACGTTCAAAGGTTTCCATCTTATTTCCTTGGTAAACAGCAAGTATCGACCAACAGCCTTGAGGTGAAAAAATATCGATGATTAAATATCGATCATGGTTGAAAATTAGAGCAACCACGATTCTTGCTATGATTTTCAAGGTTACATAACTAAGAATGAAAATGATTACGCACGTACGTCTTTGGTTGACCTGTTACCCTTAAATAGACCTTATGCATAAATCGTGATCCGGACCGTGTATCCTAGGAAATAGGAATTTATGCACTGTTATTAGATACTGTTTGCAACGAGTGACCAATAACATTACATAATTTCCTGTTTCCTAGGATACATGGTCCCAATTACAATTTATGCATAAGGTCTATTCCTGAAGCAAAATACAACATCAAAAAACAAGGGAAATAATAGCCATGAAACTGCCTTTATAGGTAATAAAATACACGTAGATTTTCCACAAAACTTTTGCTTTAATTTTCTCGGCTTATACAACATCTATTTTGAAAATTTCTTCGCAAACAAACTGACAAGTTAGGTATAAAATGGATCGTGTTTGAAGTCATTTAATACATTCGAACAATTTTGACTGCGCCTCGCGTTTTAAATAATAAAACGCCCCCTCTCGTGTCTGAAATAGTACTTAAATCAAGGTTGTCCGAAAACAAAGCACAAAAGGTCGAATACAAATGCCTTTAGCACGCTAAAATTTGAAAGGCTTGCTAGGGATGGCTTACTAATTAATGGTACGTATATATGTGGTACATGCATAGCAAGTTACCCTTGAGTAAAATGTTGGTAGAGAGATTTTTCTTTCAGTAGAAATGGTGATTTGTCAATTTAACATCGACCACCAACATGCAAATAGATTCTAAATAAAGTGGTCCGAAAAGAAGAGATTCTATGCCTTGTTATCGTGGTTTGAATTCTGCTTTTCTAACCTCTACGTTGTCAATTACTGATACACTATTATCATAGAAAAGGCATTAACCAGGAGGTTCACTCTATATAAATTATAAGCCACGCTTGACGCAGTTTGGCGAGCTCGTTTCAGTGTCCTAAACAAGTATATTGTTATCACCACACTGATGTTGGATCATTTTCACGTTTTTTATGTAAATAATTTGTGCCGGCAGCCGTTTCATCTTGCTAAGGATAGAATTACGATTATAGTCCAGGCCTGTATAGGTTTTGTATGCGTTTCATTTACCAGAGATAATCTCAACTGTTTTAGGGTAAAATGACTATGGCGGTCAACATGGAATATGTGCCAAAAGCCGAAACCTGGACAAAAGTCCTCAAAATGACCCTGCCTGTCGACATAGCTCTAACCAGTGCAAGCAACAGCCTTTCTGAAGTGCCTATAGTGTTCAGAAGGTGGCTTACAGGGGTGGTCATTAGAAGCAAAACATTGCCAACTATAATATTTTTCATGAAAATCACCACTCGAAATTCCAGGTTAGCAGCTAATTATGCATAAAACACTAAAGTCGCAGCAGAAATTAAATTTTCATATTTCCTAAAAAATTATTATAACATGAAGAAAAACCATGTTCAATCCACCTATACGACCCTCATGTAATATGACACCCCACGTGTTAAAAATAGCATTTACTCGGATAAACATTGCGCGATTTATGTATAGATACTATTACACGAAGGCATAACTAGCGAGCAAAGTTTGTTTTTTTCCTGTTTTTACGATAGAAACTGGAGAAATTGTTGAAATTTATTACTTTGTTTATTATTTAACGTATTCAAACGAGCAAAAAAGGTTTAAAAATTTTGTTTAACCGTGGATTGTGTTTGATTATTGTTGTCGTGTCCGAGTATACTGTGGTTAAGAGATATGCTTGGGGTACATGTAAAACTGACTGGTGCTATCCTGAAAGGTTGATAAAGGATAGAAAAGTTATTAAATTTTCATCCTTTTCCTTCCGAGAAAAAATTCAAAGAACGTTGGGCATTGTGGATTCGTTCTTGTAGCTGGGCAAATGACTTTAAATGTAAAAAGGGAATATAGCCACATATGCAGCTTGCATTTTGTGGGAGAGAACGGGCCAACCGACATAGATCCAATCATCCAAATCCTGTTCCAGCTACAGCTAGTAGAAAAAAGTTTTGTTATTTATGTGTATACTGTATGTCTACATATTACTTTTTATTCAGTAATTTAAAGTTCATTTGAAGACCTGCGCCATGGTAGGCTGTTTACATGTATACATGACCTTAAGATGACCTAACGAGTACGATACATATATAATTTGCATTCGCACAATGTGTAATATTTGGTGTTTTTTTAATAGATTAAGCGTCTTTCTAGAAAGAGAAAGTCACCAACAAAAAGACTTTCCCATGGAAAAAGATTCAGAACAGCTGCAGATAGATCAGCCGCGGAAACTATGTTGTTTATTTTATCAACAGAACCAAATACAGTGTCTGACTTAATAGATACTAACAAAGAGACTGTTCCTTTATTGCCTTCGTTTGACAACACAGAAAATAGCCCTAAATCTGAACCGTCTGAATGTGGATAAAAAGCAAAATAATGAAGTAAAAATACTTAAAAATAAGTATCATCCACAGCATTAGTTGTGTTTGGTTCTGTTGATTAAATAAGCAACATAGTTTCCGCGGCTGATGTATCTGCAGCTGTTCTGAATCTTTTTCCATGGGAAAGTCTTTTTGTTGGTGACTTTTTCTTTCTAGAAAGACGCTTAATCTATTAAAAAACCCTAAATATTATACATTGCGAATGCAAATTATGTGTCGTACTCGTTAGGTCATCTTAAGGTCATTTATACATATAAACAGCCTACCATGGCGCAGGTCTTCAAATGAACTTTAAATTACTGAATAAAAAGTAATACGTAGACATGCAGTATACACATAAATAACAAACCTTTTCTCTACTAGCTAACTGTAGCTGGAACGGATATGGATCTATGTCGGTCGGCCCGTTCTCTCCCACAAAATGCAAGCTGCATATGTAGCTATCCTTCGTACATTTAAAGTCATTTGCCCGGCTACAAGAACGAATCCACAATTCCCTACGTTCTTTGAATTTTTTCTCGGAAGGAAAAAGATAAAAATTTATAACTTTTCCATCCTTTATCAACCTTTCAGGATAGTGCGAGTCAGTTTTACATGTACCCCAAGCACATCTTGTAACCACAGTATACTCGGACACGACAACAATAATCAAACACAATAATCCACGGTTAAACAAAATTTTTAAACCTTTTTTGCTCGTTTGAATACGTCAAATAATAAACAAAGCTCAACAATTTCTCCAGTTTCTATCGTAAAAACGGGAAAAAAAAACAAACTTTGCTCGCTAGTTATGCCTTCGTGTAATAGTATCTATACATAAATCGCGCAATGTTTGTCCGAGTAAATGCTATTTTTAACACGTGGGGTGCCATATTACATGAGGGTCGTATAGGTGGATTAATAAATCCAATTATTGTAGATTTCAAAAAAAGTGATATACAAGGCATCTTATTTCACTTACTCCCCGCAAAAACACGATTTCAGCCATATTTTCCGTCTTGTTTGCTTTTTTATCGCCGAGTACCCGAAGTATCATACAATTCTTGTACCTTTTCATAATCACAGATGACTAAAGAACAATTCAGGCCAGTTTCAACCATGCCTTCTACTTTATCTCCCATTTTGTATCCTTGACAATTAACCAAAATTGCCGCCATTGCGAAGTCTTGCCGCTTTTGTGTGCGATAAATATGGCTTCTTCGTCTTCATGTGTATATATATTATGTAACCCAAAAGTACTTTATACTATTGAATTTCAGAAGGTCATTTTGTAAACTTTGATCAAATTTCCAGCCTCGTACCCAGGCGCTTTTTTTGAAAAAAAATATTATACTTAATTCAGTGTTGTATATATAGATCAGTACCAAAGTTTGCGAGCGCGTGGGGCTTCTTGGGGAGGACGCGACGAGGGAAGCGCCTCTGCGCCTGGCAGAAATGCATTAAAGATGGCAGACGTTTATTTATCATTCATAAATGCAAATAAAGAAATATTGCAATTGCTTTCGGAGACTGATCGATTTATACACACAGCTGTAAGTTCTGAAAAGATCTTGTGTAATATACTATTTAAAATACGAACTTATCACATATAGACTCCTTCACAGCCATGATTTCCTTCGTGTTTTCCCTACGAATTCACAATATCAAGATCACAATATGGCATGTATTATTGATATTAGTTAAAAATCATGATAAAAAGACATTGCCAAGTACAGCAACAAAATTTAAGCCTCTTTGAACAAAGAGTTCATTGATTGTGCTAAACACAAATCGTAGCTACGCGCACTATATGCGCGATAATTTCGTAATATTACCTTCAAAAGACAATTCGTGGAGACATTCCTCCAAGTCATCCATGAAGCAGTAAAATGCTAACGATTATAGCAGTATACATTATCAGAAGAATGTCAAGAAATCGGTCAAAATGTCAAGAAATCGTCCATTTTCTGCCAGGCGCTTTCCCTCCTCGTCGCGTCCTCCCCAAGAAGCCCCGCGCGCTCGCAAACTTTCGTACTGATCTATATATACAGCACTGAGTTAATTTAAGTATAATATTCTCTTTACAAAAAAAAGCGCCCGGGTACGAGGCTGGCAAATTTCAATATAAAAATCCACCCACACAAAATCGAGTGTTAGATTTGAAAGTTCAAGCTTCAAAATAATTTGAAAGTCACGCGCAATTATCACGAAAATTCCTCGTGGGAGGCTATACCAAGAAAGGGGGGGGGGGGGGGTGTGAATATTTTCACGAATAGGTTTGCTTGTTTCCACAACAAGCCAAATAAACATTTCATATTATTCTATTTTCATGTATATTTGCGTATTGTTTTGTTTTTAAACTTTAACTACAAAAAAATCTGACAGACTTATGCATTTCCCCTAATTTTATTTAAAGGGCGGTTTTTATTATGCCAAGGTATAAAATAACGAAGCGTCTAAGTCACTAAAAGCCTCTGCTGGCTCACTAAGGCTTTAAAATTGAAACGTACGTATCTGCAGTGACATAGCCCTTAATGTTGAAAGTAATATTTTCACGAATAGGTTTGCTTGTTTCCACAACAAGCCAAATACGCATTTCATATTATTCTATTTTCATGTATATTTGCGCATTGTTTTGTTTTTAAGCTTTAACTACAAAAAAATCTGACAGACTTATGCATTTCCCCTACTTTATTTAAAGGGCGGTTTTTATTATGCCAAGGTATAAAATAACGAAGCATCTAAGTCACTAAAAGCCACTGTTGGCCCACTAAGGTTTTAAAATTGAAGCGTACGTATCTGCAGTGACATAGCCCTTAAAATAAAAAGGGGGAAATGAATTGGTCTGTCAGATTTTCTTGTAGTTAAAGCTTTATACGCAAAAATTTAACAAGCAAGCGTTTCGTGAAAATATTCACTCCCCCCCCCCTGGGTAAAGTCGCCCACGAGGAATTTTCATGACGATTGAGCGTGACTTTTGAAGCTTGAACTTTCAATTCTGACACTCGATTTTGCGTGGGTGGATTTTTATATTGAAATTTGATCGAAGTTTACAAAATCAGCTTCAGAAATTACTGAAACCGTGTTTTTGCGGGGGGGGGGGGGGGGATGAGTGAAATAATTGTGAAATAATAAGGCATTGGCCTTACATATCACCAAAATGATGTCAATCCTTTTGAAATGTGCAATGATTGGATTCAATTGAACATGGCTTTTCGGATTCGGGCAAGTTCAAGTTACCTAAATATATCACATGGGCAAAATGAAATAAGTGGACTAATTAGACAACTTCTGTCAAATTACAGTCACTATATGCAGTTCTTTTGACTCACCCTGTATATATCGTGTACATAAAAAATTATCTTTTCAAATCATTGCAGTTTAAATACCACATTTCATGTTGAAGGTCTATATTTTAGCGCGAATTAAAGACGCATTAAGAAAATGTGTCGCTGCAGAATGACTTAAAAGCAGCGCCCCTATTCTCAATGTACGTGCCTTTCAAAAAAATTTCAACGCAAAATGTGACTCAGCAAACGCATTTACAACAGAAAACCGCCACCCAAAACGCGCTTCCTTACGCTGTCAGTTGACGTAATGACATGCATCAATGATGTAGTTGAATAAATTAAAATTGGTGACGGTTTCTAGTTACAATCCAGACACTGACGTAATGATTGTGGTATAGCTGAGGCTCATTAAAAATCTAAGGTGCTCGCTTTATGCTGCTTCAGTACACGTTTTACACACGCCAGAAGCGCTCTGCACCAACAACCGCAAGAGTATAAAGTGAAACAATCTATAGATAAAATGGCTCAAGGTAAGATCATCCTCAGTCCTTTTTGTCATAGTATATATAGAAACATACACAATCAAGACATATCATCAATTGATTTTGTACACAGCTATTTATATTGAAGCCAGCACGAACCTTATCAATGTAATTTAAATTAAATCCTTACGTGCATTGCTAGTAGATTATATACCCAAAGTAAAAAAAATACTCATCAATAGCCTACAAGGACGCACTAAATTTTTACTTACATATGCTTAAATTTATATTTTACTCTCAATTAAATATCTTTATATTTTACGTTCATCATGTGCACGAAAAACACATTTAACGGTACTTTACGTCCACCGCTTCATACAGCAAATGTGCAATCTATATAGGCCTACAAACGAGGAGAGGGATGAACGCCTCGCCATTATGTATATTTAATGATCTAACACAGTAGCTCGTGATTTCTCCAAACTCACTCGTAATATCGCTTGAAATCTGATTCAATCGGCATTTGAAATGCAAAATATTTTAAGACAAATCGTTTTTTTACAAACAAATGCACAGTCCTATCGAAATAATGAAGAAAACTGTAGTGTTAAACTATTGAAATATATGAATAATTAACTCAAGGTATAAAGCATCAAAACATCTATTTTGAAAAAATATTCACCACCAAGTAAATTCGTGAGCCACTGAGTATTTTTACAAAATACAAAACAACGGTAATTCCAAAAATAAACATTTTAATAATCTAGCTTTCGACTAAGTTTCAGTCATCATCAGGAATGAATGAGTTTCCTGATGATGACTGAAACTTAGTCGAAAGCTAGATTATTAAAATGTTTATTTTCGGAGTTACCGTTGTTTTGTACCAAGTAAATAATGCTTCTATTTACTGGTCAGGCAATCACCAATCAAAATACTTGAAAACCATTATTTACCAAGGAAATTATACTAACAAGTAATAGACTCTACAAGGAGATTTTAATAATGGACTTATTTTTCGAATGAAGCTATTGGTTAGTTTAGTTCCATATTTACCAAGGAAAGGTAAATGAATCCAGATTTTGACTGTAATCGGCTCGATGAAGGAATTATCAGTGACAGTGTTACAAGAGTTATGACTCGAACTTTATATATTAAACAAACTTCTCAGCCTAATAAAAATGTTGCTTTTCAATATGCCCTGAAATAACGCTTCCCATCACGTCTCAAAAGCAATTCTCTAATGTACTTTTATACGCTCCTAAATATGCTGACACATGCAGTGGCTGGAAAATAATTTGTATAATGCATATTTTCCGTATTTTGTATTTACAATCCTTGTCAAATCTATCGTACAGATAGCTTTGGCTATATTTATCGCACAGAATATCTAAAAGCCACCAAGCGCACCTACGGGACTATATATACCAGAAAAATACGTTTGCTTAACGATCGTACAAGTTTACGAGTTTTGAAATTTGAAGGCAATAGTATTCAACTAAACACTGTGCACGATATGCGACTTTTATCAGGTCAGGCTTAATAAATCTCAAGTACGTGTTAATATCCTGATCAGATTTCGCCGCGTATTTTTGAACATTCTTTAAATATTACATTTGAAGACTGATTATTAAACATGAAGCGCCATAAGAACAAGGCAGACTCCCCCTATGTAGTACCTTATAAGTACCCTGTCATGTAGTAGATCAATTAAAAGGTTTTGTAAATTCCAGATTATAACAATAAAACCTGAACCACATTTATAAAGAATTCAATTTAAATCTCTGCTCTGCCAGTAATTTTGTAGTGCACAAAATGCAGTACATTTCATGGAAATAGCTCCATGCAGAATTAAAATATACTTACAGCAAATATTTTTTCCACAAAATCATATTTAATTTGTTATTTACTATACAAACATACAAGGAACTAATTAGCTTCATACATAACTAACCCATCTTTTCTATGTTTTAGTAGCTATCTGTGCATACCTGGCAATCTGCCTGGTACATGCATAATAATATTGATTAATAGCATTCCGTACAATTAATGTGAATTCATCATGTGCAGATGTTTAACCATATCAAAACCCTTATGAAAGTAACTCTACACCAATTGAACGATGTGTTAACACTAATTTCAGCCGGGGCTGAAGCAATTACATGAGGAGCTCACTCGATCCGGGCTATAATTTCAGCCCGGATAGCTCAAACCGGGCTAAAATTTCAGCTCAGCAAACCGGACTAAAACTCAGCCCCGGCAGAAAAATCTCCATGTAATCGGCCCCCAAAACAATTATGCACAAAAGGGCTACTCGTTACGCGCATTTATAGTGCATAAAAATTATATATTTAGACATACATGTCGATGAAACTTGCATGCATGTATAGCATTGGTCGCTTGTAACTAAAATTTCCTTCACTATTTGACCAAGCTATTATTGGTTTTATATACAAACCTTGGAACAAAGTGACTTCGCTTGAACGTGTACCATTTTTCGGTGAACACACAATGATATTAAACATCGACCCTTTCAATAAACCTCCTACGTCAAACCCTGTTGATTATATGACGTCATATCAGCACGTTCAGAGGATACGATTTCATTTCCTTGGAAAACAGCAAAAATGACGATTAAACATTGATCATGGTTGAAAATAATAACAATCACAATTCTTGTTAAGACTCCTAAGGCTGCAAGACTAAGAATGCAAATCATCACGTAAATACATCCTTGGTTTTTTTATTTATTTATTTTTATTTTTATTTTAATTGATTCGCCCAGAATACATTACACAGATGAAAAAAAAATTAAAATATTTACAAAAGTGGTGCTAGGAACCTTCTAGAGACCATAGAGCTTTTTAATTAAGCTCCCTAGTTACAATTTCAAACTTAAAATAGTGTTATTGTAAAATAGGATACCAGATAAATCCTTTAAAAGAGGTAAGGTAGTATATGTATTCATTCATATGAATAAGTATAGTGGTAACATAGGATAAGTTATTTGTTCAAAAAACAATTAAACTTTTCTTTACTATTTGTCAATATCACGATGAAGTAAATACTTTTTCAATGTCGCTTTAAATATAGGAAAAGATCTAATTTCTTTGTATTGCAATGGAAGATTTTCCTATTATGACCTTTTTACCCTTTTGTTCCTAAAGCAAAATACAGCTATTGTCCAATTGATCAGGGCCTATTTTAGCGTGCAGTATAGCAAACTTTGTGCAGTATTGATGGAAAAGTGTGCAGTATTGAATGAAATGTGCAGCACTGAAATTTAAAATGTTTCGTTTTCAATCAACCAGCGGCGTCGCCAGCTTGTTGAGCGGGGGGGGGGCATATTCATATATTCGTGTTCTGCCCGTTTACTTAATTTCTTTTGAAATCGAACCGAGTCAATGTGAAAGCTACAATATTTCTTCACGTCAAGTGTGCAGTCTTAGAATAGGGGCTATAAGCTATTTCAATCACGAATAATTCGTCAACCTCTTGGCATAATTGCCTCATTATTCATGGTTTTGAGAAAAATGTGGAAAAAGTACTAGCGCACAACTGAAAGGAAATGTTAAAGGTTTTTTAAGACGTAATCAACCTCGATCCCAGGGCCTTTTCTTACATTAGGGAAGGGAAAAGGCCCTGGCTTCGGCTGGTCACATGACACCAAGAATATCTGGATGTAAGAATATGTTAATTTCTGTGGTCTCTGTCAGGGTTGCCAGATTGCATGAATAAATTAGCCAAACTTTTAACAATGCTCTTTGTTTTTCATTGTATTTGCCTTTTGTTTTCTTTGTTTTTTTGACAGCATTAATGATGGTTTGGCTTAATTATTCAAGAAATCTGGCAACCCTGGTCTCTGTGAGTGTTTGCATAAATAATAAATCAGAGAAGTAATTTTTAACGTTCTATGCAATACAGCTAGCTTTAAGGTAAATAACTTCCTATAAAAGCAAAAGCTCTACATCTTCGGCTGTATATATGACACTACAATGCCCAATGAAATAAAGTAATATGTTAAACCTGGTAGAGTAAGTGTTTAGTAGGTATAATACAGTTAAAACTTGTTTAGAAGATTGCCGTGTGTGAGCTGGTAACATGCATAAGTTGTTCCTATATACCTTCATCAAATTGCGATAATGAAGCATACGGATATTCTACGTATGTGACTTTATACGAAGAGTGTTAAGAGTCAGCCGAATAAGTGATTTAAAGCTACATAAACAAACTAAGCAAAGGGTTTAAATGATTTAAATCTCTCTTCAGTTGTATTTTATGAATAAATCATGCTCTTAAATTATTTAATTGACAGTTTGAATGAGCCAATGGGATTACAAACTACATAAACAAACTAAGCAAAGGGTTTAAATGATTTAAATCTCTCTTCAGTTGTATTTTATGAATAAATCATGCTCTTAAATTATTTAATTGACAGTTTGAATGAGCCAATGGGATTACAAAATAGACCAGGGCCTTTTCCCTTCCCCAATTCGAGAAAAGGCCCTGGGATCGAGGTTGAGACGTAATACGATTCTCACATGCTGTTTTGAAAAAATCTTTTAAAAGATCAGTTTTGCGCTGGTTGAAAATCTCGACGAGAAACAAAGTTACAAAAACTCTACCAACGAAGTTAGACTGTGGGTTGAAGTGCTCTTTCCAATGCAATCAAGAAAATAATATCGACAGACGTCATGTCATATAGGCACTGTATGACATGAAATGTCATATCATTATGACATCAATTAACTTGTAATTAAACGTCTTTGAAGCATTCTTATACGCCGATGCATCAGAAAATATAACAATCCAGTACCATGAATATCGTACCAAATCCAACCAGTACCAAAATAGTTTGCAGCTATATCGTCTTTAAAAGTTTACACGTTGCCACCTATTTGCTAGGGGCTTGGTTGAAGGCCCTATGACGTGCGCCAGCGGGTTTATTTCGTATTTATATGCACGCATGTGGCGAAGCGATCATTATTCGCCTGATGATCGCTCCGCAAGGAGCATGAAACACAAAGTGTAGCGAACATTTATGAAAATAATTTGCAATATATAGTTGAATATATGAAACATAATATATAAAATATGTAACGAAATCTTGTCCTAGCTCAAATTTTAGTTTTTCACCAAAAGTTATGATGGATTATCCCCCGCCGGGCCAAATTTGCCATGAATAATATCTATGAAGCTTTTTCCAAATTTTATCGATGCCTTTATAACGTTTAACCGGACAGTGGTCCGGTACATATATACCGTTTATGTATCATGCATATTAATATATCTTAGACATACATGGCGATAACGCTTGCATGGATATATTGATTATAGCGTACTAAGCGTAGGCCGTTGGGCGAGTCATTGTTGGTTATATATACAAATCTTTTAAGGTGGCTCCCTACAGTTGTCAAACATTTTTGCTATTTTAGTGAACTTTCATTTTCAATCACATTTATGCTTAATACACATATGCCAAGGAAATATGATCATTTTCAGCAAAGATATGAGGTTTCGTGGTATTCATATTTGAACAAATTAGAACAGTGTTGGTGTTGCCATAGCAACTATGTCGATTTATCTTGAGCACTATTATTGCCTGATTTCAGAATTAATTGATAATAACTTTTTGTTCCTTCGGTGAATTTTTCTTTAATGATTTATGGTTGAAAGAGGAGTAATATATTAAATTTTGAGACGGGGTTATCAAGGCAGGTCCTGGGGTACACGCGAATAACTATAACGGAAATACCCTCCTATAGAATTTCTTGAAATTTTGATATGTTTTATTGCTTATCATATGGAGCAAGTGTGCAAAGTTTCAAAAAAATTCACCGAAGGAAACGCGAGAAAAACACTCTTAAAAGCGAGTTGATGTTGCTGTCGTGACAAAATATCGATTCGACATAATCGGTATCTGCGCATGCGTTTGAATTATAATGCGTGAAAAACGCGTGTTTTTTAGTTGGCTTTTTTGGTAATTTCATTGTGAGTTGTTTGGCATGTATGTTATGAAACACTGTATGAAACGGATATTTTTTATTATTTGAGACAAACATACAAGATAAATCTTCAGAAAACAAAACACGAAAACAATATACTAATTGAATTGATGCATAGTTCATCAAATTCGTTTTTGTTGATAAATCCGTGTCAAAACGTTTCAAAACATTCAACTGCAAGTTAAAAAATTGGTCTAAAACAAGTATTAGCAACTCCTATTATTTGTAACTGTCTGCAGTGTACTTTTATATTAAATTCAGCAGATAAAATACTACATCTGAATGGAGTTGAATGACAGGACTTACATAAGTTTTGTCCACAATTGGAGAATCCTTTTGAAGACAGTTCAAGATAGCATTTTGATCCGCGATTATTTTTTAGCATCGTTAAAGACATTGCTTGAACATAAATGCGAAAGAACACGTTAAAATGTATCTTAAAAACTGGTTAAAACATACGTACTCTTTAACTTTTAAAAAATACGAGAAAAAGCGAAGAACTGCCATGTTTTGGTGCAAAAAAAAACTCAAAAACAACTTTCCGCGGCTTGTTTCATATTGTTTGCCGAACCACGAAAATTCCACGCGAAAGTCGTGAGGATGACGTCTGATGTCACCATGATGTCACTGATCCATATAAATAATTTATAAACTGTACCAAACTGTAGGGAGCCACCTTAAGGAAGTGACTTCGCTTAATTTTTGCTTCAACGTGCTCTATTTTCCAGTAAACAGACAATGACCACACACAAATGCTTTCCATAAATCTCCTACTCAAATTGAACCCATAGCTATTTTAAAACCTTGTTGATTATGACATCACATCAGTTACGTCCAGACGATACGATTTGAATCCTGAACGGTAGCCAGCAAGGATCGGCCAATCAGCACACTTCAAATTCACGTCAATTTCCTTGAGGTGCAAAAATACAATGTTAGCATAGCGATTTCTCCTTCAGTACGATCGGTTTATGAATTTTACATCGACCACATACGTGCAAACAAATTCTAAAAATAAAACCTTTCGGAAATGGAGATTCATTGTCAATACAGTATTTTGAATCTTGCTTTTTGGGCCCCTGCCTTGTTAACTACTTGCAATGCAACACTGTTAAACGAAGTCTTCTCTGCATTGGTGCATATGCCGTTACATGACCTGCACTGTAAAACGGCCTTGGTAAAAATACAAAAACGAGGCCCTGTAGGAAAAACGGTGTGCTTAGAAGATTGCGAATTAGCATTCAATGATAACTTGACATATTTTCAACCTAACGACCTGATAATTAATCTTCGGCTATATTACAAAGATATGTTTTCCACTGAATTTTCCATAGCAAATCATCGTGAAATGTTGAAATACCACTTTTCATGTTGTTGGAAGGTCTATGTTTGCACGAATGACGCAATACTAACGCACTATTTCCCACATTCGCGTTTTAATTAAACAAGTTTAAACGCAAAATCTTACTCCACGACCGCATCTGCCACAGCGAAACGGCACCCAAAATGTACGCGCTTAGTCAGTGCACGTTCCGTTAACATTGACGTACTCGTTCCATTGGCATGCATCAATGATGTAGTTGCTAATTAAAATCGGCGTAGGTTTTGTAATTACTTGTACGTCGACGTCTGTCGGAAAGTCTGGAAAACTATAAGGCTCATTATAAACTGATATGCTGCTTCAGTACACATTTGGCCCCACACTGGTTGTACACCAGAAACGTCGTGCACCAATTTACAAGCGTGAGGATACAAAGTGAAATAATTTATAAATAAAATGGCTAAAGGTAAGTTCAACCTGTTTGTCATATATATATATATATATATATATATATATATATATATATATATATATATATATATATATATATATATATATATATATATATATATATATATATATATATATATATATATATATATATATATATCAATAGCTAGTCATTTATTTATGCTTAGATTTATATTTTACACTCAACTTCATATCTTTATATTTTATGTTCATCATCTCCTCGAGCAACACTCTTACTATAGTAGTTCTTTACTAAAGTCTACCTCTTCACGCAATTCTACGGCTATATACAAGGAGAGGGCCATGAAGCATTGAGTTAACATATCAACTGTTTCGCAATACTGTAGTTTGTACATTTCCGCACGAGTCTCGATAGTATATTGAATTAAATCTGGTAATTAAATAAGTACACGCGTTTTCTTTAAGTCATTTTGCCTCAATGCAGCTTTATATCCCGCCAGTTGATAGTGAATACTTTTGGATTCCATAGAACGGGTATACTTACCAGCAATTTTGAAATTGTTGTTCATTTCAAAGAGGTAATGAAGGGTGAAGTCCGTGTTAAGAGAGCTCAAGCATGCCACTGCTGCATGTACAGAATTTTATTTTTCTCATTGTCATTGGTTAACTATCCATATAGGCAAGTATATTATTGGTATTCTTGTTTTGCACGATCATTTGTTGTTGTAATACTATATTAAAGAGTTTAACACCATAGTTTTAAGACAGGACTGTGCAGCTTATTTGTTTGTAACGAAATCTGAAAGGAAAAGTCTTTGCACAATATTTTGCATAAAAATTGCAAATACCAATTAAGCAGATTTCATATATGATTTTACGAGTGAGCTTGTTAAGAGGGCTAGTTGTAAGTTAATTTATCTTGACCAGTGACTTTGACCGTAAAAACTATAATTAGAAATATGAAGTTAAACAGAAAGTAAAACGCATCCCATTTTAAACATAGTGTGCACTTTAGAATAAAACAAGCAGGACACACTGACAGGTCGAATATTAATGTTTAAGACTGTAGAAGTCTCCTCTTGTATCGAAGGAATATTTCTCAAGGATGCCCTTTAAATTTGCTACTCAAACTAAAGTTAGAGCATATTGTTAAGTATTCGGTCTTGCTTGGAATAACATTTTTGCTACCGCCTAAAATTGTAGTCCTGCCGACTATAAAAATAGAACAATTGCTATATCGAATCATTGTAATTTATCATATTTTTAGCCATGCATTGACAATGCTTAGTGCACGTGAAGTGCATGTGTACTGCATGAGTACATTCGCGTATGTTATACGCGGGTCATCATATATCTGGGTATGTACAAAGCTGCACTGATGAGGCGTAAACGCAGAAACATGCATGTCTGCAGATATATATATATATATATATATATATATATATATATATATATATATATATGTATATATATTTATATATATATATATATATATATATATATATATATATATATATATATATATATATATATATATATATATATATATATATATATATATATATATTTAGAACATGATGACATTCACTCGACCAATCACAACATTGTATTTCAGTGGTCAACATCTCATAAACCGCAAATTAAGGCCCGTTTACACAACAAGCATAATTGTCAGTACGGCATGCTTAATTTTGGTAGCGCGCCCTTTATTCATAGCACGGCACTCCACGTTCACGCGAGGAAAAAATTCGAAGGGCACTTCAATAATTGGACATGGCACTTGGAAAAATAGAGCTCAAGTACATTTTACAACGGTTAATGTTTACGCGCAAAAATTTAAATATAGCCGAATTCAACCAAGCGCAGAAACTCAAAATACTGCGATTTCGGTTCCAACGTTAGACAAAAAAGGGCTAATAAAGTTTAAAAAAGAAACAAGCCCTGCTGAGATCAGATGTTATTCAACGAAAAATTAACCGAATTGCATTTTTGAAATCAATTTTAGTTAGTATTAACCACCCACGTCATAGAGCACTGTGGATGTTCCCAAGATCACGTACCTGATTTGGGATAGTAGATCATCAGCATGATGACGAACTTCGTTATTAAAACTTTCGAGTTACAAGGGGAACATTCGAATTTCTTTTAAATGAAGACCCGGAGTATACACGCTGCAAAGATACATGCAGTCATGCGTTCTGTAATTTCGGCTGGCCACCACATTATACTTCGTGGCATCTACTGCTGAATATAGAACTATACACAATTTATTCGGTGTTTCAAGATCGTTCGTGTGATTATGCGTAAGAGGTGTCTCCAAAGCAATAACAAGCAAGTCTTCGCATGTCGTGAAGACGAATGGAGACAAATTGTTTCAAATTATTAATGATTATGAACAACGATGGGGACTTCCAATGCGTGCTAGAGCAATCGACGACTGTTGCAATCGCTATTGTTGCACGGTCCGAATGTCACGTAGAATATGTAAACAGAAAAGGCTGGCACAGCAAGCTGTCATGCAAGCTGTAGTGGATTGCAAATACCTTTTTAGAGATGTCAGCATCGGTTGGCTTAGAAGCGTTGACGACGCGCGTGCGGTTAATAGGAGGAGTAGAAATGTCACCGGTTATAATAGCAAATCCTGCTTACCCTCTCTTGCCATGGGTTTTGAAAGCTTTTCCGAAGAAAGACGCAGAAGAGAATGAGTGTTTAACTATCGCCTTGTAGAAGAGCGAGGATGACTGTAGAAACACCTCCGGCAGGTGGAAAGGACGTTATCACAAATTAGAAAATGTGTTGAAATGGAGGTACTTGCACTGTTCAATGACGTTTTAGTCTCATGTATTTTGCATAACATTTGCAAAATTCCAAACAACGATTTTTTTGCCACAGTGGGAAGAGCCAGAAATACCAGAGGGAGTTGTGGGGATTAACACTGATGTTTATGTGTAGAAGCTAATGCACACATTGTATTTTGTTAATGTAGCAAACCGTATATTGCCAATTCTCTCGAAAATGTAATACGTAAAGTGTACAAACGTACCAAGTACGACTTCGAGCATCACATCCGTAGCTGTTTCCTATATTGGTTTGTTGCTGATCATAATTTGCAAATGGTTGGGAGTACTAGCAGATTGCTTCAGCCACTAAAACAATTTAAGACTTTTTCACTCGTTTATTTATTAACTTATAACTGTTGTTAATATACTGTATGGCTAACTATGTCAATAATATCTTTAAATATTGTACTGTTTTAAACTGTAAACATAACATCTAAAAGAAACAATAATTGTTGTTAAAAAAGGCAACAGTTTAAATATTATAATGAAAATAGGTTCCCATCTAAGTTTTTTTGAAAACACATTTAAAAAATCGTTCCTGTACTGATTTTGTATAAAAGACTCGTTGTTGGGAAGTGGTTGGGGAAAAGAACTTGAGGAACTAGGATGATTCATGATATAAGCATGCACCAAATATCTCAAGTTCATCCTCTCTTTCTTCTCTCATCTCATTTTCAAGTTTTGCTTCTTCAAGATAGAACTGGTCTTATTTTTCCACACGTTGTTCTTTTAACTTCTTATATTCACAGCACAGGCAAAAAGCAAAACAAAATTAACATTGAGTTGGGATGTGCATAAATTTCGCATTCGTAAATAACTAGAGCTATGTACCTTTCACCTATAATCTCTTTAAGTTTCTTAAATCTAGAAGATATAAATTATGGGAATACAATTGATCTGTTTAAAAGCAATACTTAAATTGACAGGAATACTGTTTAAGAAATGTATCATCATATCAATATATCAATTAATCCTAGAGTCATCTAGACTTCTGGACAACCTTTTTCCTGACACTCATTTATAGCAGAGGCCTGGGTCATATAATCGTGCAGCCAATTAAAAACAATAAAGCACACGCTGGTACCACAACTTTATGAGAATTATTGAAAGCTGTAAAGTTAAAAAGATGATATTTAATTGACATAACAGCTAGCTGCTTTCAAATTACATGTCTGAATACTGGATTGACAGAATTCCTAATCGACATGTTGTAGAAAAGGTTCGGTTTGTTGGTGTTGTTGAAAGGTTCGGTTTTTATACACACTCTACAGGGTTCATATGGCTGGTATACCCATTAAATATATTCAGGCATCTTCTGTCAAATTACACCATAGGCTGCTGAAAAATGCGTGGAAATTTCGTACACCGCAAGCGCGAGCGGTAGCGTATTGTTTACATATATAAGATACGTCTGTAATATACAGGATGCAAAAGTAAAAGTAAGATTGAAGTCAGTCCAAGGAAAACTGATTTCTTTGATTTTCTATTTTAATTTCAAAATGAGAACTATATACCCTGTAACAGAAATCTATAGCATTGCTGATCAAGTGGGGCCATCCAGCATGGCCACAAGTCTAAAAAATGACGTAGTTTTGGGTTCGAAACTCAAACCAAGATGTGCTATACAGCTTTAATACATATCCCAATGATATGTATTATATGTATCTTAATAGGACCTCGTTCCTTGGGTATCTTTGTGGTGAAACGTATGGTGGCAGAAATTACGTACGCGAGAAGTTAGCAGGAAAATTTTCCAACTGTATTGGAAAATTTGTTCCTGTAACAACTAGCCTTTACCAGGGCTTCCTACCTCGCGTTGCACCATGAAGGCCCTGTGATTGTGAACAAGGTTGTTTTAAATATTTCTTGCACAAACTAGTTAGTGTCCGGTTGTAAGTATAATGTGCAACACTTTCATGATTACTCATATCATTCTAAAAGGTACAAGTCGACCCACGGCAAAAAGGAGCAACTCGCATTCTGGTACGAGAAAGTCAGTTTATCTCTGGGAATTTCTCTTTGGTTTGCTGGAAGACGATGAGTGTTCGTCAGTTATTAGCTGGACCAATAAACGCGAAGGAATATTCACATTACATAACCCCGATGAACTAGCCAAGCTGTGGGGAACTGTTAAAAATAGACCGAATATGCACAAGTATAAACTGTTCAGAGCCATGAGAAATTATTACGGCAAGGGGATGCTTAGAAAGGTGACTCATGTGTTTTTTTTATATATTGTTTCACAGTCCAGTTCATTCATGTACTATAGTAGAGAAAAGTCAAAAGAAATGGCTTGGAAACTGTTGCAATATCTGCCAATATCTATGACGGTTTTATTCAGAAATAAGGCAAGCAATATTTTAGGTAATTTATATAACCGTATCGAAAAGACCTCGGGCTAACGTTCGCATGCAGGTTTGTATATGGTGGAGTCGAAAATATACATGGTAAGATATAGTATTGTCAATATGCAGGTCTTTTCCGAAACAGAAACTGTAAAACAGAATTGAACGTTCTGAAAACAAAGCGACATTATTATGCAACATGAGCAGAAATGGCGGAGGAAATTGACATTCTAATTGCATGCTAATTTGCTAACCATGCACGCTCGTACCATGTAAGTCTGTTGAAATATAAAGCTAGATCAACTTGGTATATATAGTCTTCATCACAATTGCATTCTAGCACTAAATTGTCTTGGTGAAATTCCAACTTTTTCAGGTTAAAAGAAAAGGTGTTTACAAATTCCTGTTTATACCATATGAAGCAGAAGGATGTCAAGTAGCAGTCAAGCCTGCGTGTAGCTCTAGTATACCATTCCTTGATGGATATCAAGAACGACGTATTAGAGACAACTCCTTACCATCCAATGATAGCAAACGAATCGTGGCAGATAATCATAACGAAACTGTGAGTAACTATGAAAAAATTATCGACTGTCGCAAAAGTACCGTGCCGATTCGGGAACAAACCGAGGAAAGATTCTCGGAATTTACGGCATATCGTTCAAGGGCAGAAACCTTTTCCATGTCCAGTGATAGTACAATAAGTTTGGAAGATCTGGATGAACCCTCGTCACAAAGCGATATTTCTATTATGGAACCTTTGAACACGACTGAAAATATGAATTTTGTGTCAAACGAAGACAGTATATTAGCTAAAATCGATAACATGATGCTGCGTTATCTGGAATAGATTAAAATGACTTTGAAATTTAGGAGGCTGGAGGAAGTGTTTCGCCATAGATGGTGCGTATACCATAAACAACGCGAGAATGACGCTCGAAATAGGCCCATTTCAAATTGATTTTGCTTCAGAAAACTCACAGAACTGTATACATACTTGATATGAGTTTAGGTTGCATGGGAAGCTTTATGAATTTACGTGATTATACTGACACGAGACAACACTTAAAATTGGGAAGACTCAAAGTCCAGTGGTTGAAAATGGCCCTGCCAGGGATTTGAATAAGTCGTTTAGGCTTTTCTAACAACTTAATTACCTTTTAGTTCTTTTGTACTGATGGCTAAACATCCCAATTTTCCTTCTATATCTTGCAACGTGCAGTGAACAATTAGGGCTCGGCTGAAGAGGAAAAAAATTGTGGATGGGTGAGAATATAGATTATCAATTGAGGTTTTTCAGATCAGGATTATAGGATCCCTAGCACTGAGATTTGGATTCATCAGCAGAACTCCCCCCCCCCCCCCAATAAATTGGGAAAGGGCAAAACAGTCATTGAGACGAGATGATTAGTACATACGGACAATGAAATTTAGTGAAAATTGGGAAAACAGGATCCCCGGGCATAACCCGTGCTTGCAAATTAGGAGGGCCAATCACTCAATATACTTTTCTTGCATAATGCAGTTCGTAAACAATGATGCTCAAAATCACCAACTAAAGTTAAATAAAGGTTAACCAAATTTAAAGTAGACGGGTTGTTTTCTTAGCGGGATCAGTTTATAGTCATGCAGTTGTAAAGATTTCGCAGCCAGAAATTTGCATTATTTGGTCGTATTTGGCGAAAATAAGGAATATATATCATGAATCACGATCATGTATTCAATTAGTATTACAGAATAAATCGATGAGATATTGAGGGGCTAGATTGCTGTTAACTTGATACATTCTTATACAAAGTTGGTTATTCCTTCTAACATCAAAAGCAGATAAATCTAGCTCATTCAGAATATCGGCTGATCTAAATTCATAGCCTCGCCTTGTAATTATACGCACTGCTCTAGTTTGTAATTTTTGCAATTTATTTGGAAGGGCAGTCATGAGACAGCCCCACACTTGAGAGCAATAATCAAAATAAATGAGGTCTTACAAACCGTCAATAGGGTCTCCAATTCCACAAGATCCGACAAGCGCTCAAGGAGATATAGAGACCGCTATTAACCTTCTTTGTTATTGAATCTCATCCATCCCACACCCAGGGATTTCGAAGCATTCACGCATGCAGTAGGCGTGTTATAAATTTCAATTGTCAAATCGTTTCCGTATTTTTGAAGTTTTTTATGGGATCCAATTAACATGCATTTAGTCTTATTTGCATTTAGACTGAGCGTATTGGCAGCCATCCAATCACAAATATTCACAACAGCGTTAACGTTTCGGCAAGTATTTGAATAGTCAGTTTCAATTTCAAGGATTCCAATCTGATCTAAACTCAGACCTATATTAGATGATCTCGGACTACTTTGCGGTATAGAATATGAATGCGTGATTGGATATGCAATCATATCCCACCACAATAGGCAATCATATCCCATCACGGTAGTAACGCAATCTTATCCCATCACGGCAGGCAGAAAAATTTTTTGGGATCACTTTAAGGCTTGGTTACCAAGCACGGAACTATACATTGAACTGGATTGATAACTACTGAACTTTATATTTTCCTGGGTTGATAACTACTGAACTTAAAATTTTACTGGACTGATAAACACTGAGCTTCACATTAACTGGACTGATAACCACTGAACTTTATATTTTAACTGCATTGATATTACATTGCTATTTTACTTCCTGCGTTTCGTTTGCTGGCGTGCACGTGCAGTGTTAAAAGAACGCTTTGTTACGTTTAATAAAAATATACTTCTGAAATAGATAAAGAAAAATAAATGACAGGAGGTGAGTACTTTTATTTGCAAGCTGTTTCATTCAGTGAAAAGTCAGTTCTTTATAGATTTCTCATTTGTTTATTTCAATATTTAGTGACTCTATATCATTTATAAGGTCAAAAGATAATATACTTAATGTACTTTTGCTTTATACTTTTAGAACATTTTAGCACATGTACTTCTTCGTTATTTAATATATATGTTTCTTTGAGCTTACTGGCAAAAACACACTGGTTCTAAAAGGAAACTACATTACAAAAGCATGTGTACAGTTGACCTCATACGATTTGAAGTTAAAGAAGTTAAATTTAATGCTATGTATAGTTCATTTGCCACCCCACCCCCCAAGAGAATGTTGAATTCATTCCAAAATCATCTGCAACAACATTGTGTCAGTGTGTAACAATGAGAAGTGGTGGGGGGGGGAGGAACATTGTGTCAGTGTGTAACAATGAGAAGTGGTGGGGGGGAGGAACATTGTGTCAGTGTGTAACAATGAGAAGTGGTGGGGGGGGGGGAGGAACATTGTGTCAGTGTGTAACAATGAGAAGTGGTGGGGGGAGGAACATTGTGTCAGTGTGTAACAATGAGAAGTGGTGGAGGGGAGGAACATTGTGTCAGTGTGTAACAATGGGAAGTGGTGGGGGGAGGAACATTGTGTGTCAGTGTGTAACAATGAGAAGTGGGGGGGGGGAAGAGGTGAGGGTCGAGAGCTATACAAGTAATATTATTTTCCAAATATATAATTCTCACAGTAATATACCCTGAATTTATGGGTTGTGTATTTTTATAAAGCTTGTTCATGCTACAAAGCTACAACTATAGTAGCATCTCCCAATTTATTATATGTCTAAGTTCACTTAAACACATATACTGGTGTGATAATATATGGCAATTAATATATTACTAACAGAGCTTTGATGATTGACAATTGACTTAGATATTGCTGACCAAATTTCATTTTTTGCGACATGAATGTGAGTTTATTTCAAATTTATTGCAAATCATACACATCTACCTAAGCCTGACTGCTAGTGGTGGTGAAGTTAGATATGAATTCATAAGACTAAAAGTTAATGCACTCTGGCAGTTGAGACAGGCAGTTTGGTAGATCTAATGTTCATAAGTAACAGCTTCAATCTTTAAAACATGTATACAGCTATTTCAGTAAAGGTTGTCCTTCCCAAAGTGTAAACTGTAAACTATGAGTGCACCCGAGATTACAGGTTAATGGTTATTTTCACTCCTAAAATTGGAATCATGTTTTTGAAGCAGCGTCGAGGCACATAGCAAATTTATGACGGCAAATTTATTTGCTATAAGAAAAACATTCTCCGAAAAACAACATCTTGTGAACTCAAGATATGAGCTAAAACAAC
Source organism: Muricea muricata (assembly GCA_963855995.1). Lineage (NCBI taxonomy): Eukaryota > Metazoa > Cnidaria > Anthozoa > Malacalcyonacea > Plexauridae > Muricea > Muricea muricata. The sequence goes on along the minus strand of OY979723.1, from coordinate 7,184,099 downwards.
AAGACAACAAATTATGCGGTGATATTAAATTTATTTGCTACAAAGGTAATTACTTGAGTATCAGGACCCAAATAAACAATTGGAATTCATTATCCCTTGTGTGCTAATAGTTCAAAGTTTACCGTACTTTTGGAAAGATTACCTTAATTGAATTGGCTGTATACATAGTAATATTGTATTATGCTATGGTTCATTATTTAGACAATATTCCAGCAACTGTTACAGCAGGGCAGGTTGCTTGGTGAATGTAATGTTAATACATACATCAGTACATTCTTTGAGTAACTTGATTTTGTTTGATGTATTTTGTACGGCATGAAACGTAAAATGCATTAACTTCGTATCAACGTGTGTGACCAGTATTTGGGTTGTTTATGTTTATATTGAATGACAGGTTTCTCTTTCTGTTTGACTCTTTCCTTTTTTTCCTGGCCGGCATCGTACATTGGTCCTTTTTCTTTAAAGTAGGCTTAGGGCCGGAAGGTTGTGCAAGGGAAGACTTTATTCCTGATCGACGACGAGATATTGTGGTTGGTTGTACTCTGATTCTTTTGTTTGCATTATGAAGTATTGGTAAAATTTTGCAATTTGTATTTCTTCCAAATGCTATATAGGCAGAAGAAAGACTATTTATTGGAGCTTGCCCTCTTGCTTTATTTACAATCTTCTTATAGGTTTCGAGGTATTTACTGTAGCATTTTATAAAATTTGGATTTCCATTCCGCAACCAAAATTCTATATCGCTGGAAACTTCTTTATTTAATAACATCATCTAAGCTTGTCTCCTGTTATTCGCTTGTTGGATTTGTGTAGTCATTTTCATTGTTGTCGAGTTTGTCATTCAGCGGTATGTTTGGATTCTTGTTGACAGGAAATGGTTCTGTAATCGATGGTTTGGTTGATTCAAACTTCTTTTGGTGTATATCTGCAAATTTTTCTGCACACAAGTTTGGATGCTCTCCAATGGCCAAAACTGCAAGCTTGTACTTATCCATATGGTTTGTGGGTATAAAGTTGTGGTTAGAGACGCCATACTTAAGCACGACTGCAGCTTGGTGGGGACAGCTGTTTCCATTTTCGCCTGCGGGACAAGAACACATTCCAATTGAAGAGTTAACTACGTAAATTGTTCCTTTTTCTTTCCTACTTGGCACATAGAATTTGAAAGGCTCGCGACTGTCTTGTGTGATTGTGGCCAAATCAACAGTGCTGGCTTTTTGCCCGAAACATCGCGAGGCAATATGCAAATTCTGCGGTTTACCAAAAGCCAGGGATAGCAATTTTCGTTGGAAATACCTGTCGAGATCCTCAACAATGAATTTAAATAGTTCCAGCAAGTTGTACGCTCTGATCCGTCGTAAAATTATGCACTTGAAGATAAAAATCATTGATTCAGTATAGTTGTCCGTGTTATTGCCCCTAGTTAACAGTTGTTTTCGAAGACATATAGCCCATTCTGACTATCGTAGCATTGAATTTTTGGCATAGTTTAAAAAATTTTTGTACTTTTTGGCTGTCTGATCATCTTTTAACCCGGCAAATATTGTGTTTAGATCGAGTTCACTTTCAGCAAAAACCATGTTCTGAATAAATTTCATTAAAGCTTTACGGTCACACAGTTCGATCTTGTTTTTCGAATCCCATAACCATCTCCACGTTGCTTGTAGGAAATGAAATACGCACAAAAGTAATTTCGTCGATTTCCAAGTAGTTTTCAAAGCAGCTCTTTGGCTCGAATCGTCATCCGTCAGGCAAATCTTTGGTCCCTCATTAACACCACGACCACCGAACGCTCTATCCGGAAATAGATCTCTCGCTTTTTCCAAACAGCTTGTAACCGTCTGTTGGGAGTTATCTGATGTAACCTACACACATAGGGGAAGTGCTCCTGAAGGATGGTGGGTACAAAGGAAATAAACAGGATTGTTGTGTCTGTCAATGCTGGCCGATGCATCCAAGAATACCATTTCTCCAGCCTGAGGCAAAGTATGTACTCTAGCCATCAACAGAGTAACAACAGCTAAGATTAATGGTTTTTCTGTGCAGGCCGTTCTTTCATATCTTTGGACAATGCACTTACCACCATTATGTGAATGGCGTTTGTTGTAGTCCTTTATAATATTTTCTAATTCCTCAAACATGCCCACTCCATCGGGCGCTCCTTTTGTTTCTTTTCTCCACTTTTCAAACATCCTTCTCACGTCAGTTGCAGATGGGCAAAATCGCCTGTTTGCAAGCAGTGTCACCGTGGAAGGATCATTCATGAGTGTCGACTCGTGATGGTGAAAAGCTTCGGCAGCAGACGTGCCACTAACAAAGTAATTGTGAAAGGTTTCTGTCGTCGCTGGTGAGATTTGACCAAAAGTCTGAATGTGAAAACAATCAGTGCTACGATTATATTGGACTTGACATATATTCTCGACAGCGTTTATCGGCAGTAACTTTATGGACATCTTACTGGGACAGCCTGTTTTCTTATCTCGTGCTGTAGACAACAAATGAAGTTCTGAATCTATGTTTTGGGGATTTGTTCCTAACTTCTTCTGGCGCTTTTTTAGTGTTCTATTTTTTTCCTCCTGTTGCTTTTTTGTCAATTTTTTTCTTTGGCATTGACAAATATACCATTTCGATAAAAGGACTTTCACATCTTTTCGTCGGTACCCGCCTTGCGTGACGTATTTAATATTAGATGTTGATGCCAGTTCGGAAACCCATGTTTTAACTTGCCCCGTTGAAGTTATGTTGCAAATGGAGAAACTTGTCTTAAAAGCGTTTTTTGGTGCCCCTGTAAAATATTCTTTCTCTTGGTCTTCATATTCCAAAAGTTTGTAGGTGTAGTCTGGTGGAAGAATGTTTCTAAGATGCAATGGTAAGTCTGGGCTTGGGTTGGGTTGTTGGATGCTGGATTTACTTTTAGCATAGCTGTGATCATGGAAGATATAGTGGACTTTTTTGGTTTGTGTGTTTGGATAGGAAGAGTGGTCAGCAGAATCTTTGGTACAGGAGGGCTTTACCTTCTTTGCTTGTTGGAAATCGTCATCCGAATCTAAGAAATCTTGCAATGAACATGATTTTGACTTCCTTTTCAACGAGTTCATCGTTTTTTTCTTTGATTTCTCCTCACTTTCGGAACGGGTACTTGCATGTTCTTCCCCAGTTTCATTTCGTACTTGATTTTCTATTGATGTAAGTTCAATTCGTAGGCGTGGATCTCCGGCACATATTTCCAGAATCATGGAATATCTGAATGATTCTATATCATTTTGTGAAGTCCAACGGGAAACCAAGAGCAATGTGTTGAGCCCATTTCAAAACAAATACCCCGCAATCGTCAGAATTCGTCTGTTGACTGAGATCCTGACTAGGTATGTTATAGAAAAGCCACTCTTTCCAGTCCAACGGCGGATGTTGTTCCTTCGAAAACTGCTGGGAGCACTGCAAAAAGTTCTGCATTCTCTGGAAGCTTTCTCTTGCATGAGCACCGTGATGTAAGGAATCGAGATACATCATCATTCTTAATTGAGGAAAATAGCCAACAGACACCTATGAATACCAAAGTTTGCTGGAGCTAAAGTCACATCACTTGAAAGAGTCTCATTGTACAGCGTTTGGTACTGATTCCGTTTAAATATCTCCATAGAAGGCATTTTCATTGTCTGAAATACATCGCTATTAATTGTGCGTACATTGTTATCTTTATATTTCGTTTCGAAAAGCCACATATAATTATTCATAACAAAATTGTTTAACCACGTACCCGGAAGAAGACTTAAAATATCACCAGAAGAATACCCTTTCAATCTTAAGTGGTTAGGAAAAGCGTGGTCTTCGTACGCTTTCAATTTTGCTTGGTTAACTTGGGATTCGGAAAGCTGTGTATATACTAACTTTTCTTCGCTTTTCTGCGTACGGCATACCTTTGGCAAACAATTTGAAGTAGAGGGCAATTGATGTAGTAATTAGGTGGATGCGAGTTGAAGATTCGAAATGAAGATTGGCTTGGTGGTGAAGGATTTGTCATGGTTGCTGTATTAATCTTCTTGATTGTCTGTTTCTCGTACATCAAAATATATGCCTCTTGGCTTTTTGCTGTAAGATCGGAGATCTTTGACACTTGTACGTCATTGAGATAATACCATTCACCATTACGATGGACGCATGCTGTGTAGTGACCAGACTTGATAGTTTTGCCTTGGTGGGAAATAACCGCCACAAGATGATTTCCACATCCTCCATTTCATATGTCACTTGTTCCACTTTAAGTGACATCGGATATTCAACAAATGTTTTCACTTTCTTTCCCTCATTGGAAAACCGCAACAGCTGAATGGAAAAAGCATCTGGAAGTTCTTGGAAAACAGTACGTTTGTGTGCCTCCGTTTTCATTCTGCACCTACATAATTATATATTATTTGTAGTATTCTTTGATAATTTTTTTGTAAAATCTAAGAAATAGTTAAAAATTTACGAGCAACTAGTTTCATAAAAAATTTGTACAAAGAAATGGCTAGCTAAGCCTGGCTTTCATTTGCTCGTAAATGTGGTCTCTGCATTTGGCTACTGTCGAGTTGTACTGACACTCGAATACATCGGTCTGCTTGATATGTTTACAACATTTACGACCAAATGGAAACCAGGCTCTACAGCAAAAAATGCCTTATATATTATGCCACTGGGACCGTGCATCCCTTTGCGTACGCATGACACGATAACTACATGACATTCGTACTATGTTTCATTTTAAATTGTAGCCACTTATTCTACCTCTCACATTGATATTCATCATCCAAATGTTCTGGCTCGCTCAACATTTTTATTGAAGTGTTCAAGTCGATTCCCTGCAAATGGAATGATTTGAAAGTTTTACCACTTTTACTAAGATTTACCAAGCCATATGGGAAATATATTTCACGCATGAAATATAGGTAGAATGTACAACGGGCATACAGTCTGGCATCAATAGCAAAAAAATGACGAATTTAAAGCGTGCTTTATGTATTGATTAAGGACGTTTTACCTCTTTTACAGGCAGCGGAAGCAGGTTTTCATTTGTGATGGATTTTGAAATTTTTCCACAGAGAAGAAATTTTACCTCACTCCTTAGTTTAAATTGGAAAGATTTTAGGAAAGAAGTATCGCAATTTGACGGAATAATTTTCTTCTCGCAGTACTGTGAACAAGTTGTATCCAATGCTCGCGTGAAATCCAAGAAAAACTCGGCGGCACATTGCTGCATTCCAGGGCCAAAGCTCTCGTTGATCTTTGGTAATTGTGCTATCAGTAAAGCTGGCCGTAAAACACCATTGGAATTTTGAGCTCTATAGCCTTCCATGAACACTGAAGTGCTGCACAATATACAACCTGTATAGTAATTATAAATTGACAATAAAGTCAATTAAACATCCATTCAGGTATATACGAAAAAGCAATTGTATGCATAAACTACATCTGTATTAAGGTCTTCATACACAAATGTTTTTGTGGTATGGTTCATGTTAAATTTCAAACTAATTATATTATGACGTTAACAACAAAAATACTTTCATTTGCCAACTGTTGTCATTGTCATTGATTTACATGCCGGAAAGAAGAAAATAAGGTTCATTTTAAAACACGATTTCTTTTTAATTTGTCATGTATTTTAGAAATTCTAACACATTAAAATTACTACAATTCTCTACCAAAGCGCCGCCTGAACTAAAGGCGAAAAAGTTTCACAGGCTAATAAAATCATATTCATTAAAACTAGGGATCCAAGGATTGTGCAAAGTTTCTAAAGTCAGACAACTGTTTAAGAAACTGACACAAGTACAAACAATGCATTTAATGTGACTTTCAGTACTCAATAATATAGCCCGAGGGGTAGATAACTAAAAAAATCTTCGTATACTTCGCGAAATCCCAAATCCCATACAAGTCCGCTAAAATCTCAAAAAATCCGTAAAAATCTTTAGAAATCTCAAAAAATCCCCAATAATCCTAAATATTCCCAAACAATCACTGACAATCCCCAAATTTTTCAAACCCAAATCTCAGGATTTTTTTAATCCCAAAAATCTTCGTACGCTTTTTTCAGAGTTATTCACCCCTCGATATAACCGACGTCTTTGAGAAAAAAAGTTGAAAACTGTGGTCCGTAAATAAAAAGTATTTAATAATAAATTAAGAAGTCGGTCAGCTATTTTAAAAAATTTCTAAACATTTTCAGTTAGATCTTTTAAGTATATACACATATACTACAATCAGATTTCATCGCGTTGTAGGGTATGAGAGCAGTAAATAGGCTCTCATTTTAAGAGAAGTTATACAGCCACCTTAATTCAAGAAAACTATGACGCATTATATCACGGAATACATGTAATTTTTGAAGTTATGTTAGAAAATGTTTGCATATAAACATTGGAAATCTTCAGTATTTTCTCCGTTTTGCTTGCGCACGTTCACAGCAAGTGATTTCAGCATTGCTAGGCTGCTCAGACGCTACATTGTTTGCTGACGGAACGTATAAGCTTACTAATACGATAAATAGCGTCTGCAAGCAGCCTACTGCATTGCCTAATGCCCAAAACACGCAGAAAGAACACTATATGGGGTATCTTGACCGGTAAATACGGTTTCATACGCTATAGGCTATAGCGTATTTAGTTCGTATGTTTTTGCTAATGAAACATGGTACTTCCGGTTAAATTGTTTACTTGAAATGAGTACTTCACACGCTAAGATTTATCACTATGTCGAAGAATTCGCTATAACTTGTTCATTTTCTTGTATTTTCGATTGCAACTTGACAAAAATGTTAAGAAAACGACAGAGCTTCATTTAATAGCATTTTGAGGAATATACGATTAAGAAATATATGAATATAGGACAACAAAATCTTAATAATTATATTGCTGATTCACACTTACGCTAAAGATTTCGCTGTATCTCGTTTGCTTTTTAAAGAAATCCTACAAAATCTTGGTCCAATCTATAAACTTTCCAAATTGATCTCAAAAAATTTAAAGATAATAAGCAGATTACTTCTTACCACATAGATTCCTGTTATGGTGCATTTGCAGCAGGCCATGCCCGTATCGGCAAACAGACAGTAAAGCTTGAATAATACTATTTGCAAAGCAAGTATTTCCCAAATTTTGAATGCCTTTCGGCAGTAAAGTTAAGATTTTTTGTAGAGATTGGATTAAAACGAAACTGCAAAGACGAAATCTAAATATTCGGATCGGAAATATAAATTTGGCGCGTTCATTTTATAGAAGGAAATCAAGAAGCGGAAGTAAAATAGCAATGTAATATCAATCCAGTTAAAATATAAAGTTCAGTGGATATCAGTCCAGTTAATTTGAAGCTCAGTGTTTATCAGTCCAGTAAAATATAAAGTTCAGTAGTTGTCAATCCAGTGAAATATAAAGTTCAGTAGTTATCAATCCAGTTTCAATGTATAGTTCCGTGCTTGGTAGCCAAGCCTTAAAGTGATCCCAAAAAATTTTTCTGCTCACGGCAGGCAATCATGCCCCAACACGAATGCATATATGTAATCATATATCCCATCACATCCAAAAAACGGCAGGCAATCATCTCCCATCACGCATGCACATTCTATTTCGCAAAGTAGTCCGAGAGCACCTACTATAGATTTGAGTTTAGATCAGTTTGGAAGCCTTGATATTAAAACTGACTATTCAAGAACCAGACATCGAGTCACTCTCATCTGTGAACGATGACAAAGCATCGCGATAAATAGATAGACAGATAGATAACTTTGTTTACACTAACCCTGACCCTTACACTAACCCTGTCTATTTGACACTTTTGGTGTCGATTTGTAAGATATGATTTTAATAAGCTAAGTGTTTGACCCTTTATTCCATAGAATTCCAGCTTTTTCGATAGAATGTAACGGTTGATAGTATCAAACGCTTTTTTAAGTCTATAGCTAAAAATCACCAGGTTACATATTTTTTATCGATATTCATATACCACTCGCAGTCTAAAAGAGCTGTTGCTGTAGAATGAGATTTTCTGAAACCAAATTGGGCACCACTTAGCAATCCAAATTCAGCTAAATATGTGCAAAGTTGCTCGTATAAAACTCGCTCCATTATTTTGCTTGTGGTTGGTAGAATTGAAGTGGGCCTATAATTTCCAGGTGTATTTCGATGGCCACTTTTGCGTAGAGGTATTAGGAAAGGAGGATAGAGTAATGGCCTGATTAAAAATATATGTCAATGAATCTGCAATGGCTGGTGCGGCTATCTTTAGGATTTTGCATGATATTTTGTCAATTCCAGTTGCTTTGTTACTGGATAATCTACTCAATAACTGATAGACATTAATAACATTCGTAGACTGGAATGCAGCAAATTCTGATGTAGCTTGTTTGACATACGTGCAAAATTACAATTAGGTGTAGGAATTTGACTTGCTAAATCTGGGCCAATGTTTGAGAAATCTAAAATATTTCTCTGTACTTTTAGTTACTTTTGAGTTTTTGTTTTGTTTGCCCAGCAAGTTATTAATTGCCCTCCATACTTTCTTAGGATTACATTTTTGATCGGCAATTTTTGAAGAAAAATAATTTGTTTTAGCTTTTCTTAGTTCAATATTGATTTGATTTATTTTTTTTTTGTATTTTGACCAATCAGTCTCTAACTTAGTGATAATTTCTTTTCTTTTTAGTTTGTCTCTTGTCATGGCCAGAAATTTAAGACATTGCGCCCGTGCGCTAGCTATTGTGAGGGCAGCGTTAGTTCGCAAAAATGCTAACGCTTTGCTACTGCTTTGCTTTGCACGGTTTTAAAGCCTGGTTTCTAAGCTTTATTTTGATACCAAACATGGAGAACCTACTGGAATACATCTTTATAAAAATTGGATTTCATTCGGTGGAAATTTGGTTGAACATAAACATTTGTGCTGTAATTGTTACAGCAACGAGTTAAGAATTTCGTGTTATTAATCACGAAAATGTAATCTGTTGGACTAAATAAACAGCTTTGAAAATTTTTGTGGAAGTGGTCGAACATAACCCGGCAAACTGCCCCAAGAATAGATGGGATCCAACTGGTGACACTAAAGTATAGCTATTGCGCGAAAATGGCAGATAATGAAGAGAACTATTAAGAAGGAATGAACGGAAAATAGTTGTTTAAAATGTAACCAGTTCCACGTACGAATTAATGAAAACAAGTACGGCAATGCAATAACGAAGCCCTTGCAAAGATTATTCGAACTCGGCAAATGCTTTTAGTACGGTATTGCGATTGTATTTTGCAAATTTTTCATTAACTCCCATGTTTTAATGCTAATTGTGGCAGCCATATTTGTTCAAACAATCACGTCATGTTCAGTGCCAATGTCTTAAATTTCTGGCCATGATTTATAAGACCTTTAATTTCGGTTGTAATCCAAGCCACTTTGCTAGACTGGTTTTTTTTGTGGTGTAATGGAGTATATTTGTTTAGCACTTCTAAAAAAAGTTTTTTCCACATGTTCCACATAGTATTTGGATCCTCACCAAAAACGTATATGATATGTATTCCCAATGTTTATTAAGAAGTTCACCTACAAAACTGTTTTCATTAAAGTTTTTCATATTTCTAATTTCAACAAAATCATTGAAAAACTCTAATTTTTCTGATCGCATAAATTAAACTGTGGTCGCTGATCCCAGCATGTACCACACACTGAGCTTTATTACATCTGGAGAAACCACGCGCCGCCATCTTTGAAGCCATTTTAATGGCGGCGATTTGCAAAATTGGTTCCCGATTGGTTCCTGGCTACAGGTAGCTACCATTGACCAAAAATACGATGCTATACCATAGAATAGAGTGACCAGAAGGGCCACTCAGGGGTACAACGTGTGCTAAATTTTTTCGCGCACGTGGCAACGTCCGCCATTTTGGGGGCGAGTCGATGCGCTGGAGTTTTGTAGTAAACAATATGGAGAATCTGGCGTTTTGGCTACTAAAATCGCTATAATTTTTTAACAAACCGGCAGATTTTCTTTCTACGGCTAGAGCTTATACTTAAAAGGTTAGTGGAAATGTTCGTTTTGGTAGAAGTGATTAAATTAATATTGTTCGCTTGTAAAAGGCGTTTGAACGAGCGAGGAGTTGAGTGGCTGAGTCTCTGAAGGCTGTTAAAGTGTATTAATACTTCACAAAAGTAAGTAAAAGTACTTTGCATTGTTTTATGTTCTACTTCTATACAGTCTATACAATTTGTAATAAATGTGTTAGTTTATTGTGATAATATGACATGTATAGCTCTTACTCAAAATCCATTGTGTGCAGTGTCAAGTCAATAACCAATGTACCCTTTGACTAGTATATAAACATTTGATTATTTATTTGTTCAACTGACAATTTTATTTGAAACTCACAGGGTGCAGGACTTATTTGTTCATAACACTAAAACTGGTGCATTAATGGCGTGGATTTGGTTCAGTTGACTGACCTCTTTGGAATTGCCAATATGAGGATATTCAACCCCTACACAGGCTGACAGCTACAACTACAAAATGGGACAATTGCTCCAACTGTTTTATGAAAACTATGTTACTCAACAATGGTTAAATTTTCACTAAAATATGAAGGGTTGATCACATTTCAGCCCAACTTTATCCTTCTACTCTGACACCAGGCAAATTTACTAGTGAAAGGAAGTCTTCATGGGTTAAATAATTTTGGAAATAAACTTCAAGGATTATTAAATAAGCAAAACAGCATTATTTAATGTACTGTGTATTTACTGACTAGTAAATTGTGATGTTGTATGTTAACTGTGTTGAATATAATCACATTAATAAACTTGTTTCACTGGTAGTTTGCTAAACTTTATAATCTAGCAACATGCAAACAGAAATGTGGCTAAAATATTGGATTTAAACTATGTAAACTGTTAGTTAAAGTCGTTGTCTTTAAACGAGGACGTACAAATGCTTCAAAATTAATTAATTGTATTACACAGTAAAAAAGAAGTTGGTTAATAAGCACTAACCCCACCCTGTCCCAGTTTCTGATCACATGCAATGTTGTTGTCATACAGCTACCTTTTCAGATCAAAGGAATGGGAGGTGCCCTGTAGATGCAAAAATCTTGACAAAAATGATGCAGAATACTTGTATAAGAACCTGAGAATGTGCCGAGCATTTCGAAGATATTATGTTTAGCAACGATCTTGAAAACCACCATAACCCTTCAGCAAAACCAACCCTAGTTAATATTCCGAACCCCACCGGCCACAGTGGGCATGAAAAGAAGGGCTGTTGAAAAGAAAACAGTACCTCATAGCTAAGCTAATTTCAAATTCAGTTCACGTAATTAGTTATGAAAAAACCTACATTAAGAAACCCTACATTAGAAAAAGTCTCTAATTACACGAAAATCCTTCTTCAAGGCAAGAAGGCTAAAGTGGAAAGGAATGAACATGGTCTGTGCATTGTCATGAAATAAAAGAGTTGACTAAAAATAAGCTAGTATTTTTATAGTAATTTTCTACCTTTACATCGTAGTTATACACTACTATACATGTACTGCAAATGCTCTAACAAAACTTTGTTTTAGCTGCCAAAACAAATGAAACAGCAAGTAAGAGTTCTGAAAGTGACATTCCAGAAACCAGTACATCACATATACATAGTAATTATAGCCAGCAGATATGTCAATGTACTGGTGAAACAAAGTGTGCTTGATACCAAGCACGCTATATACCTATAGTATAAAACTATACAGACAGTACGGTACTGTACACTCTTGACAGTGCACCAATTATATATTATAGTGTATAAGAATATAGTCTATCATTCATTGTGTAGAGCCCTTGCATCCAATTTCTTTATTCCAAGAGGTTATTAACAGTGGGCTAAATGATGACAGTCAAATGTAAGACTCCATTTGCCAAACAAGCAGTGATCTGTCGAACAACACACCTAGGAAAACCAAACAAAGGAAATTTATTCATGCTCAAAGGCAGAAAATCCACCGTTTGCAAGCAGCCCTTGAAAAAGAAAAAGCCCACAAGACAAGGGAGGAAGGAGAGAACATTACAGGAAACACTTACACATTTCACCAAGATCATTGTTGAATTTTGAACTACTAGTGTCAGGCTGTCAGCACAATTTTAGTACTACAAAGTATTAAACAAACATAGTTCGTGTATAAACTTGGTATTTATTCGGCTGTAAACCTGTTAAGAATAATCTGGTAAGGACGGAAATGGAATGAAATACGTTATATTAAACCCCCTTTAAGATTTTATCTTAAACAGAAGAAAATCAGTGAAATTATTTAGACAACATCGCCTGTACGTCGGGACAGGTCTTCGGTGGGTTCATAGTCACACAATAAAACAGAACAAATTGGCTTTAAAAACGGTCGAATAATGCCATAACAAAGGCAAAAACAATAACTTACCTCATATTTTCCCATTTCAACGATAGATTCTAAATTTGAAACCATAAATGAGCCATATGGGTCCATATTCACCGTCACCCCAATATATTCTTATTATGTTTGTAAGAAATCGACTCGCCACCAAAATGGCGGCCAACATGCGCGAGGCGACATGCGCGTGCACGAAAACTTCAAAGGCTCCGACATGAGTGGCCCTTCTATGCATTCTTATTCTATGGCTATACGTCCGACAAAGTCCTTCACCCCCCCCCCCCCTGGTTTTTAACAAAAAATTGTTTACGAGATAGCGAGAAAAAGGAAATAATCTTAAAATATTTTGATTTCTTTGAATATACTGTCATACTACATTTGCTCAACGGTGAAAAATGGTGTTTCCCTTACTTGTCGAAGCAAGAATCTACTATAAATGCAGGGGAATTCCTCTTTCAGGTATGTTTCACACAACATATACTTAGTATTTTGCATACGATTTTAATACAGATACGGTAACACGCTTCGATGTTTGTCCTGTTTGATAATAAAGTGTTTTTAGATCATACAAACCCTTAGATCTGAAATAGAAATGGTAAAAGATTATTGACATAGTTTTTTTTCTTCTGAGCATTGTATTTTTATTGGTAGCTTCGTTTCAGTTGTATTGCTGAAGGCTGTTGCATTACTTGCATATGTTAACCTAACTTTCTCACACATCATTACATATTCATAGCAATTCGGCCAATGATGCTTCCTCATTCACATCACGTGTCTGTACATGAAAACCCAGTCTAGGTCAGTCTCTTAATATATTCAAGTGGGCAGGGCTTTGAAGCTGAGGGAAATTGAGGGGTAAACAAAAGATTATGCAATTAAACTTAATTGCTGTATTTAGAAATAAATTCTAAATACATTAAACTGTATTTAGAAATAAATTCTAAATACAGTTTACTGTATTTAGAATTTTGTTCTAAATACACTTTACTGTTTTTCGAGAATATCTCCTGGATAAAAAACTTTGGACGGTGTTAGCATCTCGCAATTTAACTAATTTATAACACAAATACACACTGTAAACACGCTTTAAATATACAATTGATCTATTCACGACGAACCTAAGCCGAAGTGAACACTTCGTTTCACTTCATGCATGCAAAATTTCATGCAAATGTCATTGGTAAATTTGTTTTTCACCTCAACCATATCGTAACGTATCCTAGCATTTTCTTTTGTATTGAACTCATTAGTTCCACTTTAGTGTGCACTCTTTATTGTCCCAGATCTATTTTTTATCAATATCTAATCGTCATAATTCCATGCCTCATTGCTATGAATATGTACTGATATGTGAGAAGCCATATCCAATCCTCGTTGGTGTTTTTGACTTGGCTTCCAACTCCCTAGTGCCATGAACAATGGCTCGGCTGCGCCTCGCCATTGTTCATGGCACTCGGAGTTAGAAACCACGTCTAAAACACCAACTCGGATTGGATATATTACTTCCAGCACTCAGCAGCATCTTTATGCCACTCTTTCCGGCTGAGCTGCTTATGTAGAAGTAGATATTACCAGAAGATTTAAAGAAAGTACACACTCGCTTTGTTTTAGGTTTGTACCTGCCAGTACGTGCAAATCCAATACCTAAGAAAAAAGTCAGCTATATAGAAAAGGGAAAATATCCAGGACATGGCATAAGAGGTTTTGTTTTCCAAATGCATCAAGGTAACTCACACTTTACATTAACAATCAAAAGAAATTTAAAAGTGACAGGGTCCAGAAAACTGCATGTTTTCATTGTTAAGTTTTGTATTAGTTATTGATGCCTTTTAAAGATACAATAGTTGATTACATGTGCACAGAAAATTAGACATTTCAAGACCAAATACAGGGGCCGGTATTGAATGGGGTCACTCTGTAAATGTAAAAATAAAATTGTGTAATTATAATTGTAAATATCATTGACTTATCAATATTTAAGAATTCTTGATAGTTCTTTGTGTATCCTTGTTTTGTAAAGACAAAAATGTACTACAATATACTAATATACTTGTTAATGTTTTCTTATTTTGTAGGGCCTATCTACTGTAAGAACCTCACCTCAACAAGGCATAAAACACACATATGTAAAACAACAGAAGCAGAAATTTTATGATGTCATATCTATGATATGATGAATAATTTAATAAAATGTCAAATTCTATATTGTACAGTAGTCACTACTATCACAAATCAGATATATACAGATAGGGAACTCGCACTCAATAACCTCAATTTTTGTGTCCCCGTGCTCACGTCATTCCACGCGCCACGCAAATTGCTCTGGCAAGTGTCGTTCGTCGTGTTTTCAGTCAAAAGCATAGGAAAAACGCCGTTCGAAAGTACAAAAATAAATATTTTTGCGAAGTTGCTCTACTGATCTTCATTTTGGGATTCAAATTTGAAAGGTAAATAGTAAGTGGTTATTTTCATGTAAAAAGATGTACATTTAGGGGCTAAATACGAAGAACAAAATAATATAAACTTTGTACCGCATGGCCATATTTTACAATCTCGGTGCTTGTGAAGTTCTGCCGTATCACCCAGGAGAATTCGATGCCCATTTCGATAAATTAATGGTAAAAGTATTACTTTCCTGTCTTTTAAATTAGTAAGAAAGCATAGGTGTTGATTTTAAAACAATAGCAATTGAATTTGAGTTATTTGATCGATTCTTTTGGCTGTTTTGAGGAAGAAGGTCAAACCATTAATAATTAATAGCCCACATTACACATTTGAAAATACCAGTGGCAGTGCAGTGACTGCTTATTGCTCCAGCAGCCATGTTTTTACTTTAAAACTTAAGAATTTAAAATATACAGATATAATTTTGTATATATAATACAATTTACATGAAACTTAATAATGTATTAATGTTATTATAGTTTATACACTTTCTACTACATGTCAATCAATCAGTGTGGTCATAGTCAAAAGCAAGGATAACTCCGATAGTAAGGTGAACTTTGTCTTTGTTTAAAGAGCAACAGTGCCCTCATGCGCCCTACTTTAGTATTTACTCTGTTTAACGTCAGATGATTTTCTGCCATTATGTCCTGTTAATCCTTAAACACACTACGGTACCTAGACCTATGGTACAGTACTTTAGCATTTTACTCTAATTTTTACTGATTTTGCAATAATTTTACTGATTTTGTCATACTGGTGATTTTACTCGTCAAGTGATATGGTATAATATTTTGGCCACAAATGTTGAACCACGACATATCCCTGTCAACTTTCTATGATAAACACTGATGATTTGACATGAAATCTACTTTGTATGAATAATATACGCTATTTGAGGTCAACATTTATGACTCGGTATGCAAACTATAAATGCAAGATCAGACATAAAATGTATCTGTTTAAATTTAGTTAATCTCAAGCAATCTCGATATTTATGAAATCAATTAAAATTTGATGTCTCATTGAAACCAAGTCATAAATGTTGAACCTTCATGTATTTCCTACTTTTCTTCTTCTTTGAACATAGCTCCTGGTTCCCAAACTTCAAAGCGTAATGTAATCGCATTTTCACAAATAGAGTAGTTAATTATATTACAGGAAAGTTTGGCCACTGCACACTTCCATGTAGCTTTGGCATTTGTGAGCACAAGTAACTACCTATGTTTTTTCTTTCTATGCAGCTGTTAAGCACATTCACAAATGTACTCTCCATCGAAGAAACATGTTTTACAAATGTTTCTTTAGGGATTGTTAATCCATCGGCACTGCCTATGCCTTCAAAGGTCTTGAACATGCAGAGTAGCTGACTACTATCGTTGACATCTTTTGTCACATAATTTTGATGGCATATTGGACAGCTATGTTGAATAAGGCACTTCCTTAATAAATAGCCTGACACATAAGTTAATGCATTCATGCTGACTAAGTTTTGTTCAATGTCATTTGTTTTATAGTCTGTGTCTTTGACTGCGTGGATTTGTGGGGGGCCCCTCTGATCATTTGCTGCGGATAAATCTGATTGGCTGGGGCGAGATGCAATCAAATAGGTATCAAAATCTTCAGCACAGTTGCCAGTTGAAAGTGGTGCCAAAAAATTATCCACAAATAACTTGCGAAATGCTCGTGTGAACTGGATGGGACTTGGGTTGTCACAGTTTTCCCCTAGCTGCCTGATGAGGCCAAAAAAGTTCTCCAAAGGGTCTTGGTTGAGACGCCTTGTCATGAGAAAATCCAGGGAATGATGTTGGTGAAGGTCTTTCCACAATTCCTGCAAACCATTCAAAGTCATGGTAAGTCCTCTCAAGCACCGTAGCTTGTTTTTCACATCTTCCCCACTTTGTTTGTCTACCACCTTTATGGAGGCAATGAATTTAAGCATATCTGTGAAAAATTTGTGGTGAGGTGAATCTTTTGTAACTGCTCTTTTATAAATCTTGGGACTGTTAAGGGAGGGGCTGTTAAGGCAATAAAAAATATTGTCAAAATTAGATATTAGCTCTGCAGTCCCAATAGCAGATGGAGGTAGTGCCCCAAGTGCAACATACGTAGACAGTGTTGAAGCAACTGTTTGACTCATCACCTGCGTTGCCAGCTTCACTTTCATCTTTTGAAAGCCATTTAGATTTAAATGTTTTTGTGTCAGTTTGGGGCAGCATCTCAGTGTTTGTTGCTTGTCACGCTCATATACCACTTTAATATCATCCCAGCTTGCAACCTTTGTTTCATAAATAGAGCTTGCAACTTGTTTCATAAATAAATTTATAGTTTATTAGGTTGTTCCTGACAGCTTTAATAAGGTGCGGTGGGTCAAAAAGATATATTCTCTTCTTTCCATTGTGTGTAAATCATGGTTTCTCTGGCGTGATATTCAATTCTCGTAGAAGCTTTTGAAAATTTGATCCTAAATCGGATACAATTGTTTGGACGTGTAAACCCATTGATGTTAGTTCATCGTTCATCTTGAATAGCATTGCTTTAAAGTGGCACTAGAGCCGGAAAATGAATCCTAATTTTTTTACAAATATAGAAAGTATACAAGAATTACGCAGACACACCAAATTTCAGCTTTCAATTCCGCTTCTTTCCGTCATTTTTTAAACCAAAAGACACGAATTTCACGTCCGCCATTACAGAGTCTTCAATTAGCGAGCACGGTGAACAAAACGGGATGTGACGTCAAAGACTCAACACGCTGTGTCAGTCGCATAGTGAAATCACAGAGTACTACACAGAGGGCTCACTCGACGAAAAAAGCGTAACGCAAATTGGTAGTTGTCAGGGGGGTGAATGCCTCGATGCACTTGCTGGGAATTTTATCCCAGCAAGTGCATAGAGGCAGTCACCCCCCTGACAGGGGGGTGAATGCCTCGATGCACTTGCTGGGAATTTTATCCCAGCAAGTGCATAGAGGCAGTCACCCCCCTAACAACCTCAAAATGGCTCTGATATGCAAGGAGTCCAAATTGACAAAATAAAAACCAACTAAAAATATTTCTGTTGTCTCCATAAAATAATACTCGCACATAATCAAATTTGGCTACTCCAAATGCCACTGTCCTACCAGAAAACGAGTCAACGGATACAGTTTTCGAAACTTATTTAATATTTTCTTTTGGTGCCATCGTTCAAGGAGTTGAGATGCAGACAAAGCCGTGGCTTCAAGTTCAAGCGCTTTCTGTGAACATGCCATTTAAATTTATGTTGTGTTTACACAAAATTATACTTTGAGCATGTCATTTCGCGTTGGATGCCAAAGTCAAAAGACAGCAATCCGACAGAGAAAAGAAATCTTATAAATAGTGGGAAAACGGTCAAGGAAAGGATTAACTATTTCAAATCATTCAAGACCTTTTTAGATTATAAAGAACTTTCAGTTGGACAAGTAAAAATGACTTCATATTTACGTGGTCCTAGTGACAAGAACTGGACATGAGAACTAAAGGAAAAATAGCATAACATATAGAGTTGGATAACTATGTAGATATTCATTTTATTAATATATTAATGTATAGTTTTGGGATGAAAACATCAGCTTCTTTTGCTGGAATTTATGTATAGTAAATCCTTCCTACTTTTATTGGAAATTGAATTAATCAAGGGGGGAAATGTAGGTTAGACAGCCAAAAACGCACAGGTTGTCGCAAGCTATAAGACTTTCACAGGGAAATTTTGCAAGAACCATGAATGGAAGTTGATATGGGAAATATACAATTTCCCATGTGAAACTCACACATGGGAAAGTTGCACAAATCTCATTAAAAAAGTGATATTTACCATTTATTTAAAATATATCCAAACCTCAACCCCCTGTGCTGTTGTGCACCAGTCATGCTTGTTTCATTTTAAACACTTAAAATATTTAAATTAGCCTGTTGAATTCTAATGCAGTGGTGTTAAACATCTACATGTACATAGCATAACCCAGGCAACCAATCATGCTAATACTCAAATACACCTGAGGAGTGTAACAACGTTCTGCCTGTTACATGAAACAAATCTGTCATGAATTAAAATGTAGATTTAGTACTTAATGGTTTATTCTTATAGCCTATTTGTTAAAAATACTTTCTAACATAGAAAGATCTTAGGGTCGTGTTAGAGATTTTAACAAAGGGAAGGGTAGAAAACATGAAGAGGGTCATTTCAAGACCCTAGAAATGGGAGGGTCAAGATAAAATGAGCTGCTTAAAGGGGAGGGTCATTCTAGTTTATGCTTCAGGGGTGGTAGAGCTCTGTTGGTACACAGTATACTTAAAACAGATATTAATGGTGCTATACATTTGGTTCAACTGCCAATTTAGGATCTTAAAAAGTTATGATGCTACTCATGTTTCCACCCCTCCCTCCCCTTTTAATTTCTGACCTGTCCCTCATAAAAGAAATTGCTACAATAAAGGAAATACCACAATAAAGAGAATAATCAGCAAGACCACACGGCAGTGAAACATATCCCTCATGTTGTAATTATACAGTTCATATTGTAACAGTTGACACATGTTAATTATACACTAGAATGGTTACAGACACCAGACTGAGGTGTCAATGTTACCTTGCAAGGCAAATCCTGAACTGGATATTATTGATCTGGACATAGTTAATAGAGAAGAGAGTTTGGAAGCTGGGGGCGTGGCCAAGTTATGTTATTGTTCTATGTCACGTGACAATACGAGTGCATCAAAAAGCGATTCTGTAATGAAAGGCACTAGATAGGATCGAGTAAAACCACGGCGAGCCCGCAATAGGTTAATATTTCATACATTTGACAGCGGTGCTTACAAGCACGGTTACATAAGCAGTATAAATTTAGTTTTTAACGATAAACTTTTGATTGGCCGCATTAGCACAGTGGTCTAGGTCTCGCGCTTCTGACCTGTTTGTTCCGGGTTCGAGCCCAGTTACGCGGTTATGTTTTATACTTTTTTTTCTTATATTCTTATATTTTTTTCTTATTAAAACTATTCTCACTCACTATTCTCACTCACTGGGACTGTATCTACTTCACCAAATTTAGCTAAAGCGCGAGCCCGAAGGGCGAGTAAGGACTCGGCCCGCCGTGGTTTTACTCGATCCTATCTAGTGCCTTCCTTCTGTAATACGAGTATAAGTTGATGCATTATAGGGCGAGTTAAAATCATATTTTTTTGAAAAATCTTTTGTATGCCTGGAGCTAATTGCTCGATTTACGGTTGCGGAACCGGTAGAAAACACACCGGGATTAGTATTTTTCGAATTCCAGCTAAAGACGACGATTTATCGACGAAAACTCGCGAAGCGTGGGTGCGTATTGTGACAAGAGATCGGGAGATAGACTCAAGTTTAAGAAAGCAAATCGAACAACGAACTCTTCATATTTGTGAAAGACACTTTCAAAAGAACCTCATCCAAACATGTAAGTTCAGCTCGATGTAAAAGCTAGCGCATTGTAGCGTCGTAGATTTGTATTAAAGACTCTAGTGCTTATGGAAATTTGATACTGATTTACATAATCGCCTTTGTATTCTTATTATAAGCTGGCCGGACAGGATGGCACAGAATAAGACTATTTGGCAAAACTGTTCGATGACTAAAACCGTAGTACAACATTGAAAATGATAACAATTGTGCACTTAACTCACTATAAAGACCAAGTACATGTTTGTTTATTTTCAAGTATATTATATATTTATAGATACAAAAGTGCGATCTTGTATTATTTTTCTTTAGAATTTACATTTAATATCTGTGTAATACATATGTAGGATATAATGATATAAAAAGGCATATATGATGTTTGAAATCGAGTTTAAAATGATACTTGCATAGTGACAATTTTGGTTTGGTTTGGTTTAGTTCCCACGTGTAAAAGAATTCAGCCTGGAGCTGTACCTACCCTGAATCTACCAGAAAAAAGCATACCCTCAACCTCTACAACTGCACCCAGACGTGAACTTGTTCGACACGAGACCAAGCCAAAGCAGTCTTATTCAAAAAAGGTGTCCTAACAGAAAGATTTTGCCAAGATGATGTGGAGGAGTATTTTGGGTACCAACGAGCTCAAGGTAGGCGTGCTGACAACCCAACTGCTGCAGACTTTGGCTACAACGACCTGAGGATTTCTGTTTTAAGAGACATTGCACCAGTTGCTCAAGGGAAAAGTTGCTGGTCGACACAGTGGTCAACGAAGCAAATGGTTCCATGTTTCTGAAGAGCCTTTACCAAAACGATCAAAAAAGTAATGAACATTCTTGAGTAGATCATTTATATATACTACTGTCTATTCTAGAAAGCCTGAATAATGCAATGGTCAGTGTAAACCCCTACTCCCTTACCTCAGGCACAAGTGGAGATTACCTGGGAATTAGTAATGTACTTGCCTTTTTTTATGAAATGATACCAATTTCCACTTTCCCAAGGTGGTTCAAGGAGTAGGGGTTTTATTGACTGGTGCATAAAAAGCACATGGTAGCTTAAAGATATAAATATTATTTTCTTGTGTTGACAACAATATTTTACTCAGTCGCTGCACTCATTTGTAAAATATTGTTTTCACCAATCGAAAATAATATTCATATCTTTGTGCCACCATGTAATATGCTCTATATAGGAATTGATCAAAACAGAGAATTGGGTAAAGACTGGAACAATAAGTACAATAAGTACATGAAGTCATGCTGTATATATACATATATATTATATTATTGCTTTGTCATTGGGAAGGAACAAGTGATTATGTGATATGTTAGTTTATATTGTTGCATTGTCATTGGGAAGGAACATGTGATTATGTGATATATTAGTACTAATCTTTCAATATATATGTATATAGTTTGATCATAAAAAAAACCAGAATTTGAAGCAATTCCAACTATTTACAATTTTACATTATGTCAGGCAGGCAATAGGCTCAAGTCCAAGGTGGTTCTCAACATTAAGATCAGAAATAACACTAGAGGTGCATCATAATATTAACTATGTAAAAGAGAAACACTGATATTTTAGGGGCAACATAAGTGTGAAATTGAGCTTTCATTGATTAGAAATTTTAAGTTTGGCCAAACTAAAATTGTGTGTACATATTTTAAAATTCCACTATTTGCCTCACTAGTTTTGCCCCCCCCCCACCTCAAAAACTGTTCCCTTGATACCTTTGATTGGGGAGGGGGGGTATATTCATATATTGAGGTCTTGCCCAACTAATTTCAGTTGTTATAATTAGAGTTCATTTCAAAGTAAATTAGAGGGCAGAACAAAGATAAATAATATAACCCCTCCCAATTAATGCTCCAGCACAAGCTCTGACTCATAGGACTGTTTTCAATGTTTATGGTATTTGTTCCTAATGCCTGCTAGAAAACGATTAGTTGTATTATGAGCGTAGGTTTCAAGCCTCCAGTGTATGGTTATAATTATTTACTGTCATCCTTTAACTGTTTCTGTAAAGCCTTCTGTTTTAGTGTTTTTTTCAGACAATTTGTATTTGTTTACAATATCTCTTGCAAGTGAGAAACCCTTCACAGTAGCATATAGTTTTATAATGTTTTCAAAACACAGCAACTGACACTCTTTTGTTACTTGAACATCACACTGTTCAACTATATTGCTCCACAATGATTTTGCCCGAGGAGAGGTTTGGACATCAACAACAACTTTGTCCACAGGTAATGATGAAAGTTTGCCTGTTTTTGAGTGCTTTTGGAAGGATAGTTCTGCAATTTCAGAAACGCTTACCAACCAGGAATATGGTGCCCACTGCCCACTGTCCTCCTCTTGAAAGTGAAGAAATATATTCATTCTCTTCAGTTGGCACTTTCATCGAAAGCAACAATTGTATTTCTTGGTTTCTTTGTGAGTTTGCATTTTTCTATATAATGCTTGGATAACATACCCACCAACGTATGCAAAGGGTCCAAGTTCTTGTGGTAAAACAGACAATTCACTCTAAAGTAGAAAATTTTTTAACCTCATAAGACTAGTCATGAGACCAGGCAAATTTGACAGTCCTATTACTGAATTGTTGTCAAACGTCAATAAAACTAACCCAATATTAAACGGGCATAAAAATCAATAGAATCTCTGCCTGTCATCAAAAATATAATGCTATTGCTATGGATAAACTGTTGCCTTACCCCATCTTCACTAGCTTCGACATCATGTTTGCTTCGAATATGTTTTGTACGCCCTCCTTTGGACTTGCACACTTTCGAGCAGTATTCGCAAGAATATTGTTTTAGTCCTTCAAGCTGAAACAAATATAACATAAAAACATACTCAACACATCTCACCACTATTGTAAAAGATAGATACACTTTATAGTGACTTACTTCTTTAGCTGAATGCGATATTTCGTTGAACAACTCTTCAGCGTCGTTTGCAGCAATTCAAGTGTTTGCTGAAAACCGTCCTCATCTGCTGTATTTACGACTTCAGAGCCCAGAATTGTTGGTAACTGGCTTTCTAAATCTTGTGCCGAACTTGTCGAAGCCATAGCAAGACGAACAATGCTTTATATCAGATTTTATAAACACAATATCGTATTTCCGTAATACTACGCTATAGTAATTTCTGAAATCAATGCACCCGTATTGTCACGTGACCCCCTCTTTCAACATCTGAAACCAATTAGCGCGAAAGCCTTTGAAGTTTGCCGACCTTCCAAACCCTCTTCTCTATTAACTATGATCTGGATTAGCCCCAATATCATGAATGAGAAAGATGATTTAATTTTTTTTCAACTTCCAACAAAAAAGATTACAAGTCAGTTATTGTGCATAAAATATACCTTTATTGTATACTTCAACAAGGTGTCATACATCCCATCATCTGGTACTAATTCTACTTAGTCTGGTAGTCATTGGGCATCTGTTCTGGATATTTCACAGGATTATCTTCCTTTAAATGCTATTCCATTAATGCAAGCATATCAGATTTCACTGGCACATATAATTGTTGTCTTCATGATAGTGAAAAACATTGAAGTCTACCAGACTTTCATAGGAACAGAGCTTTGTGTTCCAACATCCTCACACATCTTGACATGGTAAGCCTGAAACTGCTCACTCAAACAAAGTGTTTCCAATGGCATATACTCAATATAGATAAAGTCGCTGATTATCCAAAGCACACACATGGTTCTAAAAATGGGTCTAATGGACTCATCAACACTACAAATGACAATGCCACCACTTTTAAACTTGGCTCCATAGCAAGATGCCCTATATACATTCCGAAGCTGGATACCTGGTAGTAAGCTCGAAACATTTAATTTCTGTTTCAATGTGTGTTTCTCCATTGGCCAAGTTTAGGGTGCCAAAGTTCCGTTCAGAAGAGGACAATGGGTGTGATTGTGGAGCCTCGTCAACATCAGAAAAATTTCCACATTCTTTAAGCTGACAACGTTCAGCCAAAGATTTTGTGAGGTTTTTAAAGTTTTGTTTCCGTGCTAGTTCCTCAAAGTAAAAGACAGGACGACAGTTTTGATTTCGCACTCAAATGATATATAGCAGCAAACTTTAAAGAACAAGGCTTGCAAAAAATCGCTATAAACACATTTTCCATGGCTTGCAATTTGGACATAGATGTAAAATATATTACTTTCCAGTTTTTCAAAAAATAATATGTACTGTGTACGCATCTTTGCTTTATCTTTGTTAAGATCTTTCTATACCGCCGTCTTTCCACTCCTAAACATCGCCGCCATTTTGAATTTTCAGGGGGGTAGGAATTTTGAGCGAAAGACCGTTACGTCAAAATCATAGGAAAAGTGATGAAGTGAGCCCTCTGTGTAGTACTCTGTGGTGAAATCATACAATTTTGTTTACGAATTACGAAATGTATTACTAATATTCCTTCGGTTTAGTTTTCTTTCGTTCGTTGTTTTTTAATTTACTATGTCAACTGAGGACGAGGCAGGATCCTGTTCAGAAGAAAAGTCCGAAGAAAGTAATAATTACTCTCCTGATGAGCAAATGTTGTATGGGGCTGATTCAAACTCATTTGAAATTGAAGCAGGGTCAAATTTATACGATGCCTCGGCGGATCCCATTGCCACAGAAGAAGAACACCAAAATTATATTTTACAAGCTGTGGCTGATAAAATAGATGAATTAGAAGAGCTTTGTTTGCGATTAACTGGGGAACAGTGTATCGACTTTTGGTAACTTTCTTTATTATACCACGCTTTATGGAGTATACTAAAAATGTCATGCTGCATTGCTGCTGTCTATTGATGATAACGAGTAGGGTTAAAAACAGGTTGGATACGTTTAAAGTTCATTGTATACGATTGCATCACTAAGCTATATGGATTGCATCCACGATATCATATTCGCACTATAAATATTTTTTTATCTTGAGTATTATGCATGTTATTTGAATTGTTTTGCAAGTTTTGCACTGTATTGGGTTTTAGGTGTAACTGTGGCAATTGCTCTACAGAGCTTATTGTGAAGCCTGAAGAGTGTCAATGCTGCCATGAAATTGCACAAGTCCGGAATAAAATAATGGAGAAGAAAATGGGTGACCAGTGTTTGACGAAGCACCCAGGTTTTGAAGCTGGTTGTTTAAATCAGTGGGCTTTACGACTTGCTGGTTTGAGCTACAGGACGAAAAATATAGGGTGTAAAAATTATACAACTTTATACAAAAAAGGGAAAAAAAACAGAAGCAGAGTAAGTGCTAGTGAAAATCAATGGTTAGAAAATCTACCTGTTACTTGTTTTCAATTTGCTGTAGTTAAAATATTTAGTGCCCTTATACTGGATCAAGTATCATGGCAAGAGATCATATTAAAGTCTTTGATTCAATGTAAATCTGTGAATATTTTTTTAAGGTTCTTCAGGGCAGTGTCGCATAGACAAGTGGTCAGGCTGGTGTGGGATTACACAGGCAGCTCAACAAGATATCCTTTACCATGTTGTGTCTATGCCAGAATTCGCAAAGAATTTCCAAGCAAAGACTATGTAGAGTTTGAAGAAAAGGAAGATGACTCAGATTGATTTCTTTAGTAAGCTAATTTTTTCATTAGTAATTTGTTGAAGACCATTCATAATTTATCAGCTTCTGGTGGTTGGCACTGATGAATTTCAAATTTTAGTAATACATAAAGTTAATTTTGTTTTAGTTAATACAGTATTAAAAAGTGCTCTATGTCAATTAGGTATGGTAGGGCTAAGGTATTTATATAAATATAATCCATTGACATGTGCTGGCAAGTAAAATCACTTAGCATTTCGCAAGTAAAAGTCTGCTCCATGATAAAATTAAGTCCCCAATATAACAACAATCAATTTGGCTAAAAATTTATACTCATTAATAGAACACGTAGAATTTATTTCATTTGGAGAAGATCTAATCTTAACTTTTTGTGATACCATTTCCTCAAAAGGTCACTTCTAAATTACTATGTGTATTCATTACCATGTGATGATTTTTCTTCGATGAAAAAGTTTTTACTGATAACCTTTTGGGTTAAAAAATCACTATCTGCATGCTCTACCATGAGCTCTACCATACCTAATTGACATAGAGCACTTTTTAATACTGTATTAACCAAAACAAAATTAACTTTATGTATTACTAAAATTTGAAATTCATCAGTGCCAACCACCAGAAGCTGATAAATTATTAATGGTCTTCAACAAATTACTAATGAAAAAATTAGCTTACTAAAGAAATCAATCTGAGTCATCTTCCTCTTCTTCAAACCCTACATAGTCCTTGCTTGGAAATTCTTTGCAAATTCTGGCATAGACACAACATGGTAAAGGATATCTTGTTGAGCTGCCTGTGTAATCCCACACCAGCCTGACCACTTGTCTATGTGACACTGCCCTGAAGAACCTTAAAAAAATATTCACAGATTTACATTGAATCAAAGACTTTAATATGATCTCTTGCCATGATACTTGATCCAGTATAAGGGCACTAAATATTTTAACTACAGCGAATTGAAAACAAGTAACAGGTAGATTTTCTAATCATTGATTTTCACCAACACTTACTCTGCTTCTGTTTTTTTCCCTTTTTTGTATAAAGTTGTATAATTTTTACACCCTATATTTTTCGTCCTGTAGCTCAAACCAGCAAGTCGTAAAGCCCACTGATTTAAACAACCAGCTTCAAAACCTGGGTGCTTCGTCAAACACTGGTCACCCATTTTCTCCTCCATTATTTTATTCCGGACTTGTGCAATTTCATGGCAGCATTGACACTCTTCAGGCTTCACAATAAGCTCTGTAGAGCAATTGCCACAGTTACACCTAAAACCCAATACAGTGCAAAACTTGCAAAACAATTCAAATAACATGCATAATACTCAAGATAAAAAAATATTTATAGTGCGAATATGATATCGTGGATGCAATCCATATAGCTTAGTGATGCAATCGTATACAATGAACTTTAAACGTATCCAACCTGTTTTTAACCCTACTCGTTATCATCAATAGACAGCAGCAATGCAGCATGACATTTTTAGTATACTCCATAAAGCGTGGTATAATAAAGAAAGTTACCAAAAGTCGATACACTGTTCCCCAGTTAATCGCAAACAAAGCTCTTCTAATTCATCTATTTTATCAGCCACAGCTTGTAAAATATAATTTTGGTGTTCTTCTTCTGTGGCAATGGGATCCGCCGAGGCATCGTATAAATTTGACCCTGCTTCAATTTCAAATGAGTTTGAATCAGCCCCATACAACATTTGCTCATCAGGAGAGTAATTATTACTTTCTTCGGACTTTTCTTCTGAACAGGATCCTGCCTCGTCCTCAGTTGACATAGTAAATTAAAAAACAACGAACGAAAGAAAACTAAACCGAAGGAATATTAGTAATACATTTCGTAATTCGTAAACAAAATTGTATGATTTCACTATGCGACTGACACAGCGTGTTGAGTCTTTGACGTCACATCCGGTTTTGTTAACCGTGCTCGCTAATTGAAGACTCTGTAATGGCGGACGTGAAATTCGTGTCTTTTGGTTTAAAAAAATGACGGAAAGAAGCGGAATTGAAAGCTGAAATTTCGTGAGTCTGCATAATTACTTGTATACTTTCTATATTTGTAAAAAAATTAGGATTCATTTTCCGGCTCTAGTGCCACTTTAATTCTTTCACTGGGACAGGCTTCATTCACCAGAACATACCCAAGTGGTTGCTTCCAGTTTTCTTTAATGCCTCTGGCCATAAAGACAAGTGCGGCTGTAGCAACTTTGTTTGATCTCTCGCCATCACCAAAGTCTTCCACACCAACAACTTCGTCTTTTGCTTGATCATACTGCAGGTTGGCTTTCAGGGAAACTCCACCCATGGTTAACGTGCACAGCTTTCCTGATTCACTCATGGTACTAACTTTTGTTGTGATCATTTGTTTAGCAATTTTAGGCAGTCCCGTTGATGTAGGGAAACCAGATACCCATTTGGTAATGCTACTTCTTGGGGGCAGGCTGAAACATTTTGCCACCATTCGGTATGCTTTGCCACTGATGTGGTAGAGTGAAAGGGCAAACGACTTCATTTCATTTGAGCACCTCTGTCCTTTGTTCTTCTTCTTGCTGAGATTGATTTGCTGGGCAATGAATTTCACTGTACTCTCTGGAAGCATTGTTCTTAATGCATCAAGGACTGCAGGTTTTGCAATTGGCCTTTTTTTCTTTTTCATATTTAATGCCTGCCTAAGTCGTTGCAGCTGCTTTTTCTGCCTCTGAATTTTCATTTTGTAGCATCTTACTTTTTTTGCCTGTTTTTCTTGCCTTCTTGCATGATCAGCATCTGTCAATAATAATTTGGTGTAGGTTTTTAATGTACTGTAATACTGACTGATCATGTGTTCTACAGGTCATGTAACAGTGTTTGGAATTAAACCTTTTCCATCAGCATCATGGTCATTTTTCCCATCAACATTTAACAATGGATTTCTTTGGTCAGCTTGGTGATGTAGAGGATCTATTTAGAGCAGAATTGCAAAATGACAATGTTGTAAGTAGACAGGAGTATCAAAAAATATAATTCATATTACGAGGGCTATCCAAAGGAAGATTAACAAGCATTGGTGTAACCCACATGCACACCTGTTTCCTATTGCAAATATGCATGCCTGCAGTACCCACTATAGCAGGTTATTATGCAAGCATTCAAAAGCTGATAGGGGAAGGGCACACAAGTTCTGGCAAGTAAATTCTCATGCATGTATACAGCATGATAGATATAACTAGAGTAATGAGCTGTTCACCTTCAATGACATTATTGTCCGTTTGCAGGCTAAAGTTGTTGCTGGAGCTGGTGTGGTGATGAAGCCAAAACCTATTAAAATTATTAGAATAGTTTTTACACATACTTAAAATGCCACTAGTACATGTGTTGTATAAAGGCAAGTAGGCAACTGCCGTGTTTATACCTTCATTTGCAGAATTTTGTTGAGTGTCGCCGGAGTCAAACGTTTTCTTTTTCTTGTCTAGAATATTAAAGTTTCATTTAAGTTCAATTTTGTTTATATAAAAAAATCCTGTATTATTAATAGCTACATAAATGCGCTAGTAAAATATGCAAATTGAGGATTTTTTTCTATTAAAAAACACTCACTGGTTGTACAGGTTAGATCCGGCGCTTCTTTCCTTCGGACAAGTCGGCATTTCACGCCAATTCTTGATGGGGGATTTGGTATATTGGACAAGGTTGGAATTGCTGTAATTTTTAAGGTTTTTTTGGACTCCGTTACGAACATTTCGTCCTCAAAGTGCGCGCTGCAGATCCTCACGTTACGATACAAATACTCAGCATCTTTCTGAATTAAGTCTTTACGTCGTCTGTTTACTGCCCATTTTTTAGACCTAATTTGTAAATTATATATTTGTTTTATATATTTTCGTTTCGGTTTTCCAGCCTTAAAAAACTCAACTCGAGCAGAATTGCTAATTCGTATTCGCAACTTACCTTTCGCGGTCTTTTGGGAAGCGGAAAAAAGCCATATCGGGATTTTTTGTTTTGTTGTTGTGACACCCAAGTCCCGAGCACCAAGTTGTCCCATTTTTTCGGGACATTCGGCTCATTGTATCATTAAAGAAAAAATCATGCACGTATTTAAATTAATCTTTGTTCTTGATTTATTGGCAAGTTTTCACCGTGTCAATGGATAAAAAAATAAGTAAGGAGTTCACACCAACAGTCCAGGCAGGCAAAGACACTAGTGAAGACAAATTTTGTACACGCAATGCGAGATTACTACACTTACAAATGTATACTACAGATGCTACTGTACAGTGTAATTAATAAGGTTTAAAAATACAAAGTTTGTTTTGATAAATGTTTATTTATTCCACATTATATAAAAGTGCTTAATATATAAATAAATTATTAAAAAAACTATAAATGTGTTCAATGTCAATGAACTATCAATTATTACATTCTCAATGTCTAATATAAACTCACTCCAAAACAGGCAATATACCCCACATGCTGTCATGAATATTACTAACTAAAAAAGCAGCCAATGATCCAATGTTTACTTTTACAGTTATCTGGATATAAAATTTTAAATACTATGGATAAATGCATTGTTCCTTTCTTTGATAAGAAATTTTCTATTTAAAGGGAAGCCCTATTAAAGTGCAAAACTCTTCCTTGGGGGGCTGGGCTGCTTTTTTCAAACCTTTGATTAAACCAGCGCAGTTTGAAGGCATGTTTATATATTAAATCTTGTGTTTACTCCTTGAGGGCAAGGTAAAATTATATAAACATAATACTATTGTAGCAACTGCCAGGCAAGTGTTTACACAGAAAAATTTTGAGCTTATCTCACTCAGGGTTGGTAGATTTTATGAATAAATAAGCCAAACCGTCATTAGTACCGTCAAAATAACAAAGAGAACAAAAGGCAAATACAAAGGAAAACAATGAGCATTGTGAAAAATTTGGCTTATTTTTGCAGGCAATATACCAACCCTGATCTCACTCAGTAGCAGGGTTGCCAGACTGCATGCATAAATTAACCAAACTTTTAACAATGCTCTTTGTTTTTCATTGCGTTTGCCTTTTCTTTTCTTTGTTTTTGTGACAACACTAATGATGGTTTGGCTTAATTATTCAAGAAATCTGGCAACACTGCCCAGTAGGGTGCCTAGTAGGTCCCACTCTCAGAGGGTGCAGCATCTCTAGAGAAGAGATTATATACTCATGTAAAATTGGTAGGCATTACAATAATTAACAATTGGTCACCGAAGGCAAGGTGATTACAAGCCTATACTCACTGAGTCGAAGGCAAAGTGAATATAGGCTTTTTGGCTCAGTGAATATAGGCTTGCAATCACCTTGCCTTCGGCAACTAATTGTTTTAGTATAAATTTCCAGGCAGTTACAAATAATAATCAATACAACTCTATAAAAATTCACTTCAAATTTATTACTGTATAAAAAAGTGACTGACTGACCAGTGACTGTCACTTCAGAAACAGTAGATCTTGACAAATCAGAGTGCAGGAAAATCAATAGTTACCTGCAAATTTATACTAAAATCAAATAGTTTTCCACAATCAAGTGAAAAAATTAACCATAGTTGTATGATCCTGTATCTAATTCACTGTAACTGAAAGAATAATGCAGTCTAACAGGTTGATTGGCAATCTAGAAAAATAAAACATAAAACAGTTTAGATTAATACTCATATTTACAGTAACTCTGCATGCTGCATCTCAATCACCATTGACCAATGCGCTGTTTTAAGCCTAAAGGAATCATATAAGTGAAATAAAGTCTACATGTCTTGCTCCATGGCACTGTTTGTGCATGTTGATGTTCATTTTGTTTTTGCATGTCCTTGATCTATAAAAGTGTTTTAATACCCTTTGATACAACATTGCACTTCACAAAAATATATTGATAATTTCATATATACGAGCTGGTGCAAAAAAACTTACACTTAAAGTTGCCAAATTCCAACTCGAGTTCAGAGCACTGAATCGAATCTTCAGATCGCCTGAGAATTCTCACTCCCGCAGGCTGTCTTTTCTCATTTTCGCCGCTAAAAAGGGTATTCGTTGAATTCTTTCTTGCTAAAAAGAAGCAGCGTACCATTTATCAGTAAAATTCGTCCAGAAAATAAAGATCGATCGGTTATCGTGCCTAAAATCGCCGTTTAATTGCCAAAATTTTGCATTTCCCTATCTTTTTCCTAATAAAAAATGTGCATTACACTTTCCAGAGCATAGCGCATGCGCATTAAAAGTGGGGACATGATTTCCCGCGAGTTCCCTATCTGTATATATCTGATCTGTACGTGCTACTATTCTTAAAGTTACATTGTTAATGTTAAGCTAGTAATGATACATGTAGAAAGCCAAATTAAAAAAGTTCAAAATTAGTCCTGCATTAATGTTATCTTCACTTTCCAACAGATACTTTGCATGTAGTTTAGACATTCCCCTAGAATACAAAAACAACAGGTAAGAGTCTGCACAAACCAGGTGTCAACTTTACAGTGTTTACTAGGAACAAAAACATAACAATGACAAGAAAGGATGTGAAATGATACAAATGCGCATCACCTAGGGGATGGTGGTTGGATATAGGATTCATGTAATCAGCAGAAAATTGTATTAGGAAAATGATGACTTTGACTCCCCTTCCTTAAAAAGGCATAGGACCCAGAAATCAGGGTGAGATGTGCTTTTTTGCAGACATATGTGTCAATTTGTGCCAGAGTAGAAAATGTATGTATTTTACTGTCTGATTGCATACAGGGTGGTTAGCTTTGCAAACTGTGTGTCAATGTACCTGAATAAAAGAGCTAATTTGGCAGAAATATGAGATTTTTAGAGGGTCCTGAAAAGGGTAAACTGGGAGCTGGGAATTGCATATTTTTGCTGGGAAAATAGGATTCCATGTACTGGGACTTTCCACAAAACAATAGAAAATTTTGTGCACTTGGACAACGGGATTAGTAGCCCTTCAAGACCTTGTTTTTACAATTCAAAGATATAAAATATACCAGAAGGCAATTTCAACTTTCTACATCCAACTGATCCAAGTTATACATAACATATATCTGAACAGCTGGGAAATTTGCCACCGCTGTGCAAAAATATTGTTGGCGGCTGAACACAAAATGTAGTTAGCATATTATTTGCGAAATACAGATTGGTTTCAGAGACGCTCGGAATTTAGTTTCTTTGACGAGCCAGTTATAATTTTGTTCACAATTTTTCATTGCTTTCAGTAAAGGACTGATATTGCTGTCAGTTAATCATATTTTGAAGTGATGACATCGTCTGTTGAAGCAAATTTCCAAACTTTGACATGTGAGTGGGTTGCCAAGAATTAAGCGCGATGTTGAATTTACGTTTGACTTAATACTGAAAAATTTAGCTTTTGCTCCAAAAAGATATTTGTTTCTTGTTACTTCCAATATGTTTATGTTCCTTTCGAAACCAAGTTTTTTGTTTTATAAATTCCGCTCATGGCCAATATTTTGTTGTGAAACTCGCTTCCGGAAAATTTCTTTAAATTACGGTTGTTGCTGAAATAGTCGCGAAAGTGATAAAACATCCTCAATCACGTGGGCCGTCAGTGCAATGATGTCTTTGATACTGTATAAATGTTTTCGTACAAATGGTAAAGATATTTTTCAATTATATCTGTACATTCAATGTAAGACTGTTGTAGAGTATATTCAGGCGTCAAGCTTACAAATTTTATATAGAGCAACATTGAACAAGAAAATTGAAAAAATAAACTTAAAAGCAAGAAACTCTAATTTTCAAATACCTGTTAAATACAAAACTTCAAATAATTCAGGCTGGTGTTTCCCATCACCTCAAAAATTTTGCAATTGTCGACATTTTCAACACTTTATTAATTGTCCGTTCCTCCCAAGGTATAGTATACAATGAATAACTTGTACATCTTTGAATAAATCGTAAAAGTCCCAAAAAATTCATCAAAATCTTTCTCATTGACAAAAATAAAAATTTACTGCGAAAAAGATTAACATATCATCCGGGGGGGGGGGGTGAAAACCACCGCGGCTCAAAATTGAGTCTGGCTAGCGGTTACTACCTTTAGTCGTTGCCATATAAATGGCGTCAAATTGCGTCAAATGGCGTGATGATTCGTCAGAAATCCGCAATGTTTTTGGCTTCAACTGCTTGACTGAACAGAGATTGGCGCGCTTTCTCAAGATGTAATATAACTCAGTGGTACCACACCATAGTGAGAAATTTTCTCAGGCATTTAATAAGGCTAAATGTTATAAGAGTAACTCTAGTTGGTTCATTGATCAACTGTGATAAAGTAAATTTATTTGGCTTGTTGGTACATTGAAAAAGAGTCTTTTCTTGTAACAAGTTGCAATTTAGGTCACCTAATATGTACATTTCTTTATTTTCGTCATCAATTTGTTTAATAAGTTTTTCAAAACAGTCAAGAAATTCGGCAGGTGCATTGCGAGGTCGGTAAATTGAGGACACAATAAATGGTTTACTTTGTGGTTTGGTAATTTCTAAGCGAACAGCTTCCAGTGAGACCAGATCTTATTTTATAATTAATTGGGTTACGAAGGTAAATAAAAACTCCACCTCCGTTGCGAAATCGATCTCTTCTGATAACTTAGACTTCATAACCATCTAAATTAATGAGGCCATCAGAAATACCCTGATCCAGTCGTGTCTCATTAAATGCAATCAAGTCCATGTTTTTGTTACCCATTGAATGACGAATTTCATCTATTTTACCAGGTAAAGTGACAATATTTAGAAAGGCCATCTTAAAACCTCTTTAACTGGGTTCTCGAAAAATTGTTGCTCACATGTTTGCTTCACAAGTTATTAGAATTTAACTTCTTAGTATTCGGTTGTTTGCATGCTTGTGGTAGTAGATTGACCTGTCTCTCCTCTGACGATCCCATCGTTTCCATAAAAAATAATCACTATTAGAACTATTCCATGAGTTCAGAATTTGTTTAGGTTTAAGGAAAGAACAAAAATCACTTCCCAAAGCCTTGTCCCCATTCTTGTTTAAATGGAGGTTTGATCTATTTAGCATAGAATTATTGTCGATACAGTCATTATCATAAATGCAATTTTGTGTTTGGTGCATAACTTGTGCAATAAGTTATTGTAAGAACTGATACTACTTGGTTTAACTTTATGGTCATACCTTCTTACTAAACCTGAAACAGCAACTTGCTTGGCTTGAGATTTGACTTTCATTATGAGCGATTCCATGCTTTGGACAATTTTGTCGGGTTGGTTCTAACATGAATGATGACTTTGTCATAGCTGTGGTATTCTTTTGGTCTTCTTCCAACTTTGTAGTGATCTGTTTGACAATTGCTCCACTTTACGAATGACAAACAGGGTTTGTTTCCTTTGCAGCTCTTATGAGCTTAATGTTGTCAATGTTCTTGACCATCGAATCACCTGTGACCAGGTAAATGTTCTCCTTACATGTCTTGGAAGTCAGTGATTTTTTTCCTCATTAGCTGGCGAATTTTCGGCCTTCGGCTTCGTCTTGGTTACTTCTCGTTGTTTAGAAGATCTTGTACCGGCTCTTGTGTTTTTAAACTTAGCCTCTTGCATGTTTAGCACGGTAGTTCGTTATTTGTGCTTCCATACCTGTGCTCCCATATACTGTACACTTGAATTTCGTCAGTTGTTGACTCTTCATTCTCATCACTACTTGGTATAAATCTGTTTTAGTTGTGCACAAATGTGACGCTTTTCCTGAGTTTGGTTTGTTTCTTATCTACATTCGCAGATTTAGCGTGTTCGACTTTACTCCATTCACTCTGTTTTATTTGAAAAGCCCTTCTTACAACTGCGTTGTCATTTGAAGTTTTACCAACAGTAGCCTACCTTTAATAATTTTATTTCAGTAGCCATTTTGTTATTGCGTTCAATAAGAGATTCTATCTGCGTGTCCGTTTTCGCTCTTTCGGACTGTCTATTTCGTTGTTTCGGATTTCGTTTATTACAGCTTGTAGTTCGAATAGTTCCTGTCTGTAGGGTTCACATTGACAGCAAGTAGCGTCCTTATTTTCGATGTTATCGTCTTCCTCGTCAACAACAACATATGCCGCCACGTGTTTGACTTTTCTATTCTTGCAATCGTCGTTTTCTGACTTCGGTAGGGTGACATAGCTTTTAAGAGTGATGAATAGCTGGTTTTCATCGTTGTCCTGAACTATTGTCAACTTCTTTTCTGTTGGACCATGACTCATCGCGCGTTGACGACCATCTTCTCTTGATTTCTAAATCGGATTTTATGAACTTTTTTAGTGACTGTAAGTCCCCTTTCCAGAATAAATCATCTTCCAACAGGTACAAGAAAGACGATTTTAGCTTGATTGAAGTTGAATAATCGATTTTTCGTTGCGAATTCATACAAATTGCGGAGCTCGGATTTTAAATACTCACTAGGAACATAACTCACTAGGAGCTTGAAAATTAACGTGACCATTTAAATACCTTGTATGAGCTTTCTGATGGTTCAAGTTACTTTTTCTAAAATCGAACTTGAAATATCACCTTTTTTGACAGTAATACAGTTTTGTAGTAATGTTAATGGAAAACGTGTTGGCAAGAGCCAACAAGAAATTTCAACGCGGCCGACATGCAGAAATATACTTACTAACCTTAAAGGAACAAGGAATTACCTTTCTTTATGGTAAGTAGACATATACTTACTAAGCTTTGTGGAAACACCACGTAAATTTATTCACCATGCAAACGTACAAGAAACTTAACTAGACATATGCTTTTTTGTACCTCTGGCTGCCAGACTAGTTATTTTAATTATTTTACTTTTTATTGAGACACCCTGTAATTGACAATGCTTCTTTCAGTTGTGCTGCACACGACCATACTCTCCATACTCCCTACTTCGCACTCCGTCTTTTCCATAAACCCCACCTCCCCATAGCTGATATGCTATTGATGCTCCCCATAGCAGCATAGCTATGCTATTGGTTCAATGGTGTGGGCGTAATTTTTGCCCTCACCTTACTGGGCAATAAAATGTTCAGAAATATGTAAAAAATTATCGTTAATTATTTCTGTAAAGTTTAAGGTGGCTCCCTATGGTTTTGTTCAGTTATAACCGGATTTATAGAGACCAGACGCTGTCCGCACTAATCACGCGTGGAAATGTTCGTGGCCAGCTATAAATTTTTCTCATTCAAAGTTGAAAACATTGTTTTCGCCGATATTTTTGTGTTTCTACACACAAAAAAGACGACAGTTCTTGCTTACAATCGTTTGTGTTTCCAAGTCCAAGTATTAGGTGATTTAGATCAGTTTTAAAACGATTTTTAGGCGCTTTTTTATGTCCGGTAATGTAATTTTTGTTGCTCGAAATCTTACGAAAGTGTATGGACTCCGACTGAACCATTTTGTATTGTCTTTATCGACTTCATGGCTCTTCTGAAATGTTACCGAAGCTTATGTAAGTTTTCTTGTTTAATTAAGGTCGGATGTCTGTCGTGTTTTAATAACATAGTCTTATAACTATCGTGCATACAGTCATGAGTTTTGAGAATATTTTCGTGCATCGGTTTTTAATGACAAGAATAAATTTAAGAAGCAATGGTTTGATTTGACGCCTCACTATGTCTTGTTTTTACTTTTTGGCAATATGAATGTCTTTTAATCTCTTCTTAAATAAGGTTGCACCGTTTAAACGAAAAAATACTACGGCTATTATCAAAAACACGCATTTCTCGCTGTTCTGGTTGTTGTCCACGAAATGTGCCGGACTCCACGCGTGAAAAACTGGTTTCAAAAATTTTATGACGTCAAAGCAAAAAAATATAATGAAATTAAACTGTGAATTTTGCCCGTTTCCTTCGGTCAATTTTTTTAAAATTTTGCTCATCAATTACCATCGCCCAAGTGCTTGAAATGTGATTTTTTCGAAAAATTTTATCAAAGGGATTTTTTTTTATATTGATTTTTGACATTTTGTAGGATAATAAAAAAACCTATAGATAGAATTTTTTTAAAGTGTGTAAGTGAAACCCTTACGTCAGTACCATACAGCATGTTCAATTAAAAAATAATTCACCGAAGAAAATCTCGAAAATTGCGGAAAGAAGACGAAACGCAAGCCATGTTCTTATCCATTTGCTGCCATGGCAACAATGTTTTAGCGCAAAATCACCACTTTAAAATCTTCAGCAAGACTTCAATAACACTTGTACTGAATTTCATAGTTTTATAATGAAAGATGTGGAAATGAGACGGTCTTCACGCCAACAATGCACTTTTTAACTAAAACCGTAGGGAGCCACCTTAATGGAGTTTAAGCATTTTTAATAATAAAACGGGTTGGGTAAACTGCAACCGCTAGCTGAAAACATCCCAAACTCGCGTTTGGCTCTTCATTTTGTGTGACATGCTTGTATATGCCCAGTAACAAGCTGCCGAAATGCAATATCTACAGGGTGTCCCAAAAAAAACGGAACCCGCATAAATTAATTATGCAGTCGTTAAAAGTATTATTCACAATAATGTAATTATTACTCACAGTAGTTATTATTCACAAGTGTAATGACTTGACATTTCTGTACCTCTGGGATTTCATATTTTTGTGCAGCATATGTTAATGTCTTACACCTATCCGTATTGCTAATTTTTCACTCAAAAGTGTAGTAAAAACAAAGCGACATTAACAGAGTAATAGCAACAACAAACGTAATCATGTTTCCTATAAAAGTTTTGACGAACGAGGACAAAATCAGCGTGTATGACACAGCTTTTAAAACTTTTATAAGAACCAACAAAAGTATTAATTAATCAGCCAGAATGAATATGCGTATAGCTACATATTTATTCCCCTTGTCCTTCGACATGCCCTCCATTTCTTTGTATACAAAGTGTTGCTCGCTTGTGCATTTCTCGCATTGCATTTCTAACAATGTCAGGCTGCCGCCGTAAATTGCTGTCAATTTGTGAATCATAACGCATACAACATTAATTTATGCGGGTTCGTTTTAAGTGCATACATAATTGATTTATGCGGGTTCCGTTTTTTTTGGGACACCCTGTACAGCACAAGAACAGTCTATATGACATAATGTTATTCTCGCAAGATGACAGACATAAAAGGCTTTTTTAGAAGACGACACTTAATATGAATTATCATTCACTTTATAGTATACTCAATTGTGATTGGTTAATTTACCTACAAATAACTGCGTGCAAATATCGATTTTGCTGCAAATAACTGGTGCAAACAGTTTACTGAGCATGCGCACTTTGAAAATGATTCGTCAGCAAGAATTAAAAAATATCGTTCTTGTTTTAAAAATGTGAACATGGCTCGTTTTGTCGATTTGTCCGAAAATGAATTGTCCTTTTTACTACAAGAAAAAGATGCAGAAAATACAAAAAAGTACCTTGAAGAAAAAGGATTGAGCGAAGGCGAATTAATTACGATGTTTGGGTAATATTTATCGTTGAGTAAGTAAAATTGAATTAGACCTTTTTCTCGTTTGACTCTTCTTGTATTTTGTACTGTACTTGCTACCCATCAAAATTTACTATACTTATCCGTGAATGATAAAATAATTATTGAACTCGGCTATCGCAAAATATCGTGATTTACCAGTGGCTCGCAAATAAATTATTCGGCATCGGCAAAAAATTGATCTGTTCGCCACTAAATCACGATATTTTGCTCAACCTCGTCCAATAATTGTATATTATTTGTCGTCCCAGCAGTATTCTCATGTGCGTGCATGGTCGTGTGCAACACAATTGAAAGAAACATTGTCAACTACAGGGTGCCTCAAAAAAAAGGGAAAACGATTGAAATAACTAGTCCGGCAGCCCGAGGTACAAAAAAGTATATGTTTACTTACTATAACAAGAGGCAATTTTATTTTGGATTTATCTTGTTCCTTGTCCTTGTTAGTAAGTATACTTCTGCATGTCGGCAGCGTTGAAATTTCTTGTGGGCTTTTGCCAACACGTTTTCCGTTAATATTACTACAAAAACTTAAAACTGTGTTACTGTCAAGTGATATTTCAAGTTCAATTTTAGAGAAAATAACTTGGGGTCATCAGAAAGCTCGTAAAAAACTACATATAATACATTTAAATGACCACCCTAATTATGCACAAAGGAAGTCATTACGAAAACAGTCTGTCTGGTAGACAATCGTTCATTGCTCTCATCAATCCCACGTTATCGCTGCTTTTTTCGCAGTTTTACCTTGTTAGGTATGGAAAAAAAAATAATACACTTACGGCAATCAATTTCTTCAGTCTTGAAATGTTTTTCGCAAACATAGCTACACTGAGCTCGCCTTTATCGATCTGACGACGTAAACTTTTGTCCACAACTCGAACCTTTCTGATAACGCTAAGCCAAGCCTGATTTTTCGTCTTTGGCAGATGGAATTCGAAATATTCCGAGCCCAACATGCTTTCTGCTCTTTCCGCAACCAAATATTGTACAATTAGCTCCGGGCATTGTACTACATGTCGCCAAAACGACAGGTTTTTACGTTTCGCAAGTTATGGAAATTCTTCACTCCTATATTAATTATTATTATATAGTTGACAGTAAGATACTGAAAATACACCGTAAGATATTTTCCATATCTTCACTAGTGAAGATATCGATCACGTGATCATTTCCCGCCAATAATTTTGTATTTTCAAAATGGCGATATTTGTAAGAGTAGCGAACATATTTTCACCTTTGTTTAAAGACAAAAACTACATGTTTGTGCCGAAAAAAATGGAAATAATATAAGAAAACACTAAAATGATGAACAGGTATTGTTTTAGCTTAAATAATATTGAAATAAAGCCATGTTTTTAGCATTATTGATCGAAAATTAATATTACTGACTTGGGTCTTAAATTGTTTACAAATATATAATAAACAGAACATTACACGGCGGTTTGAAGATATGAATTTTATCTTCTCGTGGTGAAAACAATATTTTACTCACTCGCTGCGCTCGTTCGTAAAATATTGTTTTAACCCCTCGAAGATAAAATTCATATCTTCGCACCGCCGTGTAATATCCTCTATCTATGGGCGAGTGTTGACATCTGCATATTGATGCACTATATGTTCAACGTGACCAAAAATCCAACATATTTGATCGCGTGACCCGGCCTTCCAAACCCGGTCTTTTATGTTAACTATGGTTCCTATGAGTTCACAAAAAATAGTTGACACAAGGTATAATGTATCAAACTTGATTTAGAGCCACCTTGCAAATTCAAAGCAAAACTTTTGGAAACAATCGTTTGTGTCGGCATAAATTCCAATGTGCCTATGAATGAGCCACCATGGATTACATCTTTACTGACAAACCTTGTAAAATTACGGCAAAATGCCTTAAAGTGT
Source organism: Muricea muricata (assembly GCA_963855995.1). NCBI lineage: Eukaryota > Metazoa > Cnidaria > Anthozoa > Malacalcyonacea > Plexauridae > Muricea > Muricea muricata. Next base: position 7,142,875 of record OY979723.1, on the reverse strand, counting down.
GGAAATTCTGTTGAGCTCAATGTTTTTGTTGAGTTCAATGCTTGTAAATAAATGCATGATTGTAAGTATGGATCAATGGTTGGGATATTTCTTTGTGAACATTTCTTAATATTTTGGTACTGTAGTCATTAAATCCTGTGCTTTTGTTTGGGTTTAGATTTTCATCTCAGTTGCAACTTTATGCTCTTTTATAGGCCTGAGAAATATAGAATTTAGGCTTTTGCCTGTAAGATATTTTTCATATGTGGAGTTTGATTTGATTTCTATTTGCTTGGCAAGCTTGGGTCCTAGATCAACAAAATAATCATTGAATTTGTTAGCAATTTCAACATGGTTAGAAGAGGTATTTGATGAGCTATTCAATAAAAATTCCTTTGGTAATTACTTCCTTCGAGTAGGTTTGATAAAAGATTTAAATCAATATCGCTATACGCGTAACAATATCAGTCAAAGTTCGACAAGCGAATAACGCTCCGTAGAACGTCTTGTTAAATTTAAATTTGCGTTAGTCTCAGTCCGCTTATTTATCTTCCGGTAGCCTGTTTTATTTTCCATATAAAATAAAAACTTTGGATAACCAATGAGATTATGCATATACCCCCTCCGGCTCCGATAACCGCGAGTTCCACTTGGAATCACCGGAACGAAACAATGAAAACATTTCTTAATATAATTGCATTGCTCACACGCAATTAATTTCTAGCACGTCCTTGATGTGGTAAAGAACACTCTGGTCTGTAGTGTCGTATAGCAAAGTGGAATTTCCTGTAATGCCTTGCGTTACAGTCTTGTCCTTAATTTTTGTGACAGTTGTTAATGGTGATATTGGTGTACCAGGGGAAGGTGAGTCATGGATCTAACGTAGCACACTTATACAAATTAATGAAAAATTTGAGACGTTATAGTCTCTTGATACGAGTTCGGTGACCAAGTCTCGTCTACCAACTGTATATGACCTCGCATGACGATCGTGATAGTTTTAGGGCCTGCTATGTGATCCAGCTTATAGCCGAAACTGGATACAATGTCGGAAGAAGATTTCGTAGTTGGACAAGTCTTCAATAATCTTTATAGCTTCCAAGAAAGTACAATATAACCTACTCCTAAATAAATATGAACGTTAATTTGCTGAATCACTAGGCGTAACGCATTGATCAATCTCGCCCCTTATTTCGTCGCAGCAAAGCAGAGGATCATTTGCACGTAAAGCCACTGCTAAAAATAACATCACGTTCATATAAGAAAACCAGCTAGCCCGCCAAGATCTCGTTTGCCGTAGCAACTTACAGCAATTATCATACAAGTTAATTATTGGGAGGATCTAACAACTTGCTAAGCAACTTGTTGTTTTTTTTTGTCCTACAAATATATAAATATTTTCAACTTCCATTCCATGCCAATCTATCGTTATTACCCAGGGTATTACGATATCTATTCCAGTTCTTTAGCTGGCTTGATTGAATTGTGTTCAGGGAATGAAATATCGTCAAGTTTTAAATGTTAATTAATATATTTGGGACTGTATATACTGTATGCAACTGACTCTAAGATTTGTTGGACATGAGCTCATTAAAAACACCTGTGCTGTAAAATAATGCCGACTCCCGTTAATACGCCCACCTCGTTAATACGACCAATATAGTTTGGCGGAACAGTGGTCGTATTAACGGGGTTCCACTGTATTGTCCGTTGGTCCAGACCCTAACCAGTTGAGATACAGGGGACATTAATAAGATCTGTTGGAAGTTTTCACTTAATCGGACGAATTTGTGTATACAAGCGGGTTACCCCTTCTCTATATAGTTATCAAAGGTATGCCGATAATCACGTGGTCAGCAAGTAACATCACATGCACAGTGAATTGACGTCATAGCACATGAACAACACATGTACATGTTATGACGTCATAGCGCGTGAATAGCACGTTGACAACGCATGTACATTAAATTCATATAGCGCGTGATCGGCAATGAACAGTGTAATAAATAAAGTAATGCGATATAGGTTCAGTGAATACATACTGAACTAGTGCCTATATTTTAGTTGTAATAATATACAAGGAAATCGACTGTGATTGGTCAATTTTAGTGCAGTTAATCCCAAACAGAAGAGCCAATCAAATTTGAGATAGGAAAATGGAATGCAAATTTTCTTAACAAAACAAACAGACATTTCCAAATTCCACTCGAATACTTGTTAATAGTATAACACGAAATCTTCGAGACAAGAATAAACACAAAACAACTGTACTTACATCCCTATCGCTCTCTTTACTTTTTTTGTTTAATATAGCGTCTTCATAAATAGCCAGAACTTGGCATTGTTGAGATAGATTGTTAAAATGATTTAGGATTTCGAAAGCTTCTACGATCAGTATCCACATGTTTTCTTCTTAAATATTCGATTTTGCTTTGTAGCAGCAGGTCACGCAACCAGGGCGGACATATACTGGGCGGGGAAACGCGCGCGTCGGAGCAAACTATGTGTGATATGAGGAGACTGAGTTCAATAACAGTAAAATTCAAAACAAACATGGCGATCGCGCTGGACGTCGAGGTCGATATTGAAGAAACGTTGTATTTGGGAGATGAAACAGACGATAACCAAACGTACGAAAGTATTTCCTTATCACGAAGTGAGTCTGGTATTGATGAACGGAAAGACAGCTTTCGCCAGACAAATACAACGACAACATCCTTCCGAGCTGTTCTGGAAAGACTAGCAGAGCCAGATTTTAACTTTATAAAAGAAGAACAAATAACTGCAGTTGCTGTGTTAGGACAGCTAAACTAGGCGATTCACATCTTCAGCAATTTGAGAAGTTATTAGACTCTGTTGCCAGCCTTTTTGAAAAGTGTTTTGTGGCTTTAAAATCACCACGAAAACAGGTCAATGTGCGAGCAAGCGAGCTTGAGAAGAAATTCATGGTGGAAAGATTTAATTCGAAAACAGTGAATTCATGGAACGATATTTTAACGACTACTGGTTGAATAAGAACTCCTCAACTGAAAACGTATTGCAACATTGGTTCAATGTTGCAAAACAGAAAAATGGAAACAGATTATCCGAAAGCTGAACCTGATTCCAAGGAGTTATCAGCAATTTCCTATCATGCAGGATGGGCCATTAAGAGAGCTAGAGACATCATAATACGTGCATCTAATGAACAGCTCAAAATTCAGCATGCAACAAATACTAACAATTTTCACCATATTGAAAAATCTAGTGCCCTGGAAGTAATCTCTAACCTTGGAGAAGATGAAAAACAGGATGGGCTGTATAAGTTTATTCCTACTACAAGCACTTTACCATTTTTTATATTGCTCCGTGACAAAATCGACAGTTTGCTCTCTAAGTCACATTTGTACACAGAAGGTATTAATTAAAGCAATAAATGTAATAAAAATATTCAATACTTAGCTGCACTTTTACTCTGTTTGCTAGGCAGATTAAAAAATTTCAAGATTCCACCTCTGCTCATGTCACTCACCAACTACTGTGAAACTGTCCCCGCATTGGTCCCCACATTCGTCCTCACAATCCTCCCCACATTCGCCCCACATTCATTATGAGATTAAATAAACAGATTAAGACCACCTGCGGTATGCTTACTATTTCCATCATTCGAACAGCCGTAACCTGTATATAAAGCTTTAAGCATTCCAATTACTTTCAATTTTCGTCTCTGAAGCAATAATAATTACAGCTCTTGCGACTTATACTTTAAAGGTTAAAATAAAAAAATTACCATTTCTGGGGAACAAATTTTCTCCATGTTTCTCTGCAACTTAATGATCATGAGAGAGTGAAGTGGTTGACATTACTTCAACACTATGGATTTACAAAACCTGAAAATATTTTTGTACAAGAGAAAATATGTCTCATGTTTGTCAAATCCAAACAACAAATTGATAGGGAAAAGTTTGCTCTTAAGCCCAAGAAAGGAAGTGTATCTCTCAGAGAGGATGTAAAAGGCAAAAAGAATTCTAAAAGCAAAGAAGAAAAAACATATGCAAAATTTGTCTGAAGCAAAAACCAGCATTCCCACATCCATATCAAAGTTACGTCAGGAATTTCAAAACCCAGAATGTGTTCAACGTTGTATGTGTGAAATTGTAACAAATGGAGAACCAAAAGAAATTCTTGCTCATCTTACTGGAAGTGAGTCATCGTACTGGACAATGTTGTTGTCATCATTTGGAAAACCAGGACTTAATGGGAAAAAGAAGTCCAGGCAGAATGACTTGTTGTTGTCAGGAGATGCAGAGTTTGTTGTCAAGTTTCCAGAAAAGGTATGTACATGTTACATAACACTCAAACAGGTTGCTGCAAATAAAGATTTATCACAATAGTAATGTTATAGTGTATATTTCAAGAAGACTGTTTGCAGCAGAACCCTGCTAACTCCAACTCTTTAAAGGGAAACGAAAAATTGTTTGAATTACCGTACTATAAAAAGTAGTTCAAGGGAAATTGGTGGGGCTCCACTGTAGTTTTCTCTTGATGAAACAAAGTAATAATAATGGTAATATATATTTTTTAAAAGAATAAAAAAAAGAAAAAAATATTCTTTCAAAAAGAATAGCTAAATTTCAACTGTCGATCTCACAGGAAAACTATCACTGGTTCCTCGTCTTGGAAGACATTGATCACTTTCCATCAGTTTGAAGCATTCCTCAACCTCGTGAACGTTTCTTTGCTTAGTATGGTTCTTTACTTGGTGTATACAGTATAGATATATATATTATTATTATTATTAATTCCAACAAATTACAAAAAAAAGGTACAATAGGATAAAAATTAAACTAACAACATTACATAACAATAAAAGAACTATAAAGTTATTACAAGGATGTGTTGATTATAATACTATTTGAGCAAGTCAAATGCTGCTAATATATCAAAACAATACTTCGACGAGATTTTTATGATATTTTTGTCTTTCATGGCCAAAATGTAGTGAAAAAGGTCTTGTGTGTTGAATAGCATCAAAGATTTATTAATTTTATATAGGTTATCTATAAATTTATTTCTTAGTGTCCAAACATTGTGTTGCTACATGACATTAGGTAATGTTGTTCATTCCCAATCTCATTTAGATCACAACGTTTAACAGATTCGATCATTGTAAGGAATATTTTTATATCTCCCTGTTTCAACTGGAAGTTTATGTGCTGAAATTCTTAGTTTTGTTACAGCTTGTCGATGTTTTACATTCTGCACTTGTGAAAGATAATACTCGAAATTAAAGTTCACTTTCACTTTTCTAAATAGTCTAAACTTGCCATTTTCTTTGTTTTGTTGTATCTTGTTTTTAAAGTGAGTAACAAATTCATTATGCAATAATTCTTTTAAATAATGGTAAAAATTTGCCGGAGCATTGCGATGGTTTGTAGTGGATTTCACCAGATCATCGACATTGGTTTTACACATTTTAAGTACATAATTAACATAAAGTGTTGGTTGAAAATTCATTCTCATACACACATGGGCTGCTTCTCCTACTAGAGTTTCGTTAAAAGTTAAATCCATAATGTTCAGCCAATATTTTACAATTTGGACAGAAATTGGTACTATTAAAGGCAGTCTGCCTAATTCAGCATAAACAGCTACATTTGTAGATTTTGAGTGTACCCCAAGGATTCGTTTACAGAATTTCAAATGAAATTTCTCTATTTCATTTGTTAACTTAAACATTTTGTTTTTAAACATTTCAAAAGTAGTTATCTTTCCTAACATGTATGGGCCCCAAACTTCGCCACAGTAAAGTAGTATTGGAGTTACCATGATGCTTGAAAATAATTTTAACAGTAAATTAATTGGTACATTATCAAAATTAGAGAATTTTTTAAAACAGACAATGATAAGCACGTAAAGCTTTGTTATGCAGAGCTTTTAGTGCCTTCTTGAAAGTTCCAGAAGAGTTGATCATTATGCCAAGATAACAATATTCATTTACGTGCTCTAAAACATTGCTGTCAAAAACCCAGTTTGTAGTAGCGTATGTGCGTCTCTGGGCTGGTGTCCCTATTAATAAAATTTTGGATTTTTTCTTATTGATATTAAGTTTCCAACGATTGGTATACCTTTCAAGTTTCGTTAAACAGGATTGTAAACCCTTCTGGGATTCCGACAAAAGCACCAAATCATCAGCATAAAGTAAACAGTTCAAATTTGTGTTACCCAATCTTACTGGGTCACATGAGTCGTCAAATAAGTTAGGTACATCGTTCATAAAAATGTTAAACAGGGTAGGGCTAAGATTGCAACCCTGCTTCACCCCAATAAACGAGTTGAAAAATGGCGTTGTTCCATCTTGTAGTTTGACAGAATACCTAACAGATGAGTACATGCCCAAAATACATTTTAAGAATGATTAGCTACAACCGCATAACAATAGTTTGTAAAAAAGTCCTTCTCTCATTACACCATCATAGGCCTTCTTAAAGTCGATGAAACAAGTAAAAATAGGTTTTCGCTTCAGCTTATAACAGTCGATTATACTTTTTAACACTAGCAAATGGTCAGCTGTCCGATGTTTTCTGCGAAAGCATATTTGGCATTTATTTATAATCTTATTTTCTTCCAGAAAATCATTTAAGCGTGCATTCATTATTAGAGTGAAAAGCTTTCCTAAACAACTGCTGAGACAAATCCCTCTATAATTATTCGGGTCACTAGCGTCACCAGATTTGTATATTGGTACAATAAAACCTTCAAACCATGAAAAGGGGAATTTTCCCTGGCTTAAAATAGTATTGAATAGACTTGTAAAATAAGAGGGCAACGTTTTGACAGCTAGTTTAATAATTTCATTTGATAGGCAGTCGTTAGCAGTAGCTTTTTTGTTCTTTAGTTTTTTTATTGTGTAGAGATCTCTTGAGGTGTAATTGGCCTATCAAGTGTATCGTTCTTTGGAATTGCCCATCGATCATAATCGTTGATAATTTGAGCTTCATGGCTATCTTTACCTGTTTTAAGATGTATTCCATTTAAATTTTCAAAGTAGTTAAACCATTCAGAAGCTTGTATTTCATTAGTTTTTGCCGTTGATTGGTGCAATTTTATCGAGTTCACTAATTTCCAAAACTCCTTGGGGTTTTTATTAGATAGGTTTTCAATTCTGTCTAACATTGCATTTTCAAATTGTCCTTTTAGTTTTCTAGTTAGTTTTTTTGTATTCCTTTTTTTTTTGGAAAAAAAAAGTATGACGTATAAAGGGGTCCGTCGGGTACTGTACCAGCAAACTAGCCTAAAACCGTGTACATTTCTTTTTAATGCATAGCAACTTTCATTATACCACTTTTTCCTTGACTTTGTGTTTTTATTTGCATGTTTTCTTTGTTTTTTTGTGAGTAGAATATTCTTGCTTGTATCTCGCAAGATTTGTGAAAAATCGCTAACTAGTTTGTTGATGTCAACTGAACTATTGGTTGTCTTATCAGAAAAAAACAATGAGTCCAATTCATGTTTAACTTTCTCTGATAACATAACATTTTGCAACTTTTCTTTCTTATTTTCATTCCAAATCATATAGCCAGGGTGATTTGAAAGTCTCATAATATCTTTTACTTCTTGGGGAGTTTCAATTCTCATTACAACAGATAAACAGGAATGGTGAGTTAATTCTGTGGGGTAATGCACCGAAAAACTTTGCACAAATGGAAACAGATCTTGTGAGACAATGACATAATCCACAACACTTGCCCCATTGTATGTATTACATGTAAATTGACCAATCAAATCACCCTTGGTTCTACCATTTAAAGAAATTAAATTATTTTCAATGCACAATTCATTTAGTAATTTTCCATATGCATTTACTTGTGTGTCTCAGGAAGTCCGTTTTGGTACATTGATAGGGGTAAAATTTTCTATATTTGTAAAATGGTCATCAAAAATTAAATCATCTAGGTTATCATATAGATGAGAGTTCAGACTAGAAATGACATTTTAATCACGTTTCTTACATGTTTCGTGTTTCGAATATCTAAAAAGTCATTCAAAAGTATCCAACAGAAAACGACTAAGAAAAGTCAACCTCGCATGTGGCACGACTGCACAATAAGGTAATTGTTATCTCAACGTGTTCTTTATTTGAAAAGTGTACAATCTAGCATAGCTCTAATACAGTACCTTGTTGAGAGGAATTGCGAAAAGCAGGTCGTTTCGGTAATTTTATTGTTCTGTTTTTAAGCAGTTGATATTTCTCTGTAGAATTTTCAGGAATATTAAAAGTGATGCATATGATCTTGGACTTGACCATCCTGCGCAAGTGAAATATTGACATTATGTGGACGAATATACTTGAGAAAAAACAGCGTCGAATAAAGAAGAAGACTGTGCCAACAGATGACAATGTTTTAGCTAGTAATAATTCTTCAAGGTTCTTAGTAATGATTCTTAAAGGTTTTTAATATTAATGTTTTAATACATCGTTTTTTAAATGCCATTTTACATAATGTTAGCATAATAAATGACAAATGTAAACGAGTATATGCTATATAAGACGGATAAAATAAAGCAATTCTTTTATTTCCTGTATTTTGTAATGGCTTGGTCAATATGCTGTTGACAACTTGCATCATAGTCTAGAACCTGTCAAAGACTTTGCATGCGTTTCATTCACCCCAGATAATCTCAACTGTTTTAGGATGAGTTAACCATGACAGTGGCGGATCTGGCGTAAGTCAAAATAAATCACCACAGCTCATTCTAGGATATATTTACATTTTAAAATACCTTCAAAGCAACTTCGTTGGTTAGATCTTATTCTTTTGAAATTTATAACCTATGACATTGTTATAAAGTTATTTTGAATTTAAAATTGAGCTGCTATAATTTATTTTGACTTACCCTGGATCCGCCACTGAACCATGACGAACAAGCTGCCCAAACCTGAATCTGGGACGAAATGTCCGAAAACAAGCACCCCCAGAAATAACCCCCTCGTTAGGACTACAACTTCTGAATCATTAGAGATACATTTGTTCAAAGCTTTTATGATGTTCCGAGAGGTCACTTTAGGGGTGGTTGTTAGGAAGCAAAAAATCTCTAGCTTTAATATATTGCAAGAATATGGCCATACTTTATCATGGGAAAAAAGCTGAATATGCATAATTTAAGTTAAAACATTGGCAAAGACGCAAAGTGGATTATTGATATTTTTTACGAAAATTTTTTTGCTGTTGTCAAACTTGACACTTGTTTAAACATGATTCTCGTATTCTACATAACAGAGCATGCAAACCTGCCGCCGATAAATTTACTCACCTAGACCATTTTGCGAATCCGGCCGTGTGTTGCAGATTCCTTCGCTTTTCACCGTCGAACTTTACTTTTATGATCCGCAAAATGCCATTGTTTTGCTGAGTATTATTAGAAGAATATCTTTAATGACTTTGAACGAAGTTCGTTACTTCTGTGACTTTAAAATCTTCGATGTTGTCGAAGTGTTGTTTTGGCGAATAAAAGCTGCAACTTTGGGTCATGTCTCTTGTCCTCGGGAAGTATAGCATGTAACACACTTCATACGAGTTTTAACTGTAGCACACGAACAAACGATAATGTGGTAAACTTTGGAAGCAAAAATTAAACAATTGAACTCGCAGGTTTTGATGTAAACCACTCCGAAGAGATTCCATCATGAGGCAACCGGTCGCCAATTTCAAAACACACACGAACTGCGCGAAAACAGCACGCGAACTTGATGACAGGCGGCTGCACATTTTCACGATCGACGCTCGTGTGAGGACCACAGCAAACCCGAGAATCAAACAAAAGCAAGCTTTTCAGACCGCTATTTTCAACATAAACATGCCAAAAATATTTTTGAGAAACAATTAAAAACAAGTATCTTGTGCTAAACAATATTACTTTCTTGGTTTTGCTTTTCTCTAAATTCGTTCAGTTTGGTTTTCAATTTCAAAAAGCTAAGATAAACGTTCATAATATTCATTCGGATTTTTATATACCATATGTCCTTATTTATCCCTTTGGAGGCCTATTATTTTTTCCCCATCTTTTGACTAGGAGTTAATTAGAGGGGGGGGGGGGATAGAACATGCGGCCAAAAAAAAATTTATTTAAAGTTGCAAGCCTGAATATTTATCACACAACACATCATATCCCTCTTAATTTGTAAAATGTCTAGTAATGAGGACTAAAAGTGTGGCATTGGGGCTTTATAGATGGTGGAGATATTTTCTGCTCCTATAGGTTTTGCAGTGGAGGCCTCGCCTCAAATTCGCTTTTTCAAAATTTTCGCTTCCAGTATACATATTTTAAACAGAGTAATAGAAAAACGAGCGAAAAAGGTACCATTTATAGTTTTATACAAACATAAACATAACTGAATGAAGAAAAACACACGATGATAATCTTTTAACAACGATGTCTCAGTGAGGTAATCGGCATACTTTTTGTTATCTACAAGAATTCTACAAGTGAACATCTTCTTAAACGCCGTGTTCCTGTTTCGACGTGATCTAGAAGTGAACAGTTCACCCAAACGCCGTGTTTCTGTTTCAACCTGATCTACAAGTGGGTCGATTACCTCACTGAGACACCATTGTTTAAAAGATTATCATCGCATGTTATTTTTCATTTAGGTATGTTTATGTTTGTATAAAATTTTAAATGTACCACTTTCGCTCGTTTCGCTATAACTCTGTTTGAAATTTTACTCTAGCGAAAATTTTGAAAAAGCAAATTCGACGCTAGGCCTTCACTCAAACCTAGGAGCAGAAAATACCTCAACCCTCTATAAAGCCCCAATGCCACACTTTTAGTCCTCATTACTTTAAGTAAAACTTTTTGGCACCATATTCTTTTTGCCCCCCCCCCCTCCCTTCTAATTAACACCTAGTCAAAAGGTGGGGAAAAATAATAGGCCAAATGAATATGGTTGGAGTTAGGATTAGGATTTGAAATACAGTGATGCCCGAATGCTGCTTAAATGCTCCAAAGAATTATGTACGTTTATCGTAGCTTTTTGAAATTGAAAACCAAACTGAACGAATCTAGAGAAAAGCAAAACCAAGAAAGTAATATTGTTTAGCACAAGATGCTTCTTTTTCAATTGTTTCTAAAAAATATTTTTGACATATTTATGTTGAAAATAGCTATCTGAAGAGCTTGCTTTCGTTTGATTCTCGGGTTTGCTGTGGTCCTCACACGAGCATCGATCGTGAAAATGTGCACCCCCCTGTCATAAGTTCGCGTGTTCTTTTCGTGCAGTTCGTGCGTGTTTTGAAATTGGCGACCGGTTGCCTCATGATGGAATTTCTTCGGAGTGGTTTACATCAAAACCTGCGAGTTGAATTGTTTAATTTTTGCTTCCAAAGTTTACCACATTATCTTTTGTTCGTGTGCTACACTTAAAACTCGTGTGAAGTGTGTTACATGCTATATTTCGAGAAGACAAGTGACATGACCCAAAGTCGAGCTATAATTCGCCAAAACAACAGTGAAGATTTTAAAGTCACAGAAGTAACGAACTCCCTTCAAAGCCCTTAAGGATATTCTTCTAATAATACTTAGCAAAACCAATGGCATTTTAAGGATCATAAAAGTAAAGTTCGACGGTGAAAAGCGAAGGAATCTGCAACACACGGCCGAATTCGCAAAATGGCCTAAGTGAGTAAATTTATCGGTACTATATATCGGCAGGTTTGCATGCTCTGTTATATGTGGAATACGAGAATTATGTTTAAACAAGTGTCAAGTTTGACAACAGCGAAAAAATTTTCGTAAAAAATATAAATAATCCACTTTGCCAATGTTGTAACTTAAATTACGCATATTCAGCAATTTTCCCATGATAAGGTATGGCCATACTCTTGCAATATATTAAAGCTAGAGATATTTTGCTTTCTAACAACCACCCCTAAAGTGACCATTCTAAACACCATAAAGGCTTTAAAAAAAATGTAGCTCTAATGATTCAGAAGTTGTAGTCCTAACGAAAGGGTTATTTCTGCGGGTACTCGTTTTCGGACATTTCGTCCCAGATTCAGGTTTGGGCAAATGTGTCATCTTGTTCGTCATGGTTAACTCACCCTAAAACCTATACTATCAAGTCTGCAGCTCGCAACAGCAGCAGACTTGTTAGTATTAAGCCGAGCAAGCTTTGCGAACGCATCCTGATATCGGCGTGATCATCCAAGTTGCAGCAGCCCTCTGGTTATGTAGGCCTGTACTAAATTAACCAATCACAACACAAAAAACTATACTTCAATTTATAAATAATAATTCGAACTTTTAGCACTAATGAGGATACGAAAACTAAAACATGAGCCAAAAGCATTAAAAGTAAATTTCCGTGACACTACCGCAAAACTAGTCTTATATCGCATAGTTTTCACCCTGTAAAGCTACGTATTTGGAGCTTATTACATCTTACTTTTTCAAACGAATCCTCGTTTGTTTTTGTACTAGCGCCGAAGATGGAACGTATTTCATCAAATCAAGAAAACGCCGTGGGTTACAAAGAGACACAGTGCCACAGTTCTGGCGCTGGCGGGCAAATTCTCAGCGATAATTGCGGGACAGGGCGTGGATAGACATTTGTAGGGACGCTGACTGGTGAAGCAAATAACGTAATTACAGAGCTTGATCCGGAACATCGCCGAAAATATAGCCTTGCGAAAATATAGTCTGTGCGTAATACAAATTAAAAAAAAATTTGCAAAATTTCTTAAGGCTATATTTTCCGTATTTTATAACATCTCACAAACAAACGTGGCAAAGGTGTTCAAACCTATATTTTATCCAATATGAAGTCATTTCTAAGTTAATAGTATACACATAAGAGTGACTACTTCTGTGTCATGAGTATGACTGAATCAGAGTTTAAGACCACCTAAACAGCATGGTCAAAGTCAAATGAGCAAAAAATGTCTCTCATCATGAAATCGAGTGCAAGGGGGGGGGGGTTGATGGTTAAACTCAAAAAAATTGAGTTGCGACACTCACGCCAAAGCTCACCCTGGTTCGGTCGTAATGTCATGACTTCTTTGCTCTTAGGAGGAAACAGAGTACAATTCTTCAATTTGGACGGCAAAAGGTGAAGACCAGACAAGCTTCAATTCCCATTTTTGGAGTGCTGAAGTGGAGGAAGCGTGCCTAACCTCGAATTTGTTCGGAGTTAGATTTTACACACAAGATACGACTCCGTCATTACGCTGCCTATTTTTTGAAAAGAATATAATATCATTAATTACAACCATAAAAGATGAAACATTTAATCTATACAAGTACAGAATCACTGTCGTGAAAGTGGGTTAGATGTGGGAAATTCAAGTTTGGTTCGTGCTCGTCTAGGAGTTGTGAGCGTGGCTCCTCCTGGATCAGGTAAATAAACTACACACACCTAATAGGCCTTATCCAGGTTTTCCCTCTGGCTATTGTCCTTACCACCAAGCCTCGCATTGACGCATTACATTCCTTTGCAAGTAATGGGAGGCTTGGCATGTTGAGATGGTGTTACCACTCTTTAAATAATGCAGCAAATAATTGTAGAGACCATAGATTCGGCGCGGGTTATATGAATAAATTTGCCGCTTATACAAAAAAACTTATTGCACTTAATTGTTTCATCGAATAAGAATCTTCAGGTGGTGTTCTATACATATATTTTATCAAAATAGTACGAAAATATACACAAACTGTTCAACAAAATAAACAAATTACAGAAATATATATATATAAGAACTTTTCATTTGTTTGTGTTCGGGGAGTCCCAACCACTGTTTTCGAACTCAGCCTTCCCGCGAGAGAACAGGAGGCAGAGAAATTTCGAAAACATGCACGTTTTAGGCATTTTTCTGCCACCTGCCTGAAGATCCCTCTTTGAGGAAACAGCATGTTTATATCCACGCGTTTGTTTTTTCTATGATGTCTTATGTCTACTTTTTATTCTCACTAGATTGTGAATTGTGATACTGCGAATCTAGCTGCGATAGGTATTGGTATCGACGATAACGGAGAAGATTTTGGCACTGTGCAAGGATTGTATCAAAAAAGTACTATTGATAGCCGATCAATCCTGGATGGAATACTTCGTGTGGATAAAATCGATATCTACGTTCGTTCCCCACTTTCTGATTGACAATATACAATCATGCACATGATGAATATTAGGTATAACTATAGTACTTGTAATCGGTAAATAATTAAGTAATGTTTGAAACGTAGCGTAGCCAACTGTAATAACAACTGGATTAAGTATCTACATACTGCAAAACTAAAGATGGAAGCAGTGGCGGATCAATAGCAGCTCAATTTTAAATTCAAAATAACTTTATAACAATGTCATAGGTTATGAATTTCAAAAATTCCAACCAATGAAGTTGCTTTGAAGGTATTTTAAAATGTAAATATATCCTAGAATGAGCTGTGGTAATTTATTTTGACTTACGCTAGATCCGCCACTGGATGGAAGTCAACCAGCTATAAACATGCCCCAATAACGTAACAACATAATTCATTGGAAATTGTTCAAGAAATAAAAAAATTCTTAATCTTATTGCACTTTATGATATGATAATAAAAAAGAAAAAAAATTGTCTCACTGGACTCGTTTAGAAGATAGGCCTAGGCAAAGTGAGACCATGCCATCTTTCCTCAAAATGGCGGTCTTTGCCTTTTTACGTTTTATACAATGTACAATACAATACATAATCGCAATTCTGCGGCCGTTGATGAGCTTTTTGACAAGAATTTTTCCTGTCTATAAGGCCGCAAATAATTTCTGGGTAATTACCGCGCAAGTATAGTGTCGGTAGTAAAAAGAGATGACAAAATTTGAATAGATTCGATAGGAATTTAGCACTTTTTTGCAAAATGTAATCTTATGTGTTATACAAGCGCAAAAAGCGAACATAAAAATTCAACCATACTTAAGATAACTACATTGGATTAAAAACTAGAAGGAGAGGTACAGACTAGCTAGCCTCCTACGTCTGATGGGAAATTGATATTTTCATGTACGGCTTGGGTTAGCAGTGTCGAGGCAAAGAAAACATTAGCCAAGCCGTATACGCAAATATATCAATATCACCAAGATGTATGCGAAGGAGTCTAGGTACAGACCGACACAAGTAAGCGCTAACCAAGGCTGCTAAACATGCAGGGATGTCCTCATTAGGATACTAATGCGACTAACATAGACATATTTAACATTGCAAACAATTTCAAGACTCAACAATTTTTCAATCAAAGAATTATATATCTCCCTTCCTAATAAAATCTTTCTTACTTTACTCGCCTGGGGTAAGTTATACGAAAGGTGAATATATAGCGGCAATGATTTAATTTCTCAAACTTTCTTAACATGTTCAGTGAATGGTAAAACCTTTATTATTAGCATTTTCAAGTCAGTCACTTTTTACTCTGACTTGTGAGGTTAGTATCTGGTATCAGTTTTATGCCTTTCTGTCGCAGTTGAATTTAAATTACTATATCTGACAGAATTTCCTAATTGGTGTACAATAAGAAATAAACTTAAATTAGACACTTGGATTATCACTGTTTAAAATAAAATCGGTCAGTTCTTTTTTCGTGTTTTTGGAGATGGCCTTGAAATATCAGGTAGAGTAATGATCATTTTCAATATTTTGAGATGTTAGTGTATATCTTTATATATCTTTTAAAAATTTTTCAGTCAAAATAGATTAAAAAAGTATTCGGTTTATAGGATTTGGGTTCGGTATGTTAGGTCTTTGCATAAATAAGTTATTGTTATGACAGTGTTAGTTAAAAAGATCCGGGTTAATTAGCTGTTGGATTATTATTTGGAGGGTATATTTGGATAAGAGTTGATTAGAGGTAGATTAGGATTCAAATTAAGATTAGTGTTATGTAGAAAAGATTACCACTGAATTAAGGTTGGGTTGTGATTAGAAGCAGGATTCAGTCAGGGTTAAAGATAAACTATGAATATATTAGATATCTCATAGAAGTTGCCATTATTTTTCAGAATACATATAATGGTACGCTTGCGAAATGTGCGCAAAAAACACATCAGGAGGCTTAAGCGTACCCCTCTTTTAAGCGTACCCCTCTTTTAAGCGGACACTAAATTCAGGTCACAAACGTTTCTTTAATAAAACACTAGTAATGAAAACTTTATTGAGGCGGACATCCCTATTTAGCGGAAGCGGACACCTCACCAGAGTTCCCAATGAAAAAATTAACCCCTTTTAAGCGGACAAACAACAGACGGCCCAATGTTTTATATAAATCAACAATTAACATTAAGTAATTTACATCGCCACATCTGCTTGATTTTCAATAGCGTTCAGTAATAATATTCAAAGTATATATTATACCATAGTTACTAATTTTCTACGTCAAAATGTTCGGCCTTTAATATTTCCATTAGCAATTTACACGAAAAAATTGTCTCCTTCAAATGCATGGGACGTGAAGTGCCGAAGGGTGTTTCAAAGAATAAAACTGTATGTAAAATGCATGTTGTATTAGATTATCAAATAGTCTATCAAAAGTATTATAGTATGATAACTGTCAACTGCATTATTGTACGCCATTTCCTAATTATATTTAGCGAAAACAAAAGTAACAGCACTATTTAATCTAGGGGCTGCGAGCCTGTCATTGCTCTGCTATGGAAAATAAATGCATGCAATGTGGCACTATAATAAATGTTCTGTGTTTGTATCCGAATCAGTGAAAGGCTGGAAGGCAGCTTCTAGCACTTGTCGTAGTTGTATTAACTGCAATGACAATCTCCTTGTGAAAGATGATGAAACAAGAAGCTATCAAACAGTTTCTGTAGAAAAACGGAAGATGGAAGAAATGTTATAACATAACGCAGATGAACGTAGCTGGTGAAGAAGGAGATGTGAACGAGGAAACAATGACCAGTTGGGCAGAGCGAGCACGAGAGTTAGCAAGAGGATATCAACCTGCGGATGTTTGAAATATGGATGAAATCGTATTATTTTGGAAAGCTCTTCCGAAAGCTCTATCAGAAAAAGGAAAAAGATGTCGTGGTGGCAAAAAAGTAAAGCAACGGTTGACATGAGCATTTTTTTTGTGAATGCAGGCGACGGGAAAGAGAAAGAGCCTCCGATAGTTATTGGAAAAAGCGTGAAACAGCTATGCTTCAAAACCTTGAACGATATGAATCGACCACATAGTTGCCATTATTTTGCAAATAAGAATGTATGAATGACATCGGAAATATGCGAAGAGATTGTTTGTGAACTCAGCCGTCGTATGCAAAAATTTTTTTTGTTCGTTGATAACGCCCCTTGTCCGCCATTTCCTACAGATTACTTCAGCAACATCAAGCTAGCGTTTTGCCAAAAAATACGATGACTCCAAGCCAAGCAGTGGACGAATGTGTGCAGCGAAGTTGATGAAAAATTGACAACAAGTGAGATAACGAAATCTGTTCATGTGCTCATGTCGATACAATGGGGGAAAAAAGGCTTGGGATGAAACTAGCGAGGCGACAATCAAGAGGTGCTTCGTTAAGGTTGGTCTCATTCCAGAAGAAATGGGCGGAATAGATGTTGATGACGAACCTTTTGATGGTGAAGAAATGCAAAATCTCGAAGAGTTGTGTACCCTGCCAAACTTGCCAGACCATATATCAACCCAAAATTTTTGTATGCTGAAGACGAGCTTGAACTAGTGAATAGCCAATAGACGGTGAGGTACCAACCTGGCGCGACGATACTAGAGCCATGATTATTCAGAAAGTTTTACAGAACAGCAGCGAGCCAAAAACGAAACAGCGGAACGATATGTACGAGGTTATTGATGACGATAAAGATAATGAATTTGACTGCGATCTACGCCAGCCAGTGATCACGTCTATACCCGAAGCCCTCAAAACTGCCGAGCAAACTAGCATTGCCGAATTCAATGTATTGAGGAGCTCTCTAACGCTATTTTAAATGTGACCGACTTTTTGAGAGACCATATCGTCTGCGACAGCCTCAAAAACAAACGTTTGATAGACTGCTTCTTTAAATAATAATAGGCGTTGGTAATAGACGCTTTAGTTTCGACTTTAACCGTGTCATTGCGATACGTAGCGTATTTCATTGTTTCGTGGACTCACGGACAGTTAATGATAGAAACTCCATACACAGCCAAAAACGAACAACCTGTTCTGACCTGATGAAAACAGCATTGAACAATGTTTTGCTGCCCACATTGTTCAAGGTTGTCGACAATATTGTTCAAGTTGTTGAGCCTGAACTAGCCTGCAATCAGGTGCAACAATGTTGAACAATATTGTCGACGACTTTGAACAATACGGGAAGCAAAACATTGCTCAATGCTCTTTTCATCAGGCCAGAACAGGTTGTTCGTTTTTGCTGTGTATATCGAATACGCTACGTTTCGATGTTTACGATTTAAGTGAAACATCGAAAGTGAAACAATCACCTTTATTAAGTGATTATTCTTAGCTTCGTTACGTTTTATTTTGTATTATGAACTTTCGCGAAATACCCGAGTGCAAACGTTCCAAGGTTTTTGAACGCTGACTTTGACTACAAAAGTTTCTGAACGTAGATATTTTGGTAGGCGTTATATAATATACTATTAACATAGGTAAATAGATAACATGAGATTTCTGCAAGACCCCTTTTAAGCAGACACGCCTCTTAAGCGGACACCGCTTAATAGTGGTTCAACTGTACATGGTTTCCACATAGTTATACAGACAGAAACATGCAACGTACCAGTCATTGCTGCCCTTTTTTAAACAGTGCATCAAGACATCTTGGCTATGACATTGCAAACATCATTCACGGATTCAAGCCAATGAAAATCAACACTACCTTTACTGTAAGAAAAAAAAATGAATTAATCCTTAAATCAGATGCTATTGAGAACTATTGGGCTAAGCACGCAAAGCACAATTATATAAGTGGAAACATTTATATAAACATGCAGCTAGCATAGACGATCCGTCCACAAATATACCTGCAATAGTGTTCTACGAAGCTAGAAACTTGTGCTTCCATTGCGTTTTGAGCTTCGCGATTAACTCGTATAAGATTTATAGGTTAGGGTCTCCAAAGGACAGCCTTTTTTGAATTGCATTACTATGAAGGTATCATTAGACAATCAAGGGCTGTTTTGGGGTGCTATTTTCTCCTGAAATTTATCCGGGCTAAATTTTTGTCAATGACTGCTGCCACCAGAAATTTTTTTACAAAAATATACATGTAATTTTACTTTTAGAATTTACTTCCGTTAGTTTTTGTTTTAAACGCAATTCACAGTGTGGTAACCAGTCAATGAAAAAACATAAACAACTTTTTTATGATGAATATATCGAAATATAGCAGTGAGGTGTCACGAGGCCCCAGGCTGAACTTGCAGAGCAGTGACCATAAAAATTAAAGTTTATAACAATTAATTTTAAGTCCATGTACACATTCCCCCGAAGTAAATAACACCAGATTTTTGTAACATGCACTGCAATGATCTATAGGATAGGGGAAACTTGGTGAGCGAATAGAGTTCGGTGTCAGTGACTCTTAGAAATCTTACAGAAATTCTGCAAAATGTTATGAGGAGCATGCAGGGTTAGTAGATTTTATGAATAAATAAGTCAAACTGTCATTAGTCAAACTGTCATATACAAAGGAAAACAATGAGCATTGTTGAAAATTATTTATGCAGGCAATCTACCAACCCTGATGAGGAGTCTTGTCAATCATATATAGTGTGTTTTTATGGGACACTCTGTACATTATGATAAAAATACTCAAGAACTTTACGAAAATGAGAAATGTCACAAGAGCTCTGCAACTTCGTCAGCAAGACGCTAAGAAAAAAATTAAATGGCAAACAGTGAAACAGGCAGACCAGCTTGGAGGTTCTTCAGCTACAAACATCACAAGGTTGCTAAGTTACGTCACAACGTCGCGGTTCCCGAAAAAGAGGAACGGGTGGCGTTATTTTGTTCACAACACCTGAAAGTTTGATCCTATCTTTTCTGCCTGCTGCGATAGAATATAGGTCTGCGAAATAACACACACAGTAATTAGGAGTAAATACACAGACATTAATGCAAATCTCATGAACAAAATAACGCTACCAGTACCCGTTTACCGGAACCGGGGTATCTTAACCTCTCTATCATCCTGTGGACGTTTGTCAAGCATTTTGGACATTAAAAAAGCTGCAACGTTGTAACGTAACTGAACAAACGTGCGTGATACATTAATCATTATGTACAGCAGTGCCTCATTTCATTTTTTAAAAAGGACTGTAGTTAAATAAACCGTAAATATGACAGCACATAATTTTTTATTATGAACTTTGTTTATATGCACTCTGACGTACATTTCCCGGTCAATTTAATATGGCAGATTACGTCTATTATTTCTGCGGGTTGGTACTACGTCCAAAGGCAGATCTTGAACAATCTCGACATAGACTTAAGCCACATGTGAATTTCTTTAGTAGTCCAGATCGGACAAAGGGCAAACCATATATCGTTCCTGCTAGTCCACCTAAGATACGAGATGATAACAAGGTGATCTGAAAGCATGTAAACATACATGCACTAGTTGTCGAATAAAAACTCATTTCTCGATCCACTACTAAATTCTTCACGAAATACGATATACTTTGCTTCCAAATTTCTTGTGGACTTGCAGAATTTACTTCACTAAACATTGTTACCAAGTTTCAGCAAAGAAAAAAGGATATACCTGTAAGTGTTTTAAAAAATGGATTTCTATTTGAAAATTAGTGGCATTACGTTTCCGTGTTTTCGGGTCCAGGCCTTTTACCGATAGTCAGATCACCTTAGTAGTAAAATGATATATATATATATATATAAATATAGATTTTTCCCCTGATTTTTTCCGATTTTTTCCACCCACGCAACACATGTTGTTCAATGCGGAAAGAGGACTGAATATTTGGGGATATTTTAAGTGTACCCTAGCCTCATTTTATAGTCAACTAAGTTTCCCCCATCAACTCATATTGCACCAAGAGATCTGTTAGTGCATGCTAGCCTCAACCAACAATATGCTGGTTTACAAAAGGGACGTGTACATGGAGTAAAGTTAAAGAAATACATACTAGTCATAAATTTCTGAGTTAATTTTAAATCAACATGATGCTACAAAAGCCAGTTCACAATATAATGCTAATTTTGATGGAAAGAAGTATCTGTCTTCGGCTGCAAAGGAGAATTATTTCACAGCATTGGTGCATAAAGCTTCGAGATTAAAATTAAAATCACGTACATATAATCATAAAATATACATATCAGGTTCTGCAAGCTGAACATCAATATCGACCTGGTTTAAATCTACAATGTTTCGTTAACTATTTCTCTGGCTGCAGGGCCACCAAGACAATATAAAGAAGGACCAGGGCAAAATTTGAACTAGAAAAGTAATAACCCTAAAATTTATGTATGTTTGTTTTGTCACACCCTCAAATATACATTTCATATTAAGACTGTTAGATCAGCATTAAGCTGGTTAAATTTAGTTTGTGCACATCTTTATGTACATTATATAAATTAATTATCCACTGTAGTAACATGTCATATTAGTGATATTAAACATGCATTTTATAAGACTAATAATACATAATCTTTGACAATTAGAACAATTTTAGAAAGGATCTAAAAAGCTATGCCTTAAAGGTATAGCACATTAAAAGGCTAACCCAAACTGGAACTGAAACCATGTTAAAACTGTTGCTGGCCTGTAGTATTCCTACTATAATTGCTAGCTGATAAGTGATCAGTTATGTAGTCCTGATATAAAAGAAAACAATACTCTGATTAATAATACCACAGGTAAACTCAAGACTCATGAGCTATTTAAATACCACAATGGTGGTTACATTGGTGATATCGTCAAAACCAGTTTGGTTAAAGTTTGGCTCATGGCTTTGGTTATTTCATTGCAATACTCCCTTTCTTTTAACACTTAAGACAAGGTAACTTCAAACGATCCAGGAAAGATTATTTCCAAACTTCCAACTAAGTGCACAGAAAATTTGCTCTGAATTTTGAGTTAAGCCAGGGTTAAGCTAACCTACTTTTGAAAACTGCCCACTGAGGTCTCATGAATGAAAAATTTAGAATTCCAGAGGGGAGGCAGAGTGCATAATAGCCTTACCCCCCCCCCCTCTATCCAGTCCCATTTGGATCATTCCCCTCCCCACACCTCTCATGGCTCCCGGACTCAGTGTCTGGACTGCAGGAATTTCCTCTGTGCGTGGGCTATGGATCTATTTTGGAACAACCCAATCACACAACAGGTGACAATGTAAAATGTATATACCATTAATGAATAAAGCTAATATCAATAACTATACACATCAGCTATCATTTACTCCAGTCATTGCAACTAATGCATGCTTATATACAGAGTATATTAAATAAATTGTAATTGTACTTTGAGTGCTCCTGTTTAGGGCACTCAATATTTAACATACAAAAATAATTCTTTCACAGTCTGACAGACCATGCTTTTAGCTTTTAAATGTCACTATTCTTGTAAATTTTAAAGACAAAATTGGGCAAATACAAACCAGATAAAAATTGTGAGTCGAAATCACACTTTTCACCATCAGGAATTTATCGAAAATCTGTTGAAGTTTAATCCATTTGGGAATTAAAATTGACAAATTTTAGCTTAAGTAAGTACAATTAATCCATCTTATTAGAGACATTAATTGGTTCCCATGACAGATATAGAGATTACTTCATGGTTGGTGAGTGCGTACGATTTTTATTCACGAGTTGTGAAAGATCGTTAAACGAACGAGTGAGCGCAGCGAACGAGTGAGTTTAGCGATCCTTCACAACGAGTGAATAATAAAAATCGTACAAACGAACCAAACATGAAGTAAATTGTTTATTATATGAGTGTAAAGATGAGTATAGAGATACCAAATATTTGATGTACTGACGGACAACAAAATACAAGCGAAATATAAAAACAAAATTTCTTACCATTTAACGATTTGTTTTCGTGCAGAAAACACAACCATGAGGTTTATTTCACGTTAATGGAACCACAAATGTATTTCTTCATGATCTTTCGAGATTTTTTGCAGACAAAATATTATAAATCTCTCTCCTTAGTCAGTAAGTTGACAAAATCGGACTCCATGTTTACCTTAGCCTGCGAACAGGCGTTGAATTTTTGGGTAAGAAAATGTCAGCCAATCAAAACGCTCATACGACTTTTTTCACATGTGAAAAATGTCGTACAACCAATCAAAACGCTCATACGACTTTTTTCACATATTAAAAATATAGTACGCAGTGAAATACGAGTTTTATTTCAGCCGAATACTGCCCGTAAATCTCCATACTCATACAATAAAAATGAATAATAGACTTTTCTTTTGTTCAGACTTGAAAATTTTCGAAAATGGTGACGATCGAAAGTTAAGCTGGTCTGTCCAACTGTGAAAGAATGACTTCTGTAGATTAAATAATGAGCATGTCACAGAATGCTGCAACATGTTATGAGTAAAACTTTGTCACAAACTTTTGACAACTTGACACAGTCACTTGAGGCATGCAAGCTTGTGCGAGGACAACTTATCGAGAGTTTGTAGTAGTAAATAGACTTGCTACAAGATGTGCGTCTTGTAGACAGGTCATGTTTAAGTTTGCGGTTTGTAGACAGGTCATATTTAAGTTTATCAAATCTCAAGGAGGATGTCAGCATGATATCAAAAACTAAATGGACATAATCACCAACTCGACTAGCGGAAAGGAATTAGTTTTAACTCGACGAACACTTTGACTTACATGACGATTTGCACATACAAATATACAATTCACTCTTACCTTAACAGGATTTATCTATTTGCATCTTTTTAGATATGAGAACTTTGAAAACTCGCGTATTTTATAGGGTCACAACGGAATTACAACGCAGTAACGCACATAATTTTTAAAATGTGTTACAAGTGAAGTGAAGATATCTACACGTCATTCACGTGATCATTTCCCCCCAAAAAAATAAAATGTGTTTCATGCACTGAGCTTTATTACATCTGGAGAAAGCACGCCAATCTCTCGCACTGAGCTATAATAAATCTGGGGCCGGTTGTTCGAAGCCCGTTTAGCGTAAACGGTGGATAAGTCAAAATTAAATAATACTCTTACACCACTCTTTAAACAGCTTACTTAAATATTTTGCAGTAAATATGTAGTTGTAAACATAATCATTCTATTAAGGTTCAAAGTTTATAATCATTCTATTAAGGTTTTAGTTTAGTTGTTGACTGAATCTATAAACTTGGTTTCTATTTTGAGCTTAACCACCGTTTAAGCTATACGGGCTTCGAAGAACCGCCCCCTGGAACGATAAGTCCGGGGGGAAATTGAAGCCGACTTTGTGTTCACTTTGCTGGTAGACCCAGTCCTTTTAAAGAATTTCGTTAAAAAATATCATTTTTGTATCAGTAAAGTTCTCTTTTTAAATCAACTAACAGATCTCTAACATTCATAAATATTTAAACAATGACAGTTGAATTTATATAATATGTTTTATTATATAGTTGACAGTAAGATACTGAAAATACACCGTAAGATATTTTCCATATCTTCACTAGTGAAGATATCGATCACGTGACCATTTCCCGCCAATAATTTTGTATTTTCAAAATGGCGATGTTTGTAAGAGCAGCGAACCAATTTTCACCTTTGTTTAAAGAAAAAAACTACATGTTTGTGCCGAAAAAAATGAAAATAATACAAGAAAACACTAAAATGATGAACAGGTATTGTTTTAGTTTAAATAATATTGAAATAAAGCCATGTTTTTAGCATTATTGATCGAAAATTAATATTACTGACTTGAGTCTTAAATAGTTTACAACTATATAATAAACAGAACATTACACGGCGGTTTGAAGATATGAATTTTATCTTCTCGTGGTGAAAACAATATTTTACTCACTCGCTGCGCTCGTTCGTAAAATATTGTTTTAACCACTCGAAGATAAAATTCATATCTTCGCCCCGCCGTGTAATATCCTCTATATAAAATTTGATAAAAATCGTACTATCACGGAAAAATGTTGTAGCAAAGACGAAGATTTTAGTTACTTTTTCTGAGCTTTTGAAGTTCAAGTAAGAACTAAAACGCGAAACCACAGGAATTATTTAACTCCATGCAAAATACATCCGTATGCTAAAAAAAATGCATTTAAAAAATATTGTTTTGACTACAGTCGGTTGGTCCATTGAACTAATTCACAAATTGGGAAGCTGAAAATAACACCACTCAAAAAACATCAATTTCTTCATGTTTTGAATGGGTTAAAGCAAGGATTAAAGATTCAGGATCAAGAGGAATACCTGGCGTTCACTGCAAAATAAGTTCGGGACTGTCTAAAGGTTTCATTACATATTTTTTATTAAGTCAAAATGCTCACTTTTTGCTGCAGATAGATATATGTAAGACAGGTGGAAATAAACCGGAAACCTGGTCTGAATCCTGAACAATCGTGTCTTCCGACAAAAACTGTGTATCAGTTCTTGCAAATTTTTGCTCGAAAAAAAACTTGTGAAAAAATTCTCACTCCTCGAAAACCAAATCCAACCTCTTCCCAGTCTTTTTGAATGTTGATTTTCCAGCGCGCCGGCTTCAGCCAATCATAGGTTCAAAACACTGAAGTTATCCTTCTAGACTAGTGTAGTTCAATAATCTCTCGTCAGTCAATCAGCTGAAGCAAAAAAGATGGCTGACTTCTGACGAATTATCACGCAATTTGACGCCATTTGACGCCATATCTATGGCAACGGCTAAAGATAGTAACCACTAGCCAGGCTCAATTTTGAGCACGCGGCGGTTTTCACCCCCCCCCCCCTCCCCCTGAATGTTATGTTGATCTTTTTCGCAGTAAATTTTTATTTTTGTCAATGAGAATCATTTTGACGAATTTTTTAATTGAGACTTTTACAATTTATTCAAAGACATACAAGTTATTCATTATATACTTGGCCTTGGACAGGAAAGGAAAATTAATAAAGTCTTGAAAATATCGACAATTGCAAGATTTTTGAAGTGATGGGGAACAACGGCCTGAATCATTTGAAGTTTCCTAATACAGTTTTCTACTGATTGCAGTGAATCCTATATCCAAACCACTATCCACTGGGTGATGCCAATGTGTATCATTTCTCATGCACACCCTTTCTTGGCAATGCTATGTTTTTGTTTCGAGTAAACACTGTAAAGTTGACACCTGGTTTGCGCAGACTCTTACCTGTTGTTTTTGTATTCTAAAAGAATGTCTAAAATACATGCAAAGTTTCCCTTGGAAATTGAAGATAACATTAATGCAAGACTAATTTTGGACTTTTTTATTTGGCTTTTTACATGTATGATTACTAGCTTAACATTAACAATGTAACTTTAAGAATAGTAGTGAATACTGTACAACATAGAATTTGACATTTTATTAAAACATTCATCATATTAAAGATATGACATGATAAAATTTCTGCCTCTATTGTTTTACATACGTATGCTTTCTGCCATGTTGAGGTGAGGTTCTTACAGCAGATAGGTCCTACAAAATATGAAATACTGACATGTTCGCCTTTACAACACAAGAATACACATAAATCTAGTAAAGAAGCAAATGCCTTTCATCTATTAGGGTGGAACTATCAAGGATATATTAATCCCCGAGCCAACGGCGCGAAAAATTTACACAATTTCATTTTTACAGAGACTGCTTGTGACCCCATTCAATACTGGGCCCCTGTATTTTTTCTTCAAATGTCTAATTCTCTGTGCACATGCAGTCAACTATTGTATCTTTAGAAGGCAACAATGGCTAATACAAAACATGCAGTTCTCTGGACCCTGTCA
Organism: Muricea muricata; assembly: GCA_963855995.1. Taxonomy (NCBI): domain Eukaryota; kingdom Metazoa; phylum Cnidaria; class Anthozoa; order Malacalcyonacea; family Plexauridae; genus Muricea; species Muricea muricata. The sequence goes on along the minus strand of OY979723.1, from coordinate 7,116,005 downwards.
CTTCTAAATTTCTTCTGATTGTTGATATAAAGTGTGAGTTATCTTGATGCGTTTGGAAAACAAAACCTCTACTGCTATGTCGTAGATATTATCCCTCTTCTAAGGTACAACCCTAAAAAAACGAGTGTGTACTTTCTTTAAATTTTCTGCCAGTACCTACTTTCTACATAAGCAACTTAGCTGGAAAGAGTTGAATAAAGATGCTGCTGAGCGGTAGAAAGTCTGGCTAACATGCAAAAGTGTTCAGCAAAACAAAACGAAGCCACAATCCTGGCAAAAATTATTGTGGACAGCGCGCGCGCATTAAAATTTGAACGCGTCTTCTTCTAAATTAACTGAAAATGGATCATTGGGTTTCCCCTCGCTCCCCCCTATCCAATGTTGACCATGATGATAACTGAGTGTATAGTTGTTGTCAAATTGCATTTCATTACTTACAACATTGGAAGGGGGGAGCGGGGGGGGGGGGGCTGCGCGAGTTAAGAGAAAGTAGCTCTGCAATAGCTTGTAAAGCTTACTGTCCACATAATTTTTGCCAGGATTGCAGCAATAAAAATACAGTGCTCAGAAGAAAAAAAAACTATGTCAATAATCTTTAACCATTTGTATATAATATTTAACGGTTTGTGTGATCTAAAAACACTTTATTATCAAACAAGACAAACATCGAAGCGTGTTGCCGTGTCCGTATTTAAATCGTACGCAGATTTTATAATGCAAAGTATATGTTGCGTGAAATATACCTGAAAGAGAAATTCCCCTACATTCATTGCAGATTCTTGCTTCGACAAGTAAGGCAAAACACCTTTTTTCACCGTTAAGCAAATGTAGTATAAAAATATATTCAAAGATATCAAAATATTTTAAGATTATTTGCTTTTCCTCGCTATCTCGTAACAATTTTTTGTTAAAAACCAGGAAAGCGAAGGGCTTTGTCGGACGTATAGCATCGCATTTTGGGTCAGTGGTAGCTACCTGTAGCCGGGAACCAATCGGGAACCAATTTTGCAAATAGGCGCCATCTTATTTGCTTCAAACATGGCGGCGTGTGCTTTCTCCAGATGTGATAAAGCTCAGTGGTTTCATGTTTGTACAATTGAAATGAATATAACTGGAAGGCTACCTGAGGCGGGAAATTTGAAGCCAAACATCACTAGGCCCCCACCAGAAAAAAACATGCGCGGCCATGTATACAAAATCGGGCCGATAAGTGTCAAAAATCATAGGCAGACCAAGAAGTGCGTGTAAAATTTGTCGCGAGCCGCAAGCGCCATTCATGAAAGTCATTGTATATATTATAAATACATGTATTTATAATACATGTATTTATAATACATGTATTTATAATACATGTATTTATAATATATACATGCAATGACTTTCATGAATGGCGCTTGCGGCGCTGCCTATGCAAAAATGGGCTGAAAGTTTCAACAAAATTTAATCAAAACAATGGTAAAATGACTATCTTTTGACCAAATTATTTAAATAAAAAGCAATTTTTGCGCGAAAGCGTACAGCCTAGAGTGGCGATCGTCACGGCGGCCGAAGTAATTTTGCAGTTCGGATTGTTTCTCTCTTGTTTTTCGTCTGGATATTTTAAGATTATTGTCTCTTTTTCCTCCAATTAGTGTAGCTTATACGCAGTGCTTTAAGACAAAGATAAATAAAAACCAACACAAGCGCATGCAGTTTGAATATTCATATGTTTAATACAAAATATATTTTACAAACCGCGATTACTTTTTCCGACTTTCCGCAAGCAATTACAGGACTTTTCGATACGATTTTACGAAAACTTTTTACTCTTTTCGCACATCCATGGCTCGGTTATCCAGAAACTTTATTGATTTAAGTCTAAGAAAAATATTCGAAAGAAACAAGTAATAGAGCGTGGCGGAAAAATGTGAAAACGTTTGCTTGATTGACAATTTAACTGTCGTTTCATGCAATTCTTTTTGTAAGAACTAGATTCATATTAGTCTGACACTGCAGAGAACAACAAAAAGTTCGTTGTCTCGAGCGGATTCCGAACTCGCATCTTCGGGTTTTTAGACCGCCGCTCTACCAATTGAGCTATCGAGCCAACTGGGATTGGTAGCGAGTCTTATCTAATTTAAGTACGACTTAATTAACGCTTGTCTTTGAGGACGCGCAGTGTTTCAATTCTATTTCAGGACCATCCTCAAAGATATGAGAAACTAGATTCATATTAATGTGACACTGCAGAGAACAACGAAAAATTCGTTGTCTCAGATCTAGCGGGACTCGAACTCGCATCTTCGGGTTTCTAGACCCCCTCTCTACCAATGAATTTTTCGTTGTTCGAGACAATGAATTTTTTGTTGTTCTCTGCAGTGTCAGACTAATATGAATCTAGTTTTTCACATCTCTGAGGATGGTTCTGAAACAGAATTGAAACACTGCGCGTCCTCAAAGACAAGCGCTAAAGTCCCATACAGACGAGCAAGTTTCTTGACGAGTTCACTTACGCGTCTGTATGACGAACAAATTTTCCTTGACAAGCTTTCCTTGACAGGCTTTATTTGTTCTTGTGTACGCGAAATTCGACAATATTTTTTCTTGGCAACTTTTACGAGGCCGAATGTATTAAGTACGTAAACAAAAATTTTCTTGTCAAGTGCTCCTTGTTGCACGTACACACGAGCAAGTTTCCTTGTCGAAAAGCTGGCACGACTAGTTTTTAAACCAGGCTCCTTGTCAAGGAAAAATTGCGAATTTTTTTCGCATACACACCAGCAAATAAAATTTGTCAAGGAAAACTTGCTTGTCTGTACGGGTCTTTATAAGTCGTCACGAAAATATTTGGTGCACTTAAATTGGATAAGACTCGCTACCAATCCCAGTTGGCTCGATAGCTCAATTGGTAGAAACGAATTTTTCGTTGTTCTCTGCAATGTCAGATTAATATGAATCTAGTTTCATGCAAGTAGTGCAAGAACCTATACCTTTTGCTTTGAAACTGAAAGAAAGTAATCTTTGTTCTTTTGAAAGTAGATGTTTTTGAAAAATAATCCACTTAATATAGTGTCCTTTATAGATAATGATATTGGCTTTTAATGCAACTCTGTTTCCTTTAAAGTTTCCGAAGTTGTGATCTCATTCAATTACAAACAATATAAAAGGTTGTGGCTATTAGTATTGCGTGATGGGTAAAGCAAGTGCGTTCTTTATAATATTCAGTAAAGATACTTTATGTTCAAGCATGATGCATTAACTATTTCACGCGTTTGTCCATCTTTGAAATGTAACGTTTCGCAATTAATTCTGACACTTTCCCCGTTGAAGTTAACACGTTTTTTTCGCTTGATAACTTGATGAATATTTTCTAGGCTGATGTGTTAAAAATGCTCTCCGAGTTTTGCCAACTTGAATTTGCGCCTGTAGGATTTTCTGTCGTCAAGCGTTTCTGAGAAGTAAGAAAAACATGCTGTATAGTGTATAAAGCAACTAAACATGCCGAAAAAGTAGCAAAAAGTTTTCTTCAACGTCATAACTGTTTACATGTTATATTACGATTTCACCGCGCGCAAAGTGTTCGATTTAATGATGAAACCCTACGTTTATCAAAAGTGAACGAACGCATGAAATAGTTCACGCATCATGCTTAAACGTATGTACACTTCTGGTACGTTATATATCGATACAGCTCAAAAGAAGCGGCATTGACAGAACGTTCAAACGTTCCAAAAACCTTCCAATTTAAAAATGAAAAAAACATATCTAAGGCTCAAACGTGAATTTACAATAAAGAGCGTTTCAATTAGCTAGCTGTATGTTTGAACCTATACCCGTGCAGTTCAACCACTGACATTACACTATGAGGGGTGATCAGGGCCAAAATTGATTGTCTCAATTATGCAGTTCATATGTGACATTATGCAGTTCATACATGATGTTATGCAGTTCATATGTGGCATTATGCAGTTTATATATGCAGTTAAGCAGTTCATATGTGACCTTATGCAGTTTACTTGTTCTGTTATGCACCTGTGTTGCTCTATTGGGCACTTTGGATGCGCCATGCGCCCGCATTTTATCGGCATATTGGAAGTACTTTATTTTATATTATGCTATACAAAAACACTTGACTCACAACCGCTTGAGTGCCCCAAGCACGTGGTACTCTTTGATTTGTCATCCGATTTTAACTATAAATGAACATATTTGTCTTTAAGATGGCTAATAATAAGAAATAAAACTTACTAGGCACCAGTACAGTTTCCCAGTGTGATATCCATGCTTTTCAAGGTATTTTGAAGCCGTTTTCAGCGATATTCGGCGGCCACATGTGTTGTTGTGTTGTTGTGCTGTTATCATCCTACACAAGTAAATTTAGGGAAGGCTGGAGACTCGCACGAAGCACGCCCCCGTTCAATTCAAGTGGTCATATCTCACCTTAAATACGAATAAATTGTGTTTTTTAGTTCTACCGAACCCTTCCCGCGTTTTACGAAACGATTTTGAAACAATTTTAGCAACCTTTCTGTACAAATATGAATTCTGTATATTTCCTCCCTGCCAAATAGACATCGTTGAATTTTTTTCAAATCGCTCGAAAAACACAGGACAAGTTCGGTTGAACAAAAAAAGACACATTGGTTATGTAGAAAAATTCCTCTACTTTGTTTTGATGGAGTTTATTTCGAAAAATAACGGAATTAAAACGAAATACGACCGTTTGAACGTAGGCGTGTTTCGTGCGAGTCTCCAGTCCAGTCTTCCCTATACTTGTATAGGATAACAACAACACATGTGGCCACCGAATGTCGCTGAAAGCTGCTTCAAAGTTCAAAATACATTCAGAAGCGTAAATATCACACTGAGACACTTTACTGACACCTAGTAAGTTTTAATTCTTATAATTAGCCACCTTAAGCCTAGTTTACATTTAGTCGTGAATGTCTTCAATATATCAAAGTGACCGATGTGATAGAGTATTTACGCCGATCTACACTATACAGTTACTAATTTGAGACGATAGATCCAGACTATATCACAACGTCGAGAATGACTTTGCTACGACTGTTACGACAAAATGGATATATATACAAAAAGAATATTTCTTCCAAATACTAGAATCCTGACAAAAATATTGTGGACAGCACGCGCGGATCTCAAATTACACGCATCTTGTTGTAACTTCGTCAAAAAAATCCCTCCTCTCCCCTCTTCCCCCTAATCAATGATGAATATCACGAAAACTGGTCGTTGGCAATGTCAACAGCAAATTACATTCAACAACATTGAGGAGGGGGGTGAATAGGGATTTATTAAAGCGAAGATCAGCGGAACCAGCTGCAGGCTTTATAGTTGAATATTATATTATTGTGCTCATCTCATGGTACACGAAAGGTACAAGTTCTTTGATTACCTGAAACGATAAAGTGAAACTCAACGCTTCGACCAATTAAGCGCCTCTCTCTTGAGTATCTTGCTTCATGTAAGGAATATCCTGTATTATTCCGGTATAACTATTAACTGCACTAATCTGTCTACACTGACAACGCTCGTGTCAGATATTGTGCTCAGCATGCTATAAATTAGAACATAAGGTCCAGAACATAAAACACAAATTAGAATCACTTTTTTATATTTTTTATTCCGTCTTCCGTTTTGCAAGTTCATTTACAGTGTGACTGATGCTCTCTCAAATTCAAATTAGCCGCGAATTTCATTACGGTTTATTCCCATGGGTCTACAGAGAACAGATCGTAATTTAGTACACAGTACAGGGTGAGTAAAAAAACTGATACTATTGAAACTCAAACTGCCATCATTGCATTCTTGCAATTTGACAGACGTTGATGTAAAAGCAAATCTAATTCCCTGTGGAAGTTAAAATGCATGATTCTGGCCGTGCAAGATTTGTCAGAAACAAGACAAAGTTAGAAACAAGACAACAATACAGACCCATGGGAATAAACCGTAATTGATTCGCGGCTAATTTTGTTTTTACTCAGCCTGTGTATCACTCCATATTCTGACATCCACATTAGCATATGTCAATGCAACTCTACATTTTCGTAATAATTTTTCTTCTTTGGGAATTGCGACACCAACCCAGGCGTGCTGCTAAAAGCAGTCTGTGCAACCATTTTGCGTTAATAAATATATTCATTGTTCTCAAGATTGAGTAATTGGCTGTGCATATCACTGATATCAAAAGTAGGCCTGACTTATAGTCGATAGTACTTAAAGTATCAATTCCTGAGCGATGTGATTTTATTTCGCGGCAACAATGTAACAACAATATATTAGATTATGCCATTTGATTGTTATTTATCTTGGTTGGGGAGCAAGCGAGTATTTTAAGAAATTTATATTAAAAAGTAAAAATTCGGGGCTAATTACAGAGATTTTTAGTGTCCGACACGAGTCGTACCAAATCATTTTAGAACACCAATTCTTGAAGAGTTCACGGAATTTTTCGAAATCTTACGCCGCCTAAATCACATCACTTAGCAGGCAACACCTTTGAAACTCATTAAAATGTGCAAGAAGCTATAACCTATACAGTAGAAGTTACAACAGCACTTTTTTGCACAAGTACTTGGGGTCAACGGGTGGCTCAATTGATATTAGATTTCTATCATATTTCATCCTTTATCATTATTCGGCCATAATTTTGAGATCAGTGGGGCGCTAAGAATAAATATAGCCTTTGCGTTTCATCGTAAGGGTCCTCCACACAGTATGTCAGCAGATCATTTATGTCCTGTTGAAAATGAAGTTCACACACAATCCAAACACTGGGATCACTGTTTAGGTCGTGTTAAGGACTAACTGCTTCGTCGTCTTGTGTCGTTTCCTCGTACAAAGGACTTTCACACGCGCAGTTCTCGTCAAAACAAAATTCCTGCTTTGTGTTACACGAATCCAGGCCGATTGGATCGTACGGTAATTGAAGGAATCTGTAAACGCCAACTCTACCTTTCACCTAAACAAAGTTAAGACAAGAATATAGCATATATTGAAAGTTCTTGCCCTATTAACTGTTGGCGAAGAAAACGATGCGGTGGCAATGATCAACTTTATTTAGCATGATTTTCGATTGATTGGAAATTTTATCTGCTCAAAAACAGCAATCACTTTCTTCAACCGACTGGGTTGACCGGAAGCAGTCGCTGGTCAAATCACCAAGGAGCATGACAAATTGTTAAATTGAAAAAGTCCCCTTGATTTTACTTTATGGCAATGTTAACTTGTCAATCCATGAAACATTGAATTAATTTGCTTCTGATCCAAAAAACTGTAGAAGCTAGAAACAAAGTCCAAATCCTCTGACCAGATTTTATTTTGCTTGGAAATTTTTTCCAAGTTATATCAGACACTGAAAAGTGCGATTTAGCTGCTGTAATAATCGACACTTAATTGGGTTATCATATATCACACACCGTTATAGCAAACTGCAAACGCAAACAAAAATACGTAAGACCTATTGCTCCAGGGTATATGGACTTATATCGACACGGTACATCCACTCTAAAATGCATGGCATACAAATAATACTATAGCCAATATTACTAGTACTTATTTCCTTTGAGATCTAACTCAATCTGTCATATTTACAATTTACAAACCATTTTTTAAGTGGTTTGAGTGGGTCCTTAGTTTCGTTTTGACTCAGCAGTTTGGCTTCCTTCGAGAAACATTGTTTGAATTAGTCTCTTTACAATTATAGCATGACTGAAATAGTGTGTTGCTGTATTTCCAAAGAAACGAAAGTATCTTATTGTTTTTTATGGCAGCAGCATTTTATTTTGGGGGATAGTGTGTACTACAAGTTTTCAACCATAAATAAAGAATTATGCAAAGATAGCTATAGTATAGGTGTACAATGTTTGTAAATTGAGACACGTATGCAATACACGCGTCGAATGCCTATGCGGTAAACATCACTTTTTGCTATTGGTATCTCGATGTCGGCACATGCTGATTAATTTAATATCAAACACTGGCGATATAAATGACGTAGAATCTCACTGGAAAACAATGGAAAACAGATTCATACGGGTATAACATCTACTTGTTGGTGCTGATATTTGTCACTATATTTACGCCAGTCTTGCATACATTTTTAATCAGACTCTTATAGCACAAGACAATGAATAAACCAAAATAGAAAACATGCAGACCATCACGCCAACAACAGCTCAATGGTCTAGTTGCACTGTGGTAAATAAAGACTTTTTTTAATTGTTGATTAACTATATATTTCCACCATTAAAACACCGCTGTCTAAATATGACGTAGACAATGAGGTCATAAACAGGGGCGTTTTAATATCTATGTTGATACTTTATAGATATACGTTTTATGTTACAAACAAGCAATGATAAATTATAATCCTATTAAATTCTCAGCAAGCAATTTTAGGCTTTCAAATAAAGTGCCTCTGTAGCAGCAAATACCTTCGCTAAAACTTAAAATAATAATAAATTTGAAATACTAAAGTATACATCTCACTATTTTTTATTGAACGTGAATGCGTACGTTTAAGTTTTGAAAAATCGGTGATATTAATGATTACATAGCAAGTGACGGCAACTTTAATGAGATATGATCATGTATTTATTTTGAGCCATAAGCTAAGCGGCTGTATTAATTGCCTTACCTTGAGCGTTTATTTTCCCTTTTTTATTAAGCTATATACTGCTTTATTTATATCAATTATACTTGACTCATGACAACGCAGTGTAACTATTACGGAAATTATTAGAACAGATCGATAATTACAGTTTTCCATACAAAACTGTAAGTACGTGATCTGTCTGTATGCCATCAAAGGCCAAAGACATGCTAGCACGACTAATGTAAATAGGATATATCATATATCTCAATATATTTTAAAACCCTGAAGTTCTTGTGCAAGGTGGAAAAAATATTCAACCCAGTCAAACAGGTGAGCTCGTCATTCATAACGCCCCCTAAATTTGAGTTCTGTAGCGGCTGTTGTCGGCTCCTAAACGCTCGATTACGTCAATGGTATATTGTTTACAACTGTTTTGTGTGTTCCTGCATTGCAAAGGACAAAGACGTATAGATATTCCAAAGGAGGCGTACTCGCACATTGACGCAGCACAAATAAACTGATCTGTCAACCCCCATATTTTTGTCCTGATTTGGTTTTAAAAATTTTGACCAAACGTGTATATTGGACCGTCCTATGATTACTGTATAATTAGGCCGACATATGGACAAGGGCACCAGAGGGCAGTAAAACATACAAGTTTTTTATTTCTCTTGTGTACTGTCACTTTTGTGTGTAAGTGACAAACGCTGTTTAACAGGCATACCAAACAATTTGAATAAGATGCCGTTTATTCCTTACTATTCTATCCTTTGGAAAAAAGATTACTTTTGCACGAGTATAGTAATTTAATGTAGCTGTATACATTCGCGCAAAATTTCATTCATTTGGCGGTTTCAAAAGACAAATATCTCGAGAACAAGACAAGATATTGAAACATTGTCATTGACGGTTTATTTCCAAATGAAGTTTAATGGCCTTGGAATCAAAAGTAGACATATACGTTCTCTATTACAGATCCACTTTATTTCATCGCTAATTAATGATGTAGCTATCTCTTATACTTACAGAATTACAGTTTAAAATTTAATTTCCAAAATTTCTTCATGTTTGCTTTGACATACTTATTTTTACGAGACAACTACATATAGTTAGTTATACGTAAAGCCATTAGGAACCGTATAGAGTTATTATTACACATGGTGCCAAAGAAGAAAAACAAAATAAAAAGTCTTTATGGCCGCCTTTTTGACAACAAGTCATCTTTTTTGAATAATTAATTGAGAACCACTTCAGATTTTCCCGCATGAATAGGTATACAACCTCTATATTTCTGTAATATTCTATTGCTGACCATTTATAATAAAATTCAATTGCTCGTGCATGCATCCAATAGCTGAGAAGATATTGCAAGTCATACCAAACATTGATAAATTCTTTAATATCCAGTTGCATCATATTTTCAGCCAAATTTGACACTTTTGAATTGATATAAAAATAACTTGCTCGAACCACGGTTTATTTTTGCAATCATAAATTGTTTAGGCGGAATTTTATGACGTCGCATACTGGGTCAAGGTTACGAAATTTTCGAGACGAAACTGTCAATATACTAAAGATCAAATTTGAGGCTTTCCAGACCAGCTTAGTTCAGTGTTCTTTGGTATTTGTCTCACGGTGGGGGTGATCTGATAAAATATTTATCGAATAAGATCACTGTCATATAATCTTCCCTAAGTTATAAGTTTTGGCCAAACTGCTCTAGCAAAAGGTCTATCTTATCAGTAACTCCAGTATAGAGCATGAGATGTTACCAATTATCGCTCTTGGAGAAATTTCAATTTTAACTATTAGTATCGATCGCCAAGTTGCCAAGGAAACAGCAACTGGCATGCGACGATCAATTAACAAGATTTTTATCTCGTCTTCTATAATATTAGTTTGCTGTCTATTGAAATCACTGTCTGAAAGCAGAATTTTATTCAACTAAAAACAAAGACTTGCTATTAATTCTGGCTCATATTTTATGCATCCTTAACCTTCCATGCACTAGCCTCAATATTTGTCGTGGTCAAAAGTACACTTTCGATTGCATTCATAAAAAGATTATTAAAGTTGTAAATAACTTGGCCTTGACTTAGTACGGCTATATTATGATTATCTTGTTATCCGACACAAGTCTTGTTATTCGACAGAAGCCTTTGTTTAAGTTTCAATAAAAACACAAAACGGAATCGTTTAATAAAAAGCAATTTAATTTCCAGTAAACTCAAAATTTCTCGAATTTATAGTCATCAACCTTTTGGACTACGATGCATGACATGTCTGTTATTATTTAAATTTCAAGCCTATACAGTAACTATTTTGCGTATTGTTTTTTGAATTGCTATACACGTTACAGCTTTAAGTGTTTGGACTTCTGGAATATCAACACATTTTCATGGCAACGAAAATAGAGTAGCAAGGAGAACAAAAAACCCCGATACTAACACCACAGCACCTCTCTTCTCATTTCACAACTGGATGTTTGCTTCCCAACCAATTATATATATTATATAGGTAGTTATACAATAGACAGTCCAAAAAATACGAGAAATAACTTCAGCATGAAGTGCCAGGTTATCCGCCAATCACTTGCAATTTCTAATCTCAGTGTTTTTCCATGCGAGCGAGACTGCTACATATGCAGGCTGTTAGTTTGAAATTATGTAATCGAGTTTTCTCTCTATTGTTATATCGGCGACGTCCAAGTTAGTCCAGAAAAGATTTTTAGGAAGAAATTTAGTTCAGGTTAAAAAGTTAATACAGAAAGAAATTTTAGATATATTTTTCTAAAAGATACACCCTTGCTGTACTCCATGGGGCTTAATGAAAACGCTCTATTAAAATGTTCTGTTTACCGTAAGCCATTGTTTAAATTGTTTTTGGTATCAAACGAAAACCATATTTTTGGCAAATATGTTTGCTCTTCCGAACAATTTGAACATTATACAAACAATTCATATTTCTTTCTTGTAATCACCATGGAGTTGAGTGAAAACTCTTTACTGAACTGTGCTCTTTGAAGTAGGTCATTGTTTTATCTTGGTTTCAAACTAAAGCACTGTATTTTGACAAATAATATTTAATCGGCTGAAAAGTTGAAAAGTAACACAAACAGCTCATAAATTATTTCTTTCAAACTCATATTAGATAGTTTTAAAAGTCAGTGAAAGGCGTCATCTCAAGTGTGATTTAAATAATTATTCTAAAGTTATGCAAAATAGCTCCTGGTTTCCCGCGCTCGTCACGGCTGGTTGATGCGCTCGCAAAACAAATCAATACAGAATATTACCTTCATGATTAAATCTCGTTTATAGTACTGTCTTATCGCTCTTCTCAGCTTCGTTTTATTCATCTTTGGCCGATTTTTCAACAAACCCCAAAGGCTTGCCACCTCATCGGGGTCTACAACTACGAACTCTTTCTCAAATTTATTAGTCCAGTTTATAAATGGCGCGCATTCCTCGTCCTCTAAGAGGCCGACAAGGAACTCCCACAGATAAGCCTGAATTCGTCTCTTGATCTTTTTTTGTTCCATGATGCTTGGTTTAAAGAAGTCAGTGGCAATTCAACGTGATCTTAGTCGTATTCTAACAGCTATGGAGCAAAAAAAAATGACAGATTAACTCAATTTATGCCAAATCGAAATTAACATAGACAGCATTAAATAGAGCTTGAGTACTTTGACATAAACATCACACTGGCGCACAAGAACAAGCTCAAGAAATTTCAGGTAAAGTCAGTATTTAGTCCGCGGTAACTACTGAACCGTACCATCAAGTACCGTGAGCTTAATATGCGTTAATTGTATTCAAACAGTTTACTAATTTTCTTACCAGGAGACGATAGTAATTTTGAGTATTCCGAGAGTTATAGCTATATAACTGTATACAGACTGCAGTCTCATGCAGTGAAACATCACAGCATATCGAGTGACTGGCCAACACAATCATATTTTAATCACTCAGCCCACTCACGCATATGTTAAATCATAATAATTTTATGCTTCGTTGTTAATATAACACTGCATGAAGATATTCCACTCGAATATTCTCGTTCATTACAGGCTTCTCGTTAAACAATACCAATCAAACTGTCACTGAAGATGTCAGACAAGTTGATGCGACACAGTCCATCTTTTGCTTTATAATTATGCGCATATATAATATGACATATTATGGTCGAATATGATTTACTGGCCTGGTTCGTAGTTTAAAATGTATTTGGCCAAACAAATATACACCCGAGATTTTAGTCAAGATCATTGGAAGCTTGCAAAAGTAACATTTGTAATTCATTTGCAAGCCCAAACTGATAACTGTCCAGTAATCAGATTATACGAAGTATATACAAAGAAGACTGTGGCGATGTTTTTATAGCGAAGCCAGTACACGGCAGGGTATAATTATCCCAAAGCTTCGCAACAATCCTAGCACCGTCTTACCACAGAATTATTTTGATATTAAATCTGGGCGATCGAAGTTTCTGCAGGATGAAAATACACATAGCACATAAAACCAAATGAATATCCTAAATAATTTTGCAGCAAGGAATGCAAAGCCTTAATGCTGCTTAATTTTAATCCATAACCAACTTTTGATTTCAAATTAACTCGGTCGCCCAGGGCAGGTTACATCACATGAGGCCAGTGACATATTGCAACACACTGACAAAATTTGCTACCTAAAGATATAATATCTGTATAATAATCTGTAAATATCTCTCTATATTACAGCATTATTTACCTTTAACTAGTAACGTATAATATGTATTTGAAATAATATGCCACATAATTGTCAAGTACCTCAAACTATCCATCTGGTCCTGCTCCTTCGCCGCGCTCTCCCGAATGACTTGCCTTCACTGCTCCACAATTACATTTGTAGTCTCCGCAAATGGTATGAGGGGTAATTTAATAAGAGCGCGTTAGTGAAGCGATTGATTTGATGCAAATGTGTGTATTGCAAGACGTCGTTACGTCTCAGTGACGAAAACAGGAAAACTATCAAGATCAAAATGCAATGCTAAAGTTCCGTATTGATTTCGAGGGTGTCGTAAATTAATTACTTGTCGGTACGTCAATGATAATGGCGGTGAAATCCTATACCTTTCTATTATTCTCTGTCATTGACCTCTATTGCAAAATCTTTGAACACTGTTTTCTGTGTTCAAGCAATCTCGATAATGTGAATTTTAATTACGCAGTGTTAAAAGCATAGTGATTTTTTTTTCGCCTTTAAACTGTATCTGGAACCAAAATGATTAATTCCTCCGACAAGCATGACTAGTGTCCACAATTTCAAACTGTTTCTACCATGGAGCAACCACTAAAAGTCAAAGTTCTTTTTTACATTTAACCTAAACTGTCACATCATTTGATAGAGTTTTAATTGCCTAATTGTATAATGTTGCTTGCTTGATAAAGGATGATCCTACTTAGTGCATATTTGTAACTTTGTAGTTTTCAATCATTTATATAAACGTTAATTAAACAAATTTCCATCTGGCTAACAATGGTCCTTCCCCTTGACCAGTCTTCTAGAAATTTAGCATATTGTCGAAATAAAAATATCCACTATCAAGGAGTGCGTTTAATTACTCTTGTAAGACATGTGTTGGACCTGATCATAACGATAATTCAAAGTTGGGGTTCTGTGAGAGTGCGTTCAGAATGTGCTACAAAAATCCATGCCCAGATGTGCAAAAGATGGTTTAAGAGCTTTTTTTCGTTTGTCGAACTTGTTTGCATAAATTTTGCATGTATTGTGAATAGTGTTTGTCTCGTGTTACACAGAAATAAATGACTGACATCTTGTTTTTTATACAAACAGACTTTGATCAAAACGTCAAGGTCAAGGCTTTTAAGGTAGTTTCGCCCTAAACAACAATAGGAGCTATGTTTTTTCCAAATACATGTCAAATAATAACTAATTTCCTTCTACTTGAAAATAGTGAGAATAAATATAACTAAATATAGATTAGATTATATCTGCTAGCAAGGTCAGGGACATTTTGGGTTGGGTGTAGGGCGAGGTTGAAACGAACAAAATTAAATTTAAGGACGAATTAGCGGCGTTAGTGACATAATTGCTCTCACGCAGTCATTTTTTTAGCTCTGACACCAAGAGAGAAGTAAGAATACTGTACTAATTTATCGATTTCAGTGGATCATTAATAGTTTGCATAAAGCGTGATTTGTAGACTAAAAAAATCACTGGCTAATTCTTCTCACGCTTGCTGCGAATAAGCGCGAGTAAGCTACTGATATGCCACCTATATATAGCTAATCCGATTATACCAGTGTGCTTGACCTCAAAGTTGAAAGGTACAAATCTCGTCCCATATGCAGTTTAGGTATAGGCACAATTGACTGCAGGTGTAAATTGATGTATTCATTCAAACAAAATAGTGCTGCATGCTTCATTTTAAAAAAACAAAACTTCACAGTTTACATTCACATTTGCATGTGAGTTTTTAGCCTGATTCCATAATGATGCAAAAACGGTTCACCCAGCAGGGAACCGACAAAATTATTTTCCATCAAGTGGTAAATTGACCTTTACTAGCAATTATATACATTAATTTAACCACGAAACTGCAAGAAAGTTCCAATTTAGAATGAATCCATTCTACAAAAAACCATGAAAAATATAGATTTCGTATTCACAGTCAACTCTCGTTATAGCGGCCATTCTGGAGACCGTCATAATTAGTGTAATAGCAAAAGAGCAGTAACTGTGTGCGAGTAAAATTTCTGAAACTCAGGGTACACAGAATGTCTGCCACTAAATAGCTGTAGCGCCTTTTGTCTTAAAATATCCTGGTTTTTTTTCCAATTTCGAGTTGAGGTTTGTGCTCAAGTACTTCCGCTAGTAAACAGACACTGTAACAGTATGTCGCTGACACTGTAAAAATATACATGCAAAATTTATCACAAGTTTTCCATTTAGAGAAAATTAACATATGGTTTGGGCCGTTTTAAATAAATTGTCCTCACACTATAAACATACTTACTGTAGCAGTTTATTTTTAGCGGCTCGTCAAAAGAAGTACAACAAATGCTTAGCATTTAACTGGCTTTGTCGCCTCTTCTATAAGGGTAGTTTTGAAATATTTTCACTACAAAAATAATTACATTTCTTACTAATAATACTGTAACTGTATTTAGCATAAACTTTACATAGATTAATGACGTTCCAGTTGATTGAACTTGTTGCAAACGTGCGAATTATCATAGATTTCTAGTCTTAAAAAGTCTGCCTTTGCCAGAACTTTGAGAAATTAAGCTTAGCTTGGAAGGCAAGCCAAAAGAGCAAATTACCAATGCCAACAACTTACGATAAAAATAAATACCAGGAGGGACCGTACAATTAATTGCGGTAAGATAGTGGGTCAACCTTAGGCCGCCTAGCTGCCCACACAACCGAGATTATTACTTTTTTGTTACTGGAGAAAAAAATACATGATTTTGTGATAACTTTCTTAGGAGTTCTAATGTCAAACACAGCGCTATCCTAAAACTGAAAACAGAATATCAACTGAAAGTATTACTGAGTCTGAGTTCAGGGAACTTGCATGGCAGTGACGGCACACATATCCCTGCATTGAGCTTTCAAAGACATAAATTACTGCAAAATTAGATATAGTCACGCTTGCTGCTGTATAATATCCCTCCATGGCTTGGGTAGACCTCCTGTTTGACGTCGTTAACGTCGCATATATTGACGTTTATACTAACATGCACTAGCATGTTAGTCTGTTCATTATAACTGACTGCCGACGGAATTAAGCCTGTCTCCAAATATTGGTCTATCTGCTTATACAAAGAATCTTGAGTGTGGGCGGTGTGAAGGTGGCAATTTCAAAATGACATTAGAATCACAATGGAACCACGACAAACAAACCTCTCTGTCATTAAATGTCCACCCACTAAAACTGAGCTTATAAACATCTTTGTTCTCTTCTTGTCGTACGACGGAACCCCACTAACGAGAGAATGTATGCCACAACATGCCAAAAAATTTTGATAGTAATAAGCGTGTTTAAACAAAATGCGTACACCTGGTCAACACCTGGTCCACACTTTGCGTTCACCAAATTATAAAGTAGCCTAATGGTTGTGATGCTAGAACCTGATGTAAACACGTTTTACCGACTCAAGTCCTAGCCTAGCTATCGTTGTCATAGCAACATATGTTCTCGTCAATGCCGCTTGAACTCGATACTATTTTCTATACTACAAAATCCATTCTAATACTGTAGCCAAATTACTTTGTTTCGTGATGCAATAATGTAATAAGGGGCCCTAATGAGTTAAAATAGTAGCTTGGAGTTGCCTGTTTTTTGATGGTAAAATGAGATTCTATGTACTTGGACTGGTGTTACGATTTGAGCAAGGCAGGCATCAGGACCATGGGATTTGTGCACATGGACAATAGGAATTAGTTAAAATAAGAATAGGACTTCCATCCCTCCCCCCCCCTGTAGGACCCTGTTTTATAAACTTGAAGGTACTGTAATTTATATCTTGTTAAATAACTAAATAAAAAACTAAATAAACATTAGGGTAAGTATCGAGCCGTGCAAACAAGCCACCATTCCTAATTAATGTCAATGACATGTTTCTCGTGTAGCATTTCTTGCAAGCAATGTTCTTTGCAAACTATTAGTACCTTCTACTTTATGTTCTATATGTAAGAACGTAATCCACAGTGCAGCTTCTGCCACAACGAACACAGCATGCAAACAGTTGTTATATAATCTATTTCCCCCTTCATAACCAGGGGATCTCTCTCACCCCACCACTTAATACCCTTATTTCCCTAACCTATACTGACTGGCGACATCAAAATCCGTGCAAGAGATATTGTGTATCCACTTGACGTGTTTTACGAAGCGTCTAATGGTGTACTTTGCATGCACAATCTCATACCTTTCACCGCATTATTTTAACTCTTTGAACAGACTATATTTGCACGATATTTTTGCATTCGTGTTGCAAGACGTTTAATCGACAGTTTTATGCATGCACAATGCGTTCATTTGAACTGCTTCAATGGCTCTTAGCCATTATGGAAAATATTAGGATTTAAATAGATTCAAATGATTTGCCATCAGTACAATCATTATCATTTTACAGTCAACAGGCGATACGGTAGAACGAGCTTTTTAATTTAAATAATACTCAGGGAGTATTAAGAGAATGAGTGTGCATTTGAAGAGAGGCTTGCGAAAGAAACCATGACCAAACCGCAGCAAGCAGCAGGCCTTTTCCAACACCAGGATTTCTCCAGCTTGCAGACGTCCAGACAGTGGAAGGGACGGTCAATACCAATAGGAACTTTATGCTTCCCATAAGTTCATTGTCTCTCTCTTGTGCATCCAATCCCCCTCCCCCCCTCTATTAGGACAGCACTATGCAAAATCATTTGTGGAATGCCTGTCATGCAGAATTGTAGGGGCGTCCATGGCACACTCGTTCCAGCAAGCATGTACCGTCCCACTCGTACAACGCTCGACACGTAGATTCGATCATCAGTTAGGACTCAAGACTTTAACGTGAACAGTTAGTCAACGCTAGCCTATACCGACAGTCGCGGATACGTTCCTTCTGAGGTACTCTATTTTCCTCCCAAGGGATGTTGACAGATAATGTTGGAAGATCCTCATCAGTAGGAATTGGCTAGCTCATTAGTAGGCGGGAGTTGATTAATTGCACGAAAGAAAGCTTAGGAGAAGCAAAGATCTTTTGAAACTACTGTATAATGTATATACTATTATTGACCCCCCCCCCTCCCAGTTGTTGTCCTTTGGAAGGACACTTCCTTTCATTAAGCCTTGGTACCACGAAGCAAGCAATGTTGCCATTTTCCTAATTAAATCCAATATAGGTTTAAAAAAGGTTTAAGCCAATCGCAGTGACTGCAAATCGGCACAGTGTGCATCTCAAATTTGTAACTGAGACACTGCTCCACCCTTAGGCGCATTTGGTCCTTTAAAGCGTTGGACCAGTCTTAACTATACATCCCACGTTTTCTGCATGCGGACAGAGCATATTTGCCCAATATTCACCAATTTATAGCAGTGCTTCTAGAATGTCACGTATAAAAAACTGTCAAGAGGTGGTGGGATTATTGATGGTTCATTTTTCACTGTTGTGTCTCCACAAGATTTAATGTCATCTGAGGTCTGTTTACATTTGACGGGCTGGCCCGGCTATCGGTCTGACTAATTTCTTCTACACCTCTTTGGCAGCTTCCAGATTTGTCTAAAAATAAATTCAAAATACGTATGCAATTTATATTAATTGTAGACTTGTATTTGAGTAATTCAAAATCGCTTGTCAAAAAGAGAAATTTTTCCTGACGCCAAGCTAAGTGCATCTCATGTGTATAGCTCCCGAGTTATGTCCGATCCTACTCTGCAGATAGTCTGTCTCGTTTCCCGCGCTTCGCAAAAGGCGCCAGAATTGTAATTAACTTGTTTCTTTATGGAATGGTTGCATGAAAAGGATGTAAGATGTGTTCTGTGGGACCTACAATTAAAACTCTTACGTACCCCAGTTTTCTCTACCATTGACTGAAAAGGGAATAACGTTGATTCCCCGTTCTTTTATACTGTATATCATGACGAATATACGTATTGACGAACATACGTTTGTTGCGGTCCAGGGGCCTGATTGAAAAAAGTTTTAATTAATGATACAATTACAATCGTAATCGAAAAACCTAATGTTCTGTGTCATGTACACTGCATATTTAGTGTTGCAAAACCACTCTGATGTTGGCCCGCGTATGCGATTTGCTTAACAATTGACAATACGAGCTGACAATTCACGAGCCCCAAATAAAGTAATAAGCTCATTCTACCATGTCGCGTAATGATTCCAAAAATCATCAGAAAATCATTTACCGGGTTGATTCATATACAATTTCAAAAGAAATTAATGTTCTGTACAGAGTACAATTATATTTTCGGCACTGAAGGACTTCTTTATTGGCTATTGTCTCACACAAATTACATATAATTAAAAACAGTGGAAATTTAGAGCTACACTCTACCGCCTCAAGCAACAAATGTATTGCAAGACCTGTAATTATTCGAAAATGCACCGATTCTTGCAATTATTACAAATTTGCAACTGTAATTTTCAACCATTCCGTTTTATGTCTTAAAATCCGTGATAAATAGTATGTTATTTAAAGCCTGTTTTACAGGTAAAATATGATTTACAAAGTGAATATCTGACACTGTTGTTTTACTCGTAGATAAATGAAAGTGTTTCGATTCAAAAGGGGCTTGAAAGAAGCGAAATTTAGACAATGTCTATTACCAGCCCTCTTTAGTACGAGCAGCACCGATGCGCAGAAGGGACTGATGAGCTCCAATACGGGCGAAACAGCTGTTATTTGCCAATATTGCGTTCAGATATTTTTATATCTTGTTTGCAATTGCCAATAAAATATTTTAACATTCACGTAAGTGGTTTGTACTTATTTAAAAACAAGGTTTCACGCAGAATTTATAAATGATACAAGTCCAATTTGTCCCCAGAGCTGAATTGTCGAGCACTGAACTATAAGTAAACTGGAACGATAAGTCAGGGGGGAGGGGTGGGGGGATTGAAGACATTTTGAGTTAGTTTTTCCGAGTTTTGAGTTGGAATACTTAACGTCAAAACGTTGTACTTGGTGTAAAAATTTTGAGACTTTAGGCGAAAAAAAACAACTCAAACGTTCAAGGGGAAACTTAGCGGACAAAATTGGTATCCAAATGATCAGAAAAGGTTGAATTTTCATATTTTGAAAAAATCTCAACATCGGAAATTTCGTCTCATTACCAGTCTCTCAACCAGTCGGTAATTAGACAGTACTTTTGTATTTCATAACATATAACACAAAAATATCAGTGCGTCGAAATATTGTCATGCCATGGTGAGAATCGATTTATTTTATATTTTAAAAATTGTTTAAAAAACGTTGCCTGCCTCAAGCAGAAAAAATGTATGTGATATGGGGATATGTCGGTTCTTTCAACACAAAGGGAAATCTCACAACCATGCAACTATAAATTAAAGCCGGAATTACATCATTTCGTGACCAATAAACAAC
The DNA here is from genome assembly GCA_963855995.1 of Muricea muricata. Taxonomy (NCBI): domain Eukaryota; kingdom Metazoa; phylum Cnidaria; class Anthozoa; order Malacalcyonacea; family Plexauridae; genus Muricea; species Muricea muricata. The sequence goes on along the minus strand of OY979723.1, from coordinate 7,095,299 downwards.
ATATCAAAACTCCTACATGGTCACCGTCCTTGGAGGGAAAATATTTAAACATCCTGTGACGTTTGCACGATTTCCAATCATAGGTTTTTTGTGTGAAATAATTAAAGCAAAATTCAATGTCACACGCAACATGTAGGACTCTATATGTATGCCATATGTTCGTAATGCGAGTACGTCACTGTGGGATACTTTTCGACGATGGCTATAGATGAGGTATCGTTTACCTAGTGAAATTTAATAGATGTTGGCCACGTTAGATCCAGATATATTTTTTGAAATGTTACAGCAAATTGTAAAACAAGGCCCACTGGGCCAGAGCCCAGAGGAGTTAAGTGTACACACTCAACTCTAACTCTCGCCTTATGGACGGACATATACCGACCCACTTGGTAATTCTCTGCCAAAACAATCAAGTATCTTAGGTTATGTCGCCCCAAAACATTTTTATCGTTCTACTTCCGCAAAAACGGAAGCTTTGAAAGTATTTTTCTCTAAATGCAACATGAAAATGATTTTTTTTTATTTTTCACAGTGACATATTATATACTTTTCAGACGCTGTTTATTAGCATTGTATCTTCACTTGTATTTTGTACTCATTAATCATAGAAGCCTCGACAAGAAATTTCAATAAAATCGACCGGCCGATATTGATTTGAAGTGGCTGATTATATGTATGATTTCGCTTACCCGGGATTAAATGGAGCGCAAACTGATTTTGAGGCAGTGAAATAAGTTATAGTTTATGGTAAAAAAATCACTAGTTTAATTCGTGATTGCTTGAGATTTTTGTTTTGCCGAAATATGAAATAAATGGTGTTGGACATCAATTTTTGTAAAATATATGAATATACCCCATATATACCTCTTTGACTGAAAGCATTCTAACTTTGGTTTTTTCGTATCATAAAATGACTCAATTCCGGCAATACTTCGAGATCATAATTCATAAATCATTGAATTTTTACGCTTAATTTAATCCCAAATAAGCGGAATTATATTATTAGCCCCTCATTATTATACAGCCACTAAATGTCGGTCCACTGCATGGGCATGTGTTGACTATCGGTAGTCTTTAACTGATTTATCTTAAATCTTAATTACCATCGTCGATTTTTGCACTCATTTTGTTTAATTATTAGTTGGTATGTGCCCTTGGCATTGTAATTTGCATATGCATGCCCCTGGCGTTGTACGTTTATGAACATACATCAGTGTCCCCAATCTATCATCGAAGGCGCTGTAAGTGCGTGACGTAAGTTAACAATAAGCATATGACAATAAGCTAATGCATGGCATATTTATAAAAAGATTACTTTATAAGCATAGATTATACTATAGGCTATTCTAGGTTGCATGCGTGAAAATTGCAAAGAATAGTCAAGTGGGGAATTAATATTAAAATTATTTTCTTTTTTGTCAATGTTTTGAAAGGATAAGAGAAACAAAATGTTTCAAATGTTGGTCAGTTGACATTAAGCTTCTGTGAAGATCGAATCTGCACAAAAATTAAGAACTTAAAAATTAATTTCATTCCACATATACGAAAGTTATTGAACATGGCAAGATCTATTTTTAATTGCTTAATGTATGAAGTTTAAAGGCAGTGTGTTTTCCCTGGCGAAAACAATACGAGCAAATGTTAGGCCTGGGATTTCAATTAATCTATATGAAAGTTTGTGAAAAGCTTACATGAAGTTTGGCAGAAGCGAGCAATGTCCGAGGGCACTATGGGAACTGTTTTAATGCATCACTCCCGGCATAGAATAAGAATACATAGAAGGGCCTCTCGCGTACAACGCGTAACCAATTTTCAGTGCGCACGCGCGGGATCTCTCAAGCTGCGCAGCCAGTAAAAGCCAGTCAGTGTAATAGGGATTTATACCACAAAATGTACTTTTTTTATCACAAAATCAACTATTTTTCGGAAATAAAAGATTGGAATATCAAAATACTACAACTATCTGAGGATTCAAAGTAAGCCTAAATTATTATTGTGGCAAGGGTGGAAAGCAACGAGTATTTAGGGAGCAATTTGATATTTTGTGTGAAGTATCTGAATGAAATGCTGACAGGCGACCGCGCATAGTGTGTTGTTTATCTCAATTTTGGAGGTTTATTTCAAATCCTATCAGGACTTATTATTGGAAAATAATGTCATTTATTTTATGTAATTAAAATATCACGATTATGTATTAAATAATCTTAAAGAACGCTCCTGAAGCATCTGATGCAGACAATCCAGACATTTGACCAGCAGAATTTGAACTTGTGATCAACTAACAAGCCTGCATGTCAATGTTACCTAATTCTCACACATGGTCAAACGTTTTGAAAATAATTTTAAATACACTACCCTTTTGATGTTACTGTAAAGAGAATGATGAGTAAATAATTTATTTTACTGTAATAGCTAGATCATACTATTGGGCCATTGCATTTAATATCTGTATTCCCCGGGTTGAGGTCCTAGCATTTTCCACTCCCCTGAAGAAACCCAATTTTTATATGCCGCTAAAGAATTCTGCCACCAAAATTTAATATCCCTAAAGACATCCGGAGTCCTCAACTCATACAATACATATAAGCCTTTATATCATCTTCAAAATTTCTCCCGGAGAATTCCGATGTCGTCAACCCGGGGGTGCGGATATTAAATGCAATAGCCCAATTTTTAATTTGTGTCAGTAACATCCAAAGGGTAGTGTATTTAAAATTATTTTCCAATAAATCAATATCCTAATAGTCTATAATATATGTAGTGTATTAAAGCATTTACATTGCAAAATAAATATATGAGACCATTTGATCAATTACAAAATGGTGTATGGTTTATGACTGATTAAAAAATACGTTATGTAATTTTGGAATGGATACAATAGGAGTCAATGTTGATCATTGTGTGGGGTCTAACCATGCACCCAGCATACATAAACAGTGGTGATCAGTTGGTGCAAAACTTTGTTGGGCAAGGGGCAACATTTTTCCAGGGTCTCAATATTTTTCCAGGGTGACAATAACTTAAACACCTAAAAGATATAACAAGAGCTTGGATTTTAGGCTGATTCTTGTTTGGAAGAAATGCCACATGTCTGATGTCTATAGCTACTATAGATTGTCTGGTACTACACAGGTCTACACTACACTACCAAACCTTTTATTTCTATTTCTCCTACTATCAAGGCTGCTTTTCAAAATATTTTGTCCATATTTCTCTCTGTGTTTAATGATAAATGGCTGCAAATAGTTCAAAACAGCAAGGTACGTGGAAGCAGCACATTTTGCTCTGCTATAAACTGTTCACACAGCTAACAAAGTTATCCAGAGCTGAGTTTTTTCCGTTTTCTATCAGACAGAGACAGGTAGGTCAACAAGTCCAATTTATTGAGATGTCAGCAATTTACAAAACGTTACGTTATTCCTAATTATTTAGGCTAAAAGAGTGGGTTGTGCTATTTTACTCTTTGAAGTTTGCCAATCGCGATTTTTCCTCCTAGAAAAGAAAGGCAAATAGTATATAAAAGTTGCACATCTGTAATTTGATAATTTAAAAATGTTTAGTTCCTTTATATCTTTGCTTAAACCAATTGGACATAATGATTGAACTCCAGTTCATTTGAAGTGTAAATACGTTTTTCATGAATCATGTATAAAATACAAAAGCATTTATAGAACTTGACGGACACGATCGCACATTTGTTCCTGTTACTACAATATTAAGTCTTCGAAGACATGAAATTTTTGCATTAAATATACTGGTAGTATCATACAAAGTAAACAACACGTATTAATACGCTTAAATTTCGCGTTTAGCACTTCTTTAATATCTTTTAATCAACAGAAATGTATTCACTAACCTTCAGTTTTCAACTAGCGGCCGTAGTTTGAGATTCGAATCGTTGGGTCACGACAAAACCCCGATTTATTCAGCCAAATAACCATTCTGTAATACAAATCTCTAACAAATTGAGTGGCTTTTACTGGCTGCGAGTTATTAGAGCGGTCAATTTCCGGTCTGCGCGAAACGGCATACGCGGCTTCAAAAAGTTCAAAGGCTCCGACGCGAATGGCGCTTCTATGTGTTCTTATTCTATGCCCCGGCCCGGTGCGCTCCAGAAACGGAAAATACTTCATGTAGGTCCTTATATAAGCAACAATGCGTATACACAACACAATACGAGGTAGTATAATGAAATCAGTGTGTAAATGTTCATGTAGGAAAGTATGAAGTGGTGAAATGAATTTCACAAATAGATTTCACGGCAGAAAAAGTGTTATAAATCAGCCAAATGTTATATACAGTGTGCAAACATACAGTACAGTTAAATGGTTAATGGTTCGCAATGGAGCTATTGAGTGAAAATATGTGCTAGTTGGCACAGTTTTGTCAAAATTGTACCAATAATTAATGTTATCACTTGATTTAGACACATGAATGCGGGCCTTTCCTAACTCCTAAGAATTATCGTTCCCGTGTAGGTAGTATAGGTAATATCATGGTTTCGAGTGCAATTTGGAAATAACATGCTAGTTTAAAAATTGCACGCGAGAAACCATGCTATTACTTGTTAATGATATAAAAGGAAATATTCGAAACAAGAATACACGCAATGCAACTTTATATTATTATAGAGTTCACTGCACTCTGTCAAGGTGATAAATGCCTGATTGTGTCATATTATTGAACGCCTGGACTGTTTTTAATTAAGCGTCATAACCTCAAGGTCATCAAGTCACTGCATATATGCTACCTAGTCGAAATTTATTCGTCGAATAGCAAAATTATACCTAGGTACACAACATTAGGTCGTAAACATCTATGCTTTAATCTATGCAAACTTTTTTAAATGCAGTGCCGTATAGCATGCATTCGCACACTTAATTTTTTTAAATATATACAGGAATGCGCAAAGATGTGGCGTCTAGAGATCTCTTGAAATACTTGAAATCTGAAGAAAGAACTTGGCAACATGCAAGTGCAAGGCATTGGCTATAGTATTACTACTGCTACATTAAACGTATTTTTGCATCCAGGGGATATTTGTCATGAGCTTGAAAGGTGTTAAGCCCCTGCTAAATTATGAGCGAGTGTAAAAGCAGGTTTTACAACATGAAATAGAGGCTAATAGCCTCTCATCTACATTACATACACATGCATCATTGCATGTACGCCGTCAACGATCTACAGGAAAGCAAATATTACAGTATATAATTATCTAGTGTAAGTAAGGATCAAAATAAGGGATCTAAAAGACGGCGCCGTAATTTTACCAAACTTATAATGCGAATAAGCTAAAACAATCAGTTTACTTCACTTGTACCAGATTAATTAGACGCATGTAAAAAAGTTAACGATTGCAACGTACCGTTCTAATTTGCCTTGATTACCTGCATGATGGTTTGATAATGAGTAAAAAAATGGAACAAGTCTAAATACAAATTGTACTTCCTATGAAATATCACTGTACGAAATCTGATTTATCACGGCGCAAACTTAGATCATTCACTGCAAAATTACTTCACCACTTTAATCTAATCTCTGACATGAAAATTATGAGAGAGGCGTTATCTGAACGAACAAAACTTTAACCAATCATATTGTCTATCGTAAAATTGGGAACTTAAGTTCCTTGTTTTGTCTTTTCTAGTCTTGCATGTCCCTTGAATTATCTTGAGCAAATGTTTAGATCTGTTTTCCAAAACCTTATGAGCTGCTGAGGTCAGCTAAAACAACCCGATCTATATCTGTAAGACACTCCAAATGAAGAAATGGCCCTCACATAGGCGTGGACGTAATGTCGTGCCAACGCGCGAAAATGCTTCATTTAACATCGCTGCTATATATACAGTTTCGAAACTATTAGTGGTGAATGTCGTTAATATATCAAAGTGACCGATGTGATAAAATATGTAGGCCGATCTACGCTTAATAAACGCTCAGTTTCTACTTATTTTTACACGCTGACGATGCATAAAAATGCAGTATGTAAATGTAAACTGATTATTAACCAGTATTTGTATAGTCTGTAATTTTTTAAGGTCAATACCATATATGTATATTTCTGTTATTTCTGTTGTAATATTCATAAATTGACACTGTTCTTCAGTTAATACCAGCAGTGATGCTGATGGTATAAATAACAGTATGAATAAAGTTTTTATGTAACGTTTATGTTTTTTCATACAACCCACAAAAAAAGGGAGTAGATCTAATACTATTTAACATATGATCTTCGTTCACTGTACAAAATCCACACGCGCAATTGGTCAAAGTCAATCACGTGTGCTTTTGTTACCTGGCAACAACGAATCTTTCGGCAGCCTCGTGCAGTATTGAAAATTTTCCGTTCATTTTGCACTCAGCTTGTGCGTTATTTGTAAACAAAACACTCACAACAGTCTCTAACCCTTAAAAATCGCATTGTCGAGAATGACTTTGCTAGGACCAATTAAGCACGACCACCGGCGCCATTCTCATTCATTTATTTGGTAATTGGTAGTTATCACAATCTTGCGCAGTTACACATACTAAGTACACCATGCCTGTATAGTTCATTTTAAAAACATACAATTTGGTGACGTCGAATAAATTTCAAATGAACGACGCGTTCATTCATATGCATAATGTTCAAACATTCATTTACATTATTCAACATTTGATCATGATACATGGAAGTTGAAAAAAGCCCTGACCAACTAATGCCTTTCTATACTTATTTACTAGCATCATTTTCAGTCTTCTAGGTCTATCACTTAGTTGCTTTTGCCTATATAGTTCCTATAAGAATTACCATTTTATTATTGCACTCTCAAGAAACGAGATCATGCATAAAGTAGTGGTTTCCTGACAAAACACTTGAGTGCTGTTTTCTCCTCAGCAACAAGCAAATCATCGTGGGAAAAGTACATGCAACATTGAATTAGCTAGCAGTTGAGATGTTTATGCCATTTTCCTTTTGTCATGCAGCTACAAGTGGCAGCTAGGCATGTCTTTACAAGTTATTCCGCGGGCAAATTGCCATCAGTGTACGTCACTCATACCTTCACAGATAAATTTACTTAAAATGGCAAAGTTGTGAGGTTACAGAAATATCCAAATATTTCAATGTGTGTTTCTAAGAGGTGAAAACAGAAATAACAGTTTCTCAAAGTTAGTGCATTTCAAAGTCTTTTTGGGATAAATATATTTGTTTTGAATCAACGAAGACAGGTTTTGCTATATTTTCACTCCAACGTTCTGTGCGTTCACACTCCGGTCGCTATGTCCCATCCGTATGGGTCCAATAAACTTCTGCGTCTCTATACCTCCTCTACGACCTATAAAAATAATTTTTCATCACATCCCGCTCAAGACAACAAAATTTTCGTTGTTCTCTACAGTGTCAGATTAATATGAATCTAGTTTTTCATATCTCTGAGGATGGTTCTGAAATAGGATTGAAACACTGAGCGTCCTCAAAGACAAGCGTTTAGTCGTCACGAAAATATTTCGTGCACTTAAATTGGATAAGACTCGCTACCAATCCCAGTTGACTCGATAGCTCAATTGGTAGAGCGGCGGTCTAGAAACCCAAAAATTCGAGTTCGAGTCCCGCTCGAGACAACGAATTTTTCGTTGTTCTCTGCAGTGTCAGATTAATATGAATCTAGTTTTTCGTATTTTTTAACTCTAAACCATGTATACCCATAACATTGTAAGTAAAACTATTCCTAACAAATTTTCTTACCAACTAGTTTATCCAAGTCGCGCTTGAGCCAATTTTGCAGCCGTGTTCGATGCACTCTTCCTGTATTCCTATTTAAATTTCATGCTATAATGAGTCCAGGCTCTAATGGTTTTTTTCTCCAAAGATTCAGTAAGTTTACGTATCCGATGTTATTTGGTTCCATTTTTTTTGCCTATATACAGCCTGCGTCGGTGCACGTATCAGTTTCTCTGCAAAAATGTGGATGCAATATGCTTTCAAATTGAGGCGATTCGATGCATTATTATATTTTGCTATTCAAAAACTAAAGTTGATGGTGAAAAAGTATCTTCAGGAAAATTGTATCTTCAATTGTATCCTAAAAGTATCTTCAACTAAAACCAATAAGAAAGATCTACCACTGCCATAGTACATAACCATCAAAAAGACTAAATCCGCTCGATCTAAAGCATATGCTACATTACCCTTTATATTCTTTAACAAAATTTATTTATTTGATTTATTTACTGTCTATTTATATTTTTATTTTTAAGTTCTTTTCACTCCTCAAACATAAAATTCATATTTTCGCACCACTGTGTAATATCCTCTATTTATTTACTCATTGTCTATGTATTATTTCTATAAGTAGAGTTAAATAAAGGCAACTTAACTTGTTGGAGAGGATCCTCTACATAGAATTAGAATGATCTATTTACCAACCATATCACATCTCCATCGGGGTCACTCCGGCCCCGAAGTTTAATGGCGCGCACTGCGTGGGTGATTTCTTTGAGTGATACATGTTAAAAACAGACATATCACAAGCGTATCATTTCTGTCTATTTTCTGTCTACATTCAATTCCTGGGCTTACTACCATAAAATTACAATAATTACAAAGTCCATAAGCATGAGAGCCTGGCCTACGTCATTAACCGTCAAGTGATATTTACTGGCAAAACCTTAATTAAGAACAAACCACTACCGATTTGGCTCTGAAAAAGAAAATAACCGATATTGTGCAAGTGAAAAACTCGAAATCGTTACGAAGCATATCTTGATTGTTTCCTGTAAGACGTACTCACACCGGACATGCGAACATCGTCTTCTGTTTACACTTGAATATCTGCTACGATTTAATTCAAGATCGATTAGATTTTCGATTTCAATACATAGAGGAGGTTATAGCAGTCAGGGTATGTATAGACATGTATAAGATTACTCACTATAACTAGAACCACATTGTATGCAATAACCTCTCGCCACTGAGTTTCTTGAAAAAATTGGATGTCTTATCTGCCCAGTTATATTTTTTATCAGTTTTATTTTTTTGGCAAGAAATTACACTGCGACTCACGATATTACTTGTATGAGATATTTATGCCGTACGTATTTAAAATGAGCATTGCTATTCATTAAAACTTACGAACATCAAAACAAAGCTGTAAGAAGATCTTTACGATGTTGATATTTGATGTAAGTCACATGACTGAAAAAATATGGCGCTGTTCCATATTTCAGGCGGACCACGCTATTAGTTTTAAAAATATGATAACACGATAAGACGTCGTTTTTAACTTAATTGGAAGTGGGAACGACATTCTTCAACCAAAAACAGCATAGGTAACAACAAGAGAATGTTTTAGCTAGAAAATAAACGAACTTGGTATCATAGTTGAAGGATTTTTCAAAGGTTACGTGGAACGGTGGAAAAGAGGGATTCTGGATTTCTAAAATGGATAAGAGTGGGAGGTATTAGGCGTTTGAAGGAGAACTGTTCGTAAATTATCATGATCAATGTCTATCAACATTTTGAGAAAGTTTGCTTTGCCATATATCTTCAAAACTAGCAATGATGGATTCCTGGTAAGCAATAATAATCCTAAAAGTACCTCCACTGGTGTCGTGGAATAAACGTTTGGCACTGGATTGAGGCAAAAAAATGCTTGAGAGCACAACAGAAGTTTGTCCTTTTGACGGGCAGACGAAATCAGCAAGATAAAGCTTGGAAAATGTATGCATGGGTTAGATTATTGATATTCAATGATGGTATGTGACCGGCGAGGCTAAGGAGTCAACAAAAAAGTGGCAAAGTAAACGAGTTCTGCTGGTAACAGCGGAAATAGGGGTCAGAGGTCTCTTTTGCACATTTAGGCACATATGAAGACATGTTGGTTGCTAATAATACAGATCTAAATGATCGTTCTACCACTTCTTTGGCAGGTACCTAAAACCTTTCATCAGAAGTTGCTTTTCCAGCATTAAGGAATTATCATGTTGATCTCGACTTGTCTGTCTTGTCTTTCTCGTCTTGTTGTGCTCTCAAGCATTTTTTTTCCTCAATCCAGTTCCAAACGTTTATTCCACGACACCAGTGGAGGTACTTTTAGAATTATTATTGCTTACCAGAAATCCATCATTGCTAGTTTTGAAGATATATGGCAAAGCAAACTTTCTCAAAATGTTGATAGACGTTGATCATGATAATTTACGAACAGTTCTCCTTCAAACGCCTAATACCTTCCATTCTTATCCATTTTAGAAGTCCAGAATCCCTCTTTTCCACCATTCCACGTAATCTTTGAAATCCTTCAACTATGACACCAAGTTCGTTTATTTTCTAGCTAAAACATTCTCTTGTTGTTAACTATGCTGTTTTTAATTTGGTTAAAGAATGTCGTTTCCACTTCCAATTAAGTTAAAAACGACGTCCTGTCGTGTTATCATATTTTTAAAACTAATAGCGTGGTCCATCCCAAATATGAAACAACGCCATATTTTTTCAGTCATGTGACTAACATCAAATATCAACATCGTAAAGATCTTCTCACAACTTTGTTTTGATGTTCGTAAGTTTTAATGAATAGGAATGCTCATTTTGAATACGTACGGCATAAATATCTCATAAAAGTAATATCGTGAGTCGCACTGTAGTTACGAGACATTCAGATTCCGGTTAGATACAGTATATACTAATTAATGCGACCTAAAAATAGATTTCCTGTGCACCATTATGTTTTACAATACTTTCCAAAAGGGCGCATGTATATGCCCTCCAAACAGTGTTTGGTGGTTAGTGGCTAGTAACCACGACACAAATCTCTAGAATTGACAGTGACGTTAACATTTGTTTTAGTTTAGTTGACGTGATAGCACTCTAACAGCACTATAGGCAATTAGTAGGACTTGTGACTTGACTGGACGCTGATACACTGACGTAATCAATGCCACTTGAACGCATGCTTTTATATATTATTCTAGACGATATAATTTTGTGTAAGTTTTATGTTTTGAACATGATGTAAATTCAAATGTGTGGGCATAATTTTCTTATGGCGAAGCTCCGCTAAAAGTCAATAAACCCAACTCCAAAATGGCATTGTTTGCATGTCACAATTAAACAATTTATAAGATGATAGTATGATTGCATGCTAGCCCATTGTCTGAACAGCGAGCCGCCATGTGTTCGAAGCTCGAGCCGAGCTTTGTTAATATTATATTATCAAATTTCACTGATAAAATTTACACACGCATAAAATTACTAGTGTCATTTGAATAATTGTTTGTATATTCAAATTAGGTCGATTAAAAATTCTTACCTGACAGGAACATTAAGCGCTGATCTTTCAAGTTGGCTTCTCGAGAACTGCAGCTTTGAAAACTCACACGTGCGCTCAGATATATTTCCTATACCAGACTTTACAAGGGCATCTTCTCGTCGGCAACAAATTTCTGACACTTTTGCCTTACTAACAACAATTTCACTGAAATATTCTCATTCGTCTTTATATGTTAAAACTCAAAGATTTCAACGAGCTGCTTTAGGACATCAATTATTCGGAAAGCGGCCATCTCGCTAGAATAAAACTTCGATATACAACGAACTCAACAGAATAACAAAGATGAGGGGAGGTTGGACAGCCTATCAGGCGAATCTGGGCGAATGTGTTGACCAATCAGATTGCGCCATTTTCCTCCAGTGTTGCCAAGTCTGGGATTTTATCCTGAGATCTCGGGATTTTTTAAATCAGTTGGGATGTTTTTGGGATTTTTATTTTAAAAACTCAATCTCGGGATTTTTTTGGGATTTTTCAGAACTCCAAGTTCTATCTTTAGTAATCAAATTTTTGGTGAAATTAGCTAATTAACGAACGATTTTGTTAAAAACAGTTCATGCGCTCGTAGCCCTATTGACCTGCTATATTAACAATTTTTTTTTCGCAAAAGTGAGAGGCAAGTAGAGTTTTACTGCTTTTTGAAATGTTTATCCTTGTAAAAATATTGAAAACAACATTCCAGATTGTACAAAAAAATTAAAACAATTGGAAAATTAGAGTTCTGTAATAAGTTTCTTGTACGTTTGCATGGTGATTTCTTGTACATTGTATGGTGGTTTCTTGTACGTTTGCACGTTTGCATGGTTTGCATGGTATATAAGTTGAAAAATTACTATTTTACCCACAGAACCGGCAAAACGACCTCAACAATGATAAGGAAAACATTCATAAAGTTTCTGCCGTTGCCAAGGTGGTTGCTAAGGAAACATTAGCTCAGCCAATAAGCGCCTGGCCCTGCATCCGGGACTTGAATTTGCCTTCCCAAAAAACGCGTTCTCTTTTGTTTTCAGTGAAATAGATTACGATGCCTCCTCTGGTGTTATTCATAATCTCTATGCCAAAAACACACAATAAGAGGCTGGAGGCCTAAATTGCGCAGAGACTGGGAACATGAGAAGAAAGTAAGAATTTCGAGATTTTCAAGGAAATCTCGGGATTTTTAGGGAGCTCACTTAGGATTTGTACAAAATTACAGTTGGCAACGCTGTTTTCCTCATGCTCGCATGATTTAATTTATTTACGCTTGTGTCGACGAAAATTTACATACCGCTCATAAAGATCGATTTTTTTCATATTTTCATGCAATTTTTTTGGAACTTTCACTCTGTACTACTTTTAGAACAGTCAATCACCCATTGGAGCGATTTCTTGAAAGGTAAGCGTAATTTTCTAGTTTATTTTGACCTTTCACTTAGCGCAATGCCGTCTCCATGTAATTTAATGCCGTTTCAGTTAAGAATCTTTGAGGACAAAAATCTCAAATTCCCATGGTTCGATTTCGCTATTCTTTTCAAAATTTGTTAAACAAACATATAATCTTTAATTCTATTCGGCCGGCCCCCCTCGGCCATGGAACCGTTTTCGAGATAATCACCGCTGAATGTAGCCCTCTGTTCCATATGCCACTTTGTCGCTCTGATCATGAATAAACTGCAATTACTGGCTTTTTTCTAACGAAATTTATATACTGTAACAGTTTCAACATATTGTATATTATATATATTGTTGAAACACAAAATTAAACACAAAATAAAGCACCAAGTACCCATAATTAATGCTTAATGCATACAATCATGTTTATTTAGGATCTGCATGAAGAGCCAAAGTAAGAAGATTCCTGGTGAATAAATTCCCGATAATAGCTGATGCTGAGGAGGCTTATCAGATTACGTATATTGGTCCTTCCAATCTGTCCAGATCTTCTACATCTGCAAGAATTACGATGCTAAGACTGTCTCCATAACGTAACGAAAACCTTGTTCACATCCCTGGTAATGTTATTGATATGATGAATTGGCATGATATGGCGGGGTCAACAGATGATACTGAAGGAATCTTTGCATTCTTGCATGGGCTGCTTGAACCTATTTTTTATAAGAAGGACTTCCATGATGCCTTTCCCAAAAGTTATCTCTGAGTACACCAAGAAATGTGACCCAGACCTGCCCTTTTATTACTACACTGTGGCAAATGAAAGATACAAAGATGGTTTATCACAATCATTCAACGTACCATCTAGTAGTGGTGTAGAATGACTGGATCGTGTACGCATATTGAGAAGAGCTGATCCTGGGGTTTTGTGGCAAATCGAGCAGTGATCCCTCAACGAAACTACTCACAAAGTGAACGTATGAGCTGTTCATTTATTCATTAAGTTCAGCACATGTTACAATTACATTATACAATTAACACTCATGCTCTTCCTTACCACCTGAGTCACCCACTCACCATGTTGATTTATGCAAATTTTTGGATAAAATCCTATTTTAAAAAAGTTAACCCTATACTTGATATGCTCAACATAGACATCCAAGATGTCTCCCGTGGCAATTCGTGGGTGCAAATACTTGCATAGCTCAGAAGCAATATAACTAACACATGCCCATCCAGTTCCACAGTCTAGATCAATTGCAATTGCATTTGGGTCCATTGGATTCAATGGCCCTGGCCATATTACATTCACTGGTTTATCTAGATCTTGTTCATGAAGAGCAAGGTATGCCTGTTCCAAATGACATTGGTAGTTTTTCTCATGAGCAGCACCGATGCATTTAAATGGGACAGTATGGGTGATTTCATCTTCGTCACTTTCATCCTCATCGCTTGACTGGTCATCACTTTCTGCCCTATCACCTTCATTACCATTTACATCCTGACCAGGTTCAAGACCAGCCAACCACTCAAGTAAATCTCTTTCTACAAAATCATAACAACAAAATTTTTATTGTTTTATGCGCAATTGTTATCTCTAAAATTAGCAATTTGTAATTGGCAATTACATAAGGTGTGTCACTACTGAAATATTAGAGCAACACACAAATATGGCAATATTTTACATATGAAAATTGAAAAATATTTAACTAATTGTATACACATATCATATGTAAAAATCTATCCACAACTAGATACAAACAGACATCATACTTGTAAATATCATGCAAAACATGTACATATGTATCACAGTGACACACTTATCATTTATATACCCGGAGCGAGGGGGATTCGGTGAAATATTTCCTGAAGTGCTGGTATTTCCCGAGGGCTTTAGCCAGAGGGAAATATCATCACTGAAGGAAATATTTCACCGAATCCCCCGAGCGGAGGGTCTATAAATGATATATTTTACCGAAAATAAAAAACTTCCGTAAGAATAAACTTTTAAGTTCTTCAAGTTGAACATACCTTCGTGGATATGATGCCTAAAATACAAAATAGCCAGTTCTTTGTTTATTTTTTTAACGAGAAGTACAGAAAATTCCTTTTAATTTTTTAAATATTTGTGTTTTCAACGTCCTTGTCCTCCAAAATACTTTATAATCCTTCGTGAAGTTCATCAAACTTTTCGCACATTCTGCCATTTTTGTTTACGAAAACTTGCCAATCTGTGCTTGCGTGTTCAAGCGTTGCCATGACAGCGTGAGATATTTACTGTATCTCACTTTAAAAGTGAGATACAGTGGTATCTCACTTTAAAAGTGAGATACAGTGAGAAATCACCTCATCACGTGGTAGAAATACGATATTTTGATTGGACAATTTGAATTTGAGGTATAATATTAGAACATATATAGACAAACAATTATACCTGCAGATTCATCTGAGAACCGATGTTCATCATCTGAATTATTCCTATTTTGTCCATCAAGATTGTCTTCATCTAAAGCCAAAAGGAGGTAGTAAAACTTTGTCAGTATTTGGAAAGTTAGAACAATTGCAACTTACCACATCTACAGCCAGCAATGGGGTTTCAATAATTTCGTCGAAATCAGGCACAACAGCAGGCATTGCACTGGTATTCGCTGACAATATATGATCCACATCCAAATCCCAAACATAAAGCATATGCTCGGTCTTTTCACTTGCAAACTCATCAAGAATCCAGACTGCAGAGTATGTCAACAGTGCCCTTGAGATTTTTCGTAGAAAAAAATTAGCGCAACTGCCTTCCTTTTCCCAGATCCCATCTGCCCCCAAAGCTCTAATTTTCATTCTTTTTAACACATATTTTGTTATTTTTGCCCCTTAACTCACTCATGATCCGCACTTAGCAACTGTTTTCCGCACCTGCACCTATGATTTGTGCCTTCTCCGCACCCGAGAATCTCGTCGAAAACTGCCATACTCCGCAGTCTGGTCAAGAATAGGGCCAAACTAGAGGCATTATAAAAAACAAAATTATATTACGCCACAATATATTACAGTACAAGAATAAAAACAACAAAGCGGGAATTTGACTGAATAACGAGATGACTGTAATGCAGTGTATTATACCAACCTTAAATACTGCCTTGTTTTCACGTTGATGATACACGTGTACGGAGATTTGACGCCATCCAACTTAGACAGGCAGCAGAGCCTCGCTACTGGGAATAACACAACTCCTTCGCTCAGACGGATTATTTATAAAGCTAAAATGACAGCACGTCCAATTTAAGTGCAATTTAAAAATAGGTAAACTTGGTATACCAAAACACAAGTCATAATGAGGATCGCAACAATACAGCAATAACATGCTATTTTCACAAAGTATCGCAGCCAGACACTCTTCTCGTTCCAAAGCTTCCATATTGGTTTAATAGTCGGAGAGATGTTCACTCCTCAACAGTCAACAGGCAATGAAGCCACGCGTGGAATTAGGTGCTTAATACTCATGATGCTTTGCGGCACGCTGTTCAACGCCAACCTCCTCTGAACAAAGATCGAGTATCAACGAGATGATTTGCATTGCGCAATCAAAATACAGCCACCGTGCTCATCGTGGCTCGCGTGATTAAAGCTTACTCTGTGATTGGTTTGCAACGCTGCACCGTGGCTGATCGTGGCTAAAAGCTCCTATATTTAGTAATCATTGCGCAATTTTATGGATGCTTACCGTGGCTTTTCAAAGTTGTGATCGCAGATTCAAATTACGGGCGGGTAGCGGTCTAGAGACCCTGAAAATCAGGTTGATTCAAGCGAGTAATATAGTTCAGTGTTAACTGAACTATTATATTTTCAAACGGCAAAATAAATGCATTTCATTTATTTCGGTAGTTTTTTCTTTTTTGATACGAAATCAAAATCTAAATTTATACGAGTGAAAAAATTAACGAAATAGAATATGAAACTGTTGCCCGAGGTATGCCTAATGAGTATAGGGCAAAATATTTAATTTAAATAATATTATGAAAAATGGTCAACCCGGAATATTTTTAAGTTGAAAAAATCTGAACGTGGCTCAAGCCACGTTCGCCACGGTCTGGATCCGCGAGGGGACTGAGTGAAAAGACGATAACAATATGTTTTTATTGATATACATCTGAGATTTAACTGAGTTCGGCCTCCAATAGACTTATTGACAGACATCACTTCAAACATCGACCGTGATTGTGATGACTTTGCATTGACTGTGCAGCAATTTCTTTTCGCTATATATGTTTGCTCATGTGTAAATAACGTGCGGAATTAGTGTCCCTCGCCCCGGATTAGGCCTATAATATTAAGGTATCCTAAGGCGAAATTACCTCGACCGGTTATCAGTTAAGAAGTGTTTCTCTAGATGTGCAGTTCTTTAAGTCAACCGAACTCAATATTTCTAATCAGGACAGCAGCTAGAACGTTAATATAAATGGGATGGGCGGATGTATATTCATGTATTCATGTTCTGCCCAACAAGGCTCTTTAAAAAAAATTAAAATTGATCAATTTGAATTTGATTTGAAAAAACTCTTCGTGCAGTACAAGAGTATATGAATACTCCTCCTGTTTACGTTCCGTAGCTACTATCATATTGATAACACAAATATATATACCTATTACTGTGAGGCGTTCTATATAGACATCCGAGTGGAGGTGTCAACGTCTTCCAGGATACATGAATAATATTATAGACAAAATTCACAGAGGAAATAAGCATTGCATAATATTGGGAGATTTTAATTTGGACTTCTTAAAATTTGAGTCTCATCCTCCAACGGATGAATTTATTACTAGCATTAGTACATCATCTTTTCAACCGTACATTTTGCAACCAACTCGAACTACAGACCATTCTGCAGCCCTCAATTGACGACATATTTTTTAACTCCCTTGAACATTTTACTGTCAGTGGAAATATAATATATATATGATCCAACAGATCATTTACCTAATTTCCTTATTGTTAATAAATTTTCTCTACTACCAACTAACATAGAGATATTCATAAGAGATTATTCCTCATTTAATGAGTTATGTTTGGTAAACGAAATTCAGTCTGTTAACTGGCAAAATATCCTCAACAATAACTCGAGTTCATCTACAATATTTGATATATTTTATGCAAAACTCTCAGAAATAATAGATTTCCATATCCCAGTTAGAAAATTATCCAAGAGAAAATTAAAGATACAGACAAAACCTTGGATTACAACAGCTATAAGGAAATCTATTCAAGTCAAAAATAAAATTTGTAAAAATATCTTAAGACTAGGTCTTTTTATTATCATTCTCAATTTCAATTTCAATTCTACAGAAATAAATTAAATATCTTATACGAATAAGTAAAAGTAACTACTACAGTGATTATTTTAACAGAAATTCAAACAATAGTAAGTTAGTCTGGAAAGGTAAGAAACAAATTATCCGAGTAAATTCTAAAATATATGAATCACCTGCAAAGATTGTGAATGGAAATCGAGAAATAACCGATAAAAAGGAAATTGCTGACACTTTATGTGAATACTTCTCTAATATTGGCAAGCAGTTCGCTGACACTATCCCTAATGTGGATAAATCGCCATTGGATTACATGGCTGAATCTTCATTAGAGATTTTCTGGGTTTTTTCCAGTTACATCCCGGGAAATTGTAGATGAAATATCTAAATTAAAGTCTGGAAAAGCCACTGGGCCTTTTAAAATATGCCAGTTAAAATATTGAAAATTATTAAATATGTTATATCTTAACCTCTTGAAATACTTTTTAATGCTTCCTTTAGTTTGGGAGAAGTACCAAGTTCTTTTAAGATTGCAAAAATAATTCCAGTTTATAAGGGTGGATCCCAGACTTGTTTAAATAACTATCATCCAATTTCACTTCTTTCTGTATTTAATAAACTTATGGAAAAACTTGTGTATAACAGATTAACTGATTACCTCAACAAAAAAGAAATCCTGTATGAAAAACAATTTGGATTTCGTTTTAACCATTCAACAGATCACGCTATTCTAAGTATTATTGAGAAGATTCAATTATCAATTGAGGAGAAAATTGACTTTATTTCTTGACTTTAAAAAAGCTTTCGATACAGTTGATCACAGCATTCTTATTAAAAATTAGATAAACTTGGTATTCGTGGTTTAGCAAATAAATGGTTTGTCTCGTATCTTACAAATAGGAAACAATGTGTATACTTAGATAATACTATATCTGATTACAATACAGTTACCTGTGGCATCCCTCAGGGGTCAGTGCTTGGTCCTCTTTTATTATTGCTCTATATAAACGATTTTAATAGGTGTTTTCATCTTTTTGCAGATGATTCTAATTTATTCTATGAACACCAAAATATAATACTGCTGCAAGCACATTTAAATAAAGAACTAGAAAATATTTATTATTGGCTCTTTGCAAATAGGTTGTCTCTAAATAGTGATAAATCAAATTTGTGATATTTCATGCACCACAGAAGAAGATAACTAATGAAACAAAATTATATATAAATGGTAAGGAAGTAAAACGAAGTTTCTGTATCAAATATCTTGGCATTCTCATCGATTTACACTTGAATTGGAAAGATAATATTGATTATATCTCGCGCTAAAATTAAACGAGCTATAGGTATTATTTATAAACTTCGATACTACGTTAATATAAAAACTCTTGTCAATGTATATAATGCTCTGATACATCCCTTTCTAATTTATGGTATATTGGCTTGGGGTAATACCTATCCAACTACTCTCAAACCATTGACCATATTGCAGAAAAAGGCAACAAGTGTTATGACTTTTTCTAATGCAAAAAATTCTGAGTAAAAATAACGCAAACCTTTGAGTAAATGAATGCACCCATAGTTACTCGTGATTTTGAGTAAACTTTACTCTTAAAATAATACTCAAAATAACGAGTAAAAAACTACTCAAAATAATGGCTAAACGGAACTCCGAATTCGAGTAATGGTACTTGAAACATGAGTAAAAGTTACTCAAAAATTGAGTCCAAATTACTCAAACAAAATGCACCCAAATTGACTCCTAACTTTGAGTAAATGTCCAATTTACTCAGATTTCGAGTAAACCTACTCATGACCACAAGCGAATGTTACTCAGAAGAGTAACACGTACTCAGGCATACAAACATACACAAAAAATCTGAGCAAACTTGTAAGGGGTCGTGGATAAACTATATACGCACTAAAAATAGTAGTTAGAATACATCTTCGAAACAAGTTACTTGAGATAAAACTGTAATTAATCAAGTCGAGTATAATACTACATATATACAATGTATCAGGAAACGCAGCACTTGACGCGGCCCCACACTGTAAAAACAGATTGGTTTAAACGACCAAAAAAAATTGGTTATTTGGATGCATCTGAGACAACCAGTTTAAATTGATTGCTTTAACCAAAAAAATAAGTGGTCATTTTTACCAATTACATCAAATCCACCAATCTAAACTGGTTGTTGACCAATCTAAACTGGTTGTCTCAGATACATCCAAACTACCATTTTTTTTTGTCATTTTAACCAATTTAAAATGACCAAATTTAAATTGGTTAGCCATTTTAAAATGATTAAAATGACCAGCTATTTAACACAAAGATTTAATTTGTGTTGCAAAAAGGTGAAATGACGTTAAGTAACATGCTAATGATATTTGCACAGATTACCACCAATGCATAAACATATATTTAACTGTTGACTGGACAATGAATCATAAAGATATTTACAAAGCTGACTCATTAAAAAGTGACCAAACTGTAACTGACAGCTATTATACTGATGATCAGCTCTAACCTGAAAGCTATATTATTATGCATGGCCCATATATGTTGCAAAAATAAGTTGTACTGAACTGTAAATGGACATGCAGTAAATGATCAGATCTTGCCATTTCACTCAAGAACAGTAAAGTGTCAAATGTTCATATCTTATGGCATTAAACAAACTATATATACCAAACATCAGCATGCACTTAAGCTTTGAAGTTAGAGCATTTATTTAATATCCAAATAGCAGCTATACAGCTACTCACAATGGAAAAAACTTTTTTGACTACAAGACAGCAGTACCAGCATTAAACATTAATGCATGCCAGCTGTCTCTCTCAATTTTATCATACCATACTTCTGTTCAATGTTTTGGGGTTTGGCAGCTAAAAAGCCTGGTTTTAGGCAACAAGGACATTCAATGTTTGTAACTAACCTAGTAAATTAATTACTTCTATAATATCCAAAACTGGAGTTTAAAATTGTGTTGGAACTTCCTGTCTTTCATAATCTGAATACTTTTGACAGCAATCAGTAACCTGCAACCAATTGTTCGAGCCTTTTATTAAATGACGGAAGCATAACCAAAGATGTTTGCATGCATTTACATGCAACATGTACTTGAAGCCTGCAATTTAATAAAATCTTATGTTAGAATAACTAAATAGCTATATAGCATATGACATAGCATATATAACAATAAGACATAACTTAGTTATTCATCGCAACAATACAAACAAGAATCTAAAATCAACTTTCTACATAAAATTTTCTGGTGTTTTGCCAAAATTAGAAGGGAAAATAATGCAATGTTGGTGACACTCCCTTGTTAAGTGCAATAATCAGACATTAAACAAAATACAGTAATAAAATGATATGCTTTGGTCACATTGTTATTTAAAAGCTTTAGAGAATTGCATTGACAGATTGTTTTGCCAAGTTTTGAGAAGTGCATACTGTAGCACTTCTGTTGATGATTAGAGTTGTATGGTCAGGTATACATACACAAATAAAACTAATCTGGCATAAGAGTTTGTCAAAAATACATATATATTCAAACAAGGAGTTCATTACTTCTCTTAAAACAAGAACTTGAAAGTAGAGCATGTAAGACGCTTTACCGCCAATAGTATGATGGAACTTTTTGAATGAGGTTATTTTTTATATACATGTAAGCAGCAATTTTCTCTACCTCATGATTTTATGGTGTCTTCATTATGGCAGGCAATTTTACTTACCAAAGGGAGAGCAAGACTTAACTAAATACTGTGCTAACACTTGATATCAAAATATAATAAGTGTCACACAACTAATGCAGGGCAAATATCCCAGAGAATTTGCTCAGAAAGAACTAGATAAAGTTGGTTGATTCAAACTGCATTACTGCATCTTTGACTGATTCAAACTGCATCACAAACCTTTGACTGATGCAAGTGTTAATATACATCCTTATAATGAACACTACCATCCATAACAGATATTCAAATAAACAGTAACTTAAGTAAGTGGCACGCTTGATTTATAAAACTATGTATGTATTGATTGCATAGTCTGATGGGCATTCAGACGTGCATTCACAGACATTCAGTATCTGTCTGCATATAACCACATCTGGCTATCTACAGAATACAATTTTTACCGTTTGTAGTTCTTTCCATTCAAATAAGACCTTGTATCAAGGCAATGTGTGAATATCAACGTTTTATTTCAAATACTGTCGCCGTGTCGCGCGAAATTCAAATATATATAAACTGGAACACGTGTTTGAAATACATGACGGTGAAACAAAGTAAATATTACACGTCAAAAGGGCTTTATCGACACAAAAAGTATAACAACCATCTTACCTGAGTATTACGCTGTCCTTCCTGATGTATGAGGAGTTATTTCATTCGTCATCACGGTTATTATTGCAATTTTGTTTGCTATAAAGCGACATCATAATTGAAAGAATGAAAAATATATGGCTTCGAAGCATGTGATGACGCTTCCCGGTTTGCATTGCGCGCGGAGTTCTGCCACTGATCTATATAATGACTGTACACCATCATTGTGATTCTCCAACATGGAATAAACTAGATATTTCCTCTGGTAAAAACATCCTTTGATAATGAATACGCCTTATACTATAAATATAAATTCTTAGTTCAATGCTGCTATTATCAAGCTAAACGCAAGAGGTTTATTTTAGCACATGGGTCTTTTTGCGCTGCCTGTTTCCAACAGGTGTAAACACAAAATTCTAACGAAAAATCATAAACAATTTATAAATATATTTCTGAGGATTGTGATATATAATTCTTTGCTTTGCTTATTCTTTGCTTTTGTTCACTTCGGTATAAAGTGACACAGAAAAGTTCCGTTCCACGCTCAAATTCCGTCTAGAGGAAAGAGCCCTAAGAGTATACGTTTACTCAAAAAGGTACGTAAGAAACTTTCATACTCATTAGAAGAGTCAAAGCTCGCTTTTACTCAAAGTATTTCGTACAATTATTTCACTCAAGCTTTGAGTAAATAACAGTCTTGCTACTACTCATGATAATGAGTAAATATTACTCAGATAAACATTTGAGTAATTTTTTACACACACAGGTATTTTTACTCAAACAGTGAGTATAAATGACTCAAAAAATTGCGTAACATTGGTAAATACTCAAAAATAGAGTAAGATCTACACATGAATTTTTGCATGCTCACTCTAGTCTCCTCTTTAAAGAACTTAAAATTATAAAGTTCCTTGACCTTGTTAGTTTACACATCACAATCTTCATGCACAAATTTCATAATAACAACTTGCCAGTTGCGTTCAATAATTACTTTACTCCTGTAAATCAAACATACGACTACAATACTAGACTTGCATCTAAATCAACATATTCTATTCCAAAAATTAGGACAAATTATGGAATTTTTAATTTAAGATATCAAGGAGCCAAAGTATGGAGCACCCTTGATGAAGCACGAAAAAATGCTTTCTCTTTCTTTCTTAAAAAAGAATCTAAAAGCTAATTTGATTAGTAGCTATTGAAATTTTCCTACAAAGTGGTTGATCTTCGTTTTTGAAATAGAACTAGTAAAATCTCCCAAATAGTATGTGGTGGTTGTTCTCTTTGGTTGTTCTCTATTTTTTAATTTACCTAAGTGTTTGTATTAGCCCGTCATTTATTTATTAGTCCGTGATTAATCCGTCATTTCCTTATATTCTTATATAATTTAATCTTTCACTTTCATAGAACGGCTGTCGGGCTTCTAGCCTCTTTATGGTTATCACAGGCAGCTAGTACATTACTTGGTTATAATGTAAATAAGTTTTAGCCATCTGTAAAAGATTTTTGGGTACAAATACAATACTTACTTACTTATTACTGTTTTTACCAATCTTAAGTAAAATTCTATAACGTTTGGTCCAAACGCAAGTTTACAGTCATTTAACTGAGAACAAAATCCTTTCACTTCACCAATTTGGGTTTAGATTTAAATTATTGACTTGTTCAGGCTTAATTGGCTTTCTTCACTCACAGTTACCTTGAGCTGCTGACAAGAATCTTGTAATAGCTTCTATTTTTCTTGACTTTGAAAAAGCATTTGCCACTGTTGGCTATGCTATTTGTTTCGGAAACTGCATGAAATTAATCGCTCCAGATCGATGACAACTCCCTCAATTGGTTTCAGTTACATGTACCTCACTGAACGACAGCAAAATGTATCAATTAAAATGATACATTGTCCTGTTCTCTACCTGCATCAGATGGTGTGTCACACTGAAGACAGTATATTAGGTCCATTACTTTTCATTATTTAAATCAACGATATGCTCAACATTGTCAAACACTGCGAACTAGCATTATAATTATATGCTGATGATACACTCCTACATTACTCTAGCATGCCCTAGCACTTATGCGGGTTTTCCCTAAGACTACTGTCTTAACCACCAAGTCTCACTTTCATGTAAAGAGAACGTATATGCGTCAATACGAGGCTTGGTGGTAAGGACAGTAACCTCAGGGAAAACCCGCTTAAGTGCTATTCCTTCGGGCATTGCCAAAATTGAGATATGTGTTAACCATGGTCTTAATTTAATTTGCCGATGTCTAAATGACAATCTTCTAACATTAAACTGTGAGAAATCTAAGTTTCTGCTTTCTGTTAGCAGCAGTCGCTTGAAAGCGTTTACTAACATTTTCCTTATTTTTTAACAACCTTATTTTATATATATATATATATCATATAGTTTGTATCCAGTATGACTGTATAACTACTTTGTAATCTGTTTTCTCAGGGACCTTCTAAAAAACAAAGTGATGTTATCCATGTACGTATATGTGCAGATTCTAAATTGTGTAATGTAGTGTAGTGTTCAGTGTAATGTTTTTTTGGTTCAGTTAGAGGTTATAATGCAAAAAACTATCTCTGGAAAGCTAAATCTCGTCTGACTGGCAATGTACATAGCTACATTAAACTTAAGCTTGCAGAGGGTAATTGGGGGGGGGGGGGGGGGTTAAAACCTGCAAGTGAAATGTTATAGTTGGTCTGACAAATTCAGTCAAACATTACAAGAAACTGCAGAAATGTGATATAATTAAGC
Organism: Muricea muricata; assembly: GCA_963855995.1. Classification (NCBI taxonomy): domain Eukaryota; kingdom Metazoa; phylum Cnidaria; class Anthozoa; order Malacalcyonacea; family Plexauridae; genus Muricea; species Muricea muricata. The sequence continues at coordinate 7,070,236 of OY979723.1, read as the reverse complement.
AAATCTGCTAGAAAGTTTCTGATCAGTGACACAGAGAATATTTGTCCGATATTTGTCAGAAAGCTTGTCTGTGACAGGTTTTATTTTTATTTGGCTGTACACGCGATATGCAGATGTGGCCAAAAGCTACTGTCCCACCTGCAGCCTTTTAAAGGAGAGAGAGGCGGTGCCATAAGAAGATTAGAAAACATGTACGGTTAACAGGAACGAAATAAAAGTGACATCTTGTCAAACCTAATCAGATTCAAGAGCAGTTAAATTCAGAACATTTTCTGAGCGGATGTACGTACATGTAAAAGCCGCTATAGCAACACATTTTGGTGGTACCTTTGGGGGGGGGGGGGCAATTACCGCATGTGACTTATATTTAAAGACATTTTACCGCGCGATTTTGGTTCAAACTTCACATTTACACCAAAAGTAACTCAAACTCTGTTTAAAAAAAAACTGAAGTTCAAGAAGCTTCAAGCTAGATAGCTTTTGTATTTGTGCAAGGCATTTTTTAACCCAAAATTTCAGTTTTTCTTGCTGCAGATATGATTTAATGGGAGATAATTATAATCACACATTTCCTGATAACCACAGTCGGTATATCTATCAAGTTTTTTTACTTGCCAGGAATTATACTGTATTAAAGGTACGTGAGAAGTGATATCTTTATGATAAATGTAGGTGGCATAATCTTGTTTTGCTACTTAGGAACCGATCATTATTAAAAGCAGGGGATGGCACCGAAGACAAAAAGTTTAGGTAAACTGAATTTTGGTTGAGTAAAAGGTTTGGTAAATGAAAAATTTTAAACACCTCAAGGATTGGGTAAACAATGTCAACACTCATACACAACAAGCAAACTAACCAGAATCATTATTAGGGGTGGGTGCTAAACTTTTTGTAGATATTTGAGTTTAAGTGAAGAAAAAAATTGAATACTTATTGGTTGGGTAAGCAAGCTTTACTAATAAAAACATTTCTCTTCGGTGTCCCTCATCTCCTCTTATAATTAATGACCGGTCCTTCATTAAAACGCTCTTAATAAGTTTTAAACCTCCTACTCGTGCTTTAAACATTTAACATAATCCTAAAAAAATTGGCTTGTTATTTTCATGCTACCTAGTTACGTGTTACTATGTGCAACACTAATCAGATAAATTTGCCTGTGATAAATCCTAAACGTCACGTTGTATGCAAGGTTAACACACTTGCGTCATCATTTGGTTCAAAAATCGTAAGCTATCACTGCCGATGTTGCAGGAACTTTGCGCTTGACGTCATAGACATAATTGTTGGGTTTGAGAAACACCAGCGAGTAAATCTCAGTACAAGCATTTTTATGTCCGTCGTATTTTGCTACAGCGTCCGGCGACTATTTATCATTTTAGATATCAATATCTTCGTCGTGTAAAAGTGGTTTTAATTATGCCAATGCATGATGCTACTATATGTCTTGCGTTATATTTGAACGAACTGCGCTGAATACCATTTTCTATCGAAGCTACAATTGAGATAGATCAGCATCGATAATTTTTTATGACCATGTAGAAACGTATCGAGCTTTGACTTCGGCAACCATAGTCATGTTTATCAATCAGGTCTAGCCATTATCAATTTAGATTATACAGGCGTATTTTGATACATACTGAACACGTCGGGTTGACCTTGAGCCGGTATGTCGCTTTCATCACTATCACTCATTTTACAATCTAAATAAAAACCTAAATATGTCACCTTGGGACCAACGTGAGATGGGAACATTTTTGCACACAATATCACGGCAGAAAAGATTAAATGAAGACGCTACACAGGGATGCAAAAAATTAATGTCATCCATTTTTTGTCTTGAATACGTTTTGAAGTACGCCGTACGCCTTTTCTTCTACTCCCGTGCACTAGCTGTTCTCGCCAGTCAGTGCAGTCACCACTAAGCTAGGAATGTAGCTGCAAGCGTTTGTCTGATTTTAGGGTGGTAGCTAGTGCCTACGAACAGGCTGAGAGTGAATCAGTTATGATTTTGTGACCGTTTGTCGATGTTGAATAGTTTCTAGACGGTACTAGATGTGTCTTAATCTCGAGTGAAAATCGTCCACATGTCGAAATTCAAGAAAAATGAAGAAAAAATTATACCTACACTGACAACAATTGTTTGAATTCTTCTCCCAATTTGAATACACGTTTACCCTATGCAGGTAAACCCCATGCTTGAAAAAGAATCTTCACGAATTATTCGACACATTATGTGGCACTCTGCATGCAACCACCTGAATACTATCAATCATGCATGTAATTAGCTGGCCAATAAATACCGAAACATTATCATCAACTGGCTACCAGAAGCATAGAATAGACATTTTATACTTTTGCATCTGGATTGGTTAATTGGTATAGCTGGTTATATGAGTAACGTATTATACAGATAAACTTTTTCTTAGAGGCGTAACCTCGTCATGTCGAACAAACTAAACTTGGAAATCTTCAGGAAATTTGCAGTGAGCAGGATTGATGTGGTCGGTAAATTAAAAGTTCTAAAGAGAAAGAGTCGAGGGACATCCCCCCCCCCCAATGCAACAGCTGAGTGGTCTCCGCATATACTCCTGATTCTGCTCTCTGGCAGATTTGAATGTTCGTAGAATGTGTTAGCTATATATGTTAGTGCATTTGTCATCGTTAACAGTTGCCCTTGAGCCTCATATCACCTTGTGTGCGTGGCTGTATATCACTCATTATCAATGTAATCATGTCATCATGATCATAATCTGGTTTTGTTATTTTGGATTCTTTTCCCATGCAAAAAAGATTGAAAGCCCTCAACCCCTCTCTCCCCCATTTCACCCAAGGGACCTTTAACGTCCTGGAAAAATAAGATTTCACTACACTATTCTGGCTTTTTAGATTTCCCTGTCATTAAATCCTCAGAAAAATAAACTTTCATCAATAGGTTGCAGAATCTGAGAAGGCATGCCGCCCAATTTATAGGGTAATAAATGGTGATTCAATTAATGAATACTGTAGTTGCTACAATTTATCACCTGCTTCAACACTGTCTCATCTCACTCTCGCATCAAAATCAAGTTCGCGCGTCGACTTGCCATGTCCGGTTCTCTAGATCCTTTTTCCTTTTGACAAAAAAAAAGAAAATTATGAACCCCAAATAGCACTTGATATTGACAACCCTCCATATCATTTTTTATGCATGACACTCGGCAATAATATATTATATTATCAACCCACGCCTCGTTGCATGCTGTATCACGTACAAGAGAAATTCCAATGAAACAGAGCAAAATATGAGAATCTCTCGAATAAGAATAGGACAAAAAACGTCCGAAATGATTATATATTTTGATTGTGTTCACAGTTCGCATGGAAATTCACATGGATATTGAAACTTCAGATTCTTTTCTCACTTGCTATATACAACCGTTGCATGGAACGGATTTAAATTAGTAATTATATGTAGATCGTAGTGCATACTCTATCACATCGGTCACCTTGATATACTGACGACATTTATAAAAGGCGTAAGGCCACTGCAACATTCGTACACCTAGTTACTCTATATATAACAATGCACAAAACAATCTATGATGAAAAAATCGGGCCTGGAAATAGATTGCATTGTAATTTTAAAGAAGGATTCAAGCGACGTGCATCTTGCCGGCATCTGGACGTGCCTGATGAAACGCAACCACTGCCTACGCCTTTCGATATATTAAAAATAACGCATGCTTATCTTGACCTGATAGAAATACGTGCAGCAATGGGCGGCATGTTGTACGTGGGAGAAGATGAACGCCTACACAAGCTATAAGCTCCTCAACTCCGGGCAGACTGAATGCGATCAAACCAAATAACTTTCGGTTTTGATTAGTTTTAAGAACCTCGACCAGAATCGTCTATTCGAGATTGGTTTATTGTAAACTGATTTTCGTGGCGTGAAGGCATCGTATCCATTGTTTTGGAGCCTTGAGATCGATCAGTCGTATATGATCAAGTTACCACCCAATGTTGTCTTAGTTCTCTACGAGTAATGATTTTTTATAACAGTTATTTCTCATTTGTAACAAAATCTTCCAGCATAATCTCGCAGTCGCATTCAGTGATTGCCAATCACTATAATACGACTGCGAGATTTTGTTGTGCATGGCTCCACCGTTTAAGCCAGAAAGTCCAGTGCAATACCGCGCCACTATTTTTCCTGATCACTCACAAGAAACCTGATTCGCTTATCAGGAGGATGCATTTAAGTATAGTTGTAGTGGAATTCAAAGCTCAAGAATAACAACAAGAGATCGCCCAACAACTTTCTCAGTTAATGTCCTGAATAGTTTCCGATATTTCACTCACCCTAGCTATTGCAGTTTTTCGCACGAACTGCAAGTATCACTTCTTACTCCACGGTTTCTGTGGGACAAACCAGAAACAATGATGGCCTTTGTTTCAAAAAGGCGATTACAAAGGCTGATCCATTTTAGCTTGGTGTTTATGCATAAATTTGCGGTTAAGAGATAACAATTGATGAAACAATACATCATTAGAATCTAATGCGAAACCAGATCTTGCATATACATGTCAGCATGCTGACAAAAACAATAAGTGGGAGGTAGTGATCTCTATAACTACTAGAACGATATCAACTCACGTACCCCTTAAACCATGTAACTTATTCAAGGCGTAACATTTCTTTTTAAAAAAACCGGAAACATAAAATCTCGGTACATTTCGAGTGGCGAAATGGGCTAATGATCCCAAAAATAGAAATGAACTGGCACATTTAATTTGACTTGAAAGATTGCGGCTAATTCATCACTCCAGTCCAACACAAAATTCATTGGTGGTGACACAACTTAATGCCCTCTAATCTTGCTTTTTTAAATGTTCGTGGATACATGATTTGCAGGTGCACTTAGGGGTATAAATATGGTTAAAAACTGATTAGAAAACCAATAACGCTAAGTTGTTTGCTGACTTACTAATTCTCGCTGATTGCTTATTAAATAATGCTAATGACCAGATAATTGATCATCACCAAATATTATTTTCCTAATTTGTTCAGTAGTTTTATATTGTAAATTCGAAATGTATTTATTGTGCATGGGCTCAATTTACATGCCCAATTATTTATGCCCGCTTCTCCAGTGTGGGGAAATGTGAAGAGATTGAGATACTTTATAAACACGAGGCTACAACGAAGTGAGAACTGAGAAGAAACACTAGGTGTTGGCTTCTCTTACTTGTGTACTCAAGTTCTCATTGAAATTTGACTCCTTTCCACCCTGATCCATGCCCCTTTGGCCTTAGCCTCCCATGCATTTAAATCAAATTCATAAACAACGGGAAGTGATGCATTAAATATGCTTCTTGAAGTACTGCATATTACTATTCATTATTGAGCACGCTTATGAACCTGTATCATCATTCGGAATTCAAAGTAAGTCACAAATACGTTGTAGATATTGCTTATTGTGCTTCTTAGCGGTTTATCAATGTTCTAATGCACTAATGTGTAGCTTAAAATACAATTTATCACTTTATCTTTTCGAATCCGGTTTATAATCAAAGCTTTTCTATGATTATGTCATCATACTTCATAGTCTGTATGGCGCTTTGTCTGCATGATGGTTAATATAGCTGTGTGCTGTCCCTCTGTACGCAACATTAGATTATTTATCTTGATTTGGTCGCATTAATTTTGGGTTCAACAATCGGATCTGGTAATCTAAAGTATCCGCAAAGGCTGAGCCTCTTGTCAAAGACATTTTTGAGAGCGTGGTAGAAATATATTAACCACTAAATGTCCAAACAACTCATAAACCAGCTAGAGTTGACAATATAATGGTTTAAACCCATGAAGTGAATGTATGTAATAGAATAGTCTACAGATACCTCGGTATATTATCGAAATGCTGTCTGTTTAGTGATATTCATTAGACAATATATATGTATTACTACATATATTGTAATGTGACAGGGGAAGTGATAACTTCCAAACTATTTTGATAGGCCACTGTAAAATTATGTCAAAATTTTGGTGTTTGAAATTGAATTAGCTCGTGCTAGCGTGTTAGCATAGGTACACCGACGGGATTTGCCACAAATTCAAGGTAAATTCGTGTCTGGAAAGCTGAAAATAGTGCTGTCTAAATATTGTCCTTTGAAACCATGTCAATAATTAAAAGGAAAACGTAGCTGGTCTCAAAGCATGGTTGAATGTTTAAAAGTTGACCAATGTGAGGCTATACCGACGCATGGTAAAAAGATTACATAACCTTCATTGTTAATAAGACAGCCAATCCCACTGAAGGGGGGCCCTGAAGGGGAAGTATGTGTTAGATAAATTGACGCGCAGCAGTAATCGTTTCCTTTACATAGAAAGAATAAAATACTCTTTTTTGAGTTTAATAATTTGCAGGTAGATTATGGTTTATTTCCTAACATGTTAAACATAGCATAAATAAGGTTTCGATTGTAGAAGGAAATAGATTTGATTGTCTCATTCTTTCTAGTGTTATGGAAATTTTACTAGTCTAAACACAAACAGTTGGTGCCAATTAATCCATTTATTTATAGCGACAACAATAAAAACAACTGAACATTGAGAAGAGTTCAAAGCCGTAAGAGGCAAAAACAAGGGCGTTAGTCGCCTGTATGCATCAATCATCCTTTTGTCCTTTTTTGAAGAGGGCAGAAATCTCTCGTAATCTCTCAGAGATGAAGGACTTTCAGACACATTTTGCCTGCAAAAAATAGGCTGATGTCAACTCGCTCTAACAAACATCAAGTTCCTCACGGAGACATAATCTCATATATAACAGAACGATGTAAGGAATTATCACAGATTTAGGCAACGCCCTTTTCCCTTTAATTTCCCCTTTGAGCAGCTGCCGAGCAAAGCTTTCGAAAAAATTAAATCCCATATCCACACGTGTTTGGCCGTCGTAATTGTTTTCTCGACTTGAGTGATGAGCGTTTATTTCCTATATTATTCATATATCTCGACTTGAGTGATGAGAGTTTATATCCTATGGATTCATAGCGGTACCCTTGTTAACCTCATGTTTGCATACTATATTCACATCAGCAGAAGTTTATGACACTGGAGATGCTGTAACTAGTATATACCTATTTACATAAATACCTGAGGAGAAACGTGGACATATATAGTGAAAATGTATGGTGAGTCAAACAAGGAAGGTTTGGTTGATATGTACAAATTTTTGTTCAATGACGCTGAAAGTCCAAAAATACTCAAAAGCGGAAAAAATTTCCTTACAGCGGAAGTTTTTGCAGAAACTATGGAGAACTTGTTAGAACGATCATTAATCATAAAATTTGGGTGACCGTTAAGTTATTTGCCCTTAAATCAACTTTAGCTACTTAGAAGGCTTGCATACACCTTGTGAAGTACTTGTTCTGGTACAAATGGATCTTTTAAACGCAGGTTGAAGATCGTTACTTTGTGTTGACTGACCTTGATATTCTCCCAACCATTCAGACGGCCAATATTATTCTGGAATCTTGCATTATGCGCTGTATCGTGATCAGACAAGGGTAAAACCCATTTTCAATTATAGAGTTCTGCGTTCCGCTTTGTCAGGGTTGTCCGCGTTGCTTTCGTTTAACATTTAGGCTTCCATGCAACAGTTTTAACGACGATTACAAAGTATTTATAATTTTACAAGGAATACTTCGTTCAGATATTTGGTATGTAGCTAAAAACGTTTTCAATATTTCATATATATATTGTGTTTGAACTATGATTACTCATCATATATTTGTTGTTGGCAAGTGCTCCATGATTCCCAATGCTGTTCTGCACAAGATAGTATTTTTATTCTAAAATTTCAGAAATATGAATGCACTGGCATTGACTCAACATAGCCTAAATGACTTAAATTTATGTGCACGATTAACTCGCTCATTTAAGCATGATTTCGAACTTGAAATGAGTTTGTTCTTTCTTAACAGTTAGTAAGTTTTCTGTTACATAATAATAATTTAAATTCACATTAAGTTCATTCACTGTTCATTATTATTGAGCCAATGTACTCTTACTCAAATCGGACTTGGAAATAAGTCCAATTTGAATATAAACTGAATTAGGAACGAAGCTACAATGTAGCCTTTAGAATCCTGGTCTTCATGATGATGTGATATATCAGGTTTACATTTAACTTTTTGCCTTTCAATATTACACTGTTCTATGAGAGCAGAATAATAGCTTCGTTTGAGGAAGCCTAATATTCTAATTTAGGGTTATTTAAGAAAAAGTACTGATTAACATTATTTTATAGTCGTAATTTTTCTGCAATTCGTACTCAACATTGTGCGTTGCACAACGTCAAAGACTAAGTTGCAAGGAAGGAATATACGTTGTAGAATTTATCCAACATGCCTGGCAAAAATATTCATCACGTAGCTTGTTTAAACAATTATTAATGCAAATTAGAGGCGGCGTTTTTGAAACTTTTCCAAGCAGGACACGATTTATAGATACAAAAAGTCGTGTCTGCATGTGATTCGTTATACGTTGATTGTTACGATATCCAGGAATAAGATTGACAAGTCTTTTCTTTCATTTCTAACAATTCTAAGTTTCTCATTAACATTTTACTCATGTAATCCTATAGTAAAAAATGTAAAACGATCTCTGACTAAATTTATGGTAATATTTTTTTAAATATCTTTAAATAATTTTTTAAATATTGATGGTGGAACACTGTCAGTAATCGGTTCGTGCATGTAGCAAGACTCAATGTTTGGGTTTGGTTTCATGCTGATGTGTTGGTTGCACCTCTTCATTTTTCCTCTTAGTCAAAAGACGTTATTGTTTTTTTCTGTATAGTGTATAATCTATGCCATGTTGTTATCTTTCACCGCATTGCAAAGCCATCACATTAGACAAGTTGAAAACCGAACTTATGTTGCTTCTTGATCTTGCCGTTGATTTTTCGTCGCATTGATATAACACCCATTTTTGCATCAGTTGAACTAAGTGTTGCTGGTTCTTGCAGATGTTGGCTATCGAAACAAGCTTGTGATAGACATCACGTACATGCTACGAATACCATTTCCCTTTAGAGACTAAACCTCATCGATATTTAATCCCTGCGAATCATTGACTAATTTAATAAAATCATCACTAATCAAATTGAGCTATACCCGATCTGAATTTCGTCACCCCGCACGGAATTGCGTTGATTTGATTTAGGTAATGCAAGCGTAATATGTATTCTATAATGCTGCAACTTGGCACCAGTTTTTCATATGACAGCATTTTACGATTTTTCTCCACCTGACAAGATTTTCGTTGATCATCTAGACGTAAACAAAATACCATGTCGCAAACCTCCTCACTAGACGTACAGACTTACAATCAAATTCCAGTGATTTATTTTTAATCAAGTTTTTCTAGAGTTGTTCCAAATTCACGACGAATAATAGCATATGCCTCTGAACTTCCACGTTTTTGACGCTTGCAAACTGGTTGGAAACAAGGCTTCTGACTATAACGTTAATGAATTAAGGGATGCTAATCAAGTGATTAGAGTACAATATTCCCCAAATTTCAGTAAGAAAAGTCAAAAAACATTCCATTCGAAGCTCTCGATATGTTAGCTGTTCAGTAAAATAAAAACATAAAGATTTTTTCAAGGTATTTTTTGAAATCCGAACGTTTGTTGCTATGATTTGGCATTTGCGATTTCGAACGTCATTATGTTTTTACAATCAGATGAAGACCTGACAAAACCTTATACATACAATGGTCTACGACAGCCAATGAGAATGCTTGCATACAATATGTTGGCTTAATATGTACATAAATTTTACACATGGAAACCGGGCTTAAATTAGCTGACTGCCCTGGTAGATTCGGTTATCCTTGCAGCAAATCCCAACTTGCAAAATATCCTTCAGGCATTTCCAAAACTAATGGGGAATCTTAATTTTCTCGTCGACAGATTTTTAAGATGCTAGCAAATCCCGCGTTTAGACAGAGAGCTCAATGTAAACAAGGTAAGTGTTATTTAAATTTTGATAAATTTAATTTTACATGAAACGTGTTACAATGCTTATATTGTATACAGATACACGATGCATGATAGTGAAATGTTTCTTTAAAAAATGTGTGTTTCAAAGTATAATTGAAGCACGTGCATGGTTCAAATTACAGACCGGCTAAAGTACTTCATGTCACGAACTAAATTTAGTCTCACAGCTTTGATAAAGCCAGAGATCTAAACCTAATTACGTCCAAAAGCTTTATTGAGATATATTACGAATGATTTCTTTCATGTTACTAATCAGTTTAGTGGCATTATTTCAGCCTCACTTTCAAAGGGTTGTCTGTGTGATTGAAATTGAATTGAATCATTCAACCTGAACGAGGTCTTGTTTGCAGCACTTATATAAACGTGCACTTGCAGCTGTATATATTTATTATGGAAGAGATGTGTGCATGCCAATTTAGTGTCAAATTTACATAGTTGATACATTGGTACCCATGCGAAGACCATTTTCAGCAGCTTGGAAAGCTATAGAGCATTAGAGCTGTTACGAATTTGCCAACCTCGCAATCACAGTCGATCTCCAAATGCGTATACCTATACTATAGTTAGGAAATATTTTAATCATTGGTATAAATAAATAGACAACATAGGAACAAACTTGTGTTGTCATAGCCATAGGCAAAAGCTTTGGCCAACTAGTAACAACTTAAATACAGTATAGTTCCATGATTTTGATGGTGAAAATCTTCGATGACGATGCTTTGCAGCATAATATTTAAATATTTTCATTATTCTACAGCAAATCATTCAGGACCCATTCTGGCTGCAAGAACATCAATTTATCTTTGGGAATTTTTGCTTGAAATCTTGGAAGACCCGGCGTGTACTTCAATTGTGCGCTGGACAGACAAGGCGAAAGGAGAGTTTGAATTTTTAAATATTAACGAAGTTGCGCGACAATGGGGAATCGTGAAACGGCGGCCTAACATGGATAAGATCAAAATGTGTCGAGCTATGAGATATTACTACAAGAAAGACATAATACAAAAGGTTAGTGATGGAAACTCATTCAAAGATTAGTAGAATGAAATAGGGGAAAACAGCAACACGTATAACTATAGGACCGTTAAGAAAGAGCGTGGGTACGAGATTGCTCGAAGCTAATTTTTCACGTAGAAAATCAATGCTCAACCTAGCGGATTTCAGCAGGACATGATTTATTCGGACAAGAACGGTGAAAATGCAACTTTGGAGACCAATTAAGACTTTAGGAAACATTAACTTGGAGCTTTTTGAACAGACAAATCATGATCGCTTTAAATAAAATCAGATCATCAGATTATATGAGTTGTCGAACACTCGGTAAAGGCACATAATTTTGAATATACGTAGACTTAATTTCTAATGGACACTTACACTTACAAATAGTGCATTTATTTGATAAAATTTTAAGTTTTTATGTATAGTCATCATCATTAAAAAATGAATGAATGAAGATGATAAGTGTCATTTCCTAATGACGACCAAAGATTATTAAATATGGGATTTATGAATCCTGAACGCTGATTGGTTAAGAGCAGTGCTTACATAACTCAATGTGAACACGGAAAATTTCTTGCCACTTGACGGAAATTTTTCGTATCCTTAGGGCTTTTGACATTGCTATATTATAAAAAAATTATAAAACGTTTTTCCACCCTTCGGGCGTCGTGTTTCCACACAATTTCTCGTTTTTCCAATTTCCACTCGTGTTCATATAACTGTATATCAACACGGAAAATGTTTTATATTTCTTAAATGTTACCTCTCTCGGGAAATCAATTGTTTTCTATTTATTGTCTCTCATGGTTTCGAATAGAACCCTAAGGTACGGAACTTTACGGTTAAAACACGGCCACAATGAGAGTTAGGTTTGGGAGTAAATGATACGAAACATGCCATTATCTTGAAACATCTGTTCATTTCACTTATCAAATCGCCTACAAGAGTCTCATCAATTTTATTTGATAAACCTTTTGCTTATCTCCTCTCTCAATTTTGCAAAGTAGCCTAGACTGTCTGTTACAGCGTTTCGTGTTACATCTTCTTCACATTAATATTGGTCTCAGTTCAATTTGTTTATGTTGCTACTATGACAATGATGACAAATTTCATTTCCAGGTGAAGGGAAGACATTTCGTTTATAAATTCCTTCAACTTCCGTACAACCATCCTGTTCTGCCATCACCCTCACCGCCACCCCAGGAGTTTGTCAAACGACGTTCAGTGATCTGCTACACTTCATCCTGGAATGGCGAGTGACAGTAGACAGATATGGCGAAGTCCATTGCTCGTTTGAATTTGAATTTCGTCATCTTTGGCGCTTTACCGTTACCATTTACGTGTCGGGTATTCGACCAAATTGAACCACTGACCAGTGATTATTAAAGTACTGGATTGTAGACACAGTCACATTTGTAAATTAATAGAGTTGGGTAGTTTTGCCGCCTTCGAGAACGCCGGTGGATCTATACTGGGATTTCGGTGCGATATTTTCATCAGCGCTGCCATTGGGTATCTAGTATGACACTTAAAATATACTGGTTTGAATTGAGACCACATGTGGAAGGTGTGCAAGGCGGAATTTTGAAATAGAGTGTTCGTTCTGATTGATTGAATGTTTTGACAGTTTTTTTAGCTGTAGTGCGAAAAACTGAATTTTATGCCTAATATTTTCCTTGGGTGATGTCTGCAAGACGGTTAAGAAAAAATGCTGAAAAATCTTATAAGTGACTATGTTTTATGGCGCGATAGTCTAAGTCATGGCGCGTTGTACTTCTTTCACCATAGAATCGTTTATTGCCCAGCTCTACTGGTTGTCTACTAGTGGATAAGGGGCGGAGTTTTTGAAAATAAACCTATAATTGGAATTGAGCTCAAACGGGAAACATGATTTCTATCTTCAGGCAAACTTTGAAACTCAAACATGCTCTACAAATCATTTTATGGTGGAGAGCTAGATAAAATTTCTAATGAATTCGGACAGCCTCAATAAACAAATGTCAAGGCATTCAACTGTAGAATACCCATAGGGTTATTTTGTATTTTTGTTTGGAATAACATGGAGTTTTTAAACACAAAACTTCCGCCTTGTTACCTGATAAGTGAGCCAATAGTAAAACAAATCCGTCTTCCACAACAGCTGACTGGTCATGCTGTGAATAATGTACTTTTTATACTATTTTCCAGGGCTGAATTATGCCTGTAAGTTTGATATGGCATATAATAATCGTTGATAAACGCGTTGAAATCTTTGGACTTTGTTCAGTTTACTAACTATTTTACACCTAAAAAGTTATTCCCACAGGAATCTCTATTCAGTCGTTTCATTGTGATAGTTTCTATTTATTATATGTAAACGTAGATTTAATCTATAGTGTCATACACCCTTAAAAAGGATGGAAATGTGTTTTCATGGAGATACTTTTATCATTAATTGTAGTTTAATATAGTTTTTATTTGGTACAGTATTGTGTTATACATGCATGCATTCAGTAAATTGCTTACAGATTACACATAGCTACTCCATCAATCAGAAAAGACACAATGGTACTTTCAAATAAATATAAATTTTTTTCGATTCACTTCATTCATCCTAACATTCGTACATAGAGTAGTGTAAACACTCTTCTTGCATAAGAATAATGATTAGCAAGAATTCTTGTGGATGTACAGGATAGGCGTCCATGTTACCTTTATTAATTAAATTCAATTGAAACACGCGATATCATTGTCTTTTTGTAATGTATTTACTAGGAATGTTTTTAATCCACCGAGCTAGTCAAGTTAAGGTGGCTCCCTACAGTTATAATGTTTCAGTTCACGTATTGTTTGAAGGTCTACTATTTCTTTTTCGTGAAAGTTGTGGTGTTGAAACTTAGCCACCACATTACCATGATGTTAAACATTTTTAATGATGAAAACTTTCGTTGGTTTATTTCGTCTCCATGGAAATATGGCGTTATGACCATGTCATATTTTTTATGATCTTTACATCATTTATTAATTTTCCTTCGGTGAATTTTTCTAATTTTTTTTCTGATGACTTTTGGTTGATAAAGGAATAACATGATAAATTTTGAGACGAATTGTAAAGGCAGGTTCTGAGATGTTCACAAATAACTAGTACAACAATTCCATCTTATAGAATTTTTTGAAATTTTGATATGTTTTACTGCTTGTTATACCGAGAAAATGTGCAAAATTAAAAAAAAATTCACCGAAGGAAAAACGAGAAAAACAGTCCTAAACTCTGGTTGTGACAAAATATCGATTCGACATGATCGCTATTTGCGCATGCGTGTAAATTATAATGCGTGGAAAACGCGTGTTGTTTAGTTGGCTTTTTTAGTAATTTTATTTTCGTGTTGTTTGGCACATATGTTTGAAACAGATATTTTTTGCTTTTTTGAGACGAAAACACAAGATAATGTTCAAAATACGAAAAAGCAAAACACTATAATCCATTGAATTGACCAATGGTTCATTATATTCTTTTTTGTCAAAAAAATATGTGTAAATAAGCCTAAAAAAGCACCAAAACATTCAACTACGACTTGAACAATTCATCCAAAATAACTTCTATCTCTCTATTGAATTCAACAGGTAAAGTACTACATATTAAGCAGGGTTGAATGGCAGAAACTATATATGTTTCGCCGACAATTTGAGAGTGCTTTTGAAGACAGCATAAGATAGCATTTTGAATTTTGATTGGCAACAATTTTTTAGTAATATTATAAACAACATTGCTTCAAAATAAATAATCAGAAACATATGTAAATATATATTTAAAAAACTGGTTAAAAACATACGTACTGTTTAACTTTTCAAAAAGTCAAGAAAATAATGAAGAATGATCATGTTTTGGTACATAACAGCACTCAAAAACAAGTTCTGTTGCTCTTGTTTTAAAAATTTTGCCGAACTACGAAAATCCCACGCGAAAGTCGCGAGGATGACGTCTAATCTCACTGATCTATATAAATCATTCGTAAACTGTATCAAACTGTAGGGAGCCACCTTAACTACATCTGTTAGCAATTTTCATTTTTAGATAACGGGAGCTTCGCTAGAAAAGAGATTAAACTACTCGCCTGTCACTTCTTTCCTGCGCGGTAGACGGTCAATGTTTTTTTTTGGGGGGGGGGGATTAGCCGGCAGGCGATGGGCGGAACTCATTGATATGTATTAAGATAAATAAAATAAAAATATAATAAAATTGCAGCCGGAAACACATTATACTTTAGGATCGGCGGCCATGTTCAATAGCCCCACTCATGGAGTGAATCGATGTAGTTTCTATAAGAAAACTGATTTCTTTGAAAGCATTTGCATCTTTTTATTTCAAAATGAAAACTATACACCTTGTAATAGAAATATCTAGCACTGCGTCTCAAGTGGGACCTTCCTCCATAGCCACACGTACTTCCGGCTTCAAAACCCAATAATACATGTCCTATCCAGAAATTCACCGGCTGCCACGCAGGCTATTCACTTCGACGCAGGTTTGATTGTCAGTTGGGTAACAGGAGAATAAGTCAATGTTCTGCTGAAATTCGTGGGTTGTCTGCGAGTTCTCCGTTTGATTAAATTCCGGAGCCTTTAGCGGTCGCGCGCCAGACAAGGATGATTTGAGCATTAATTGTGGCTCGCTAAAATTGCTACCATCAGCGGCAGATTTACATTTCTATATTTCTTTGTCCGGTTATTTTTTGCTGGTTGACATGTCGAGGCTGTTTTCCAGATTTGCGTTTTCCGGATGCACGACAAATTTCATGCACGCAAGTATAATGACTGTTTTGGACAAAAACTTTAAACCAATGGCAACGAATGGGATTTTCGTTACAATATTTTTTCAGATCATCACATCTTGAGGGACAATATGCATTACCCGGGCGAATAAATAGGATCGAATGTTAAGAAGTCAACTAAGCGACTGAAAAGAGCACTCTCTGCAACTCAGTTGTACAAAGTTTCGCATATTTGGGTAACGATGTCCTGAGTTAGTATTTTGTTTTTTGTCGCCCAAAACCCTAGAAAATTACGGACAAATAGTTAGCGATCGTTGTTCTGGAACCACCAACACAATTAGTAATAGTCAGACACAATCCCAAATTTTAACGCTCATTATGCTCATATTTATCTAAATGTGGTCGAAGGAAGAAGCAGAACAATGGCATGTCAAACATTTCTACTGTATTATTTCAGCCGATTAAATTCGAAAAAGTCTCACGGCCATTCTTCTTTTTGTGGCAGCAGGCATGCTACTGCACACGTTCCACCTGTTCTTGTTTTGAACGCTTGACTGGTTTTATTATATATTCATTCAATTGATGTCGCTTTACTTGTCAATAAATAAAAATTTATTATTGCATGCAGGAAAGCACAAGTTCCTACTGCTGTTAAAGCACGACTTTAAAATTTACTTTATATTGTGTAAAGGGCAGTTCAAAGGAAAAATAGTTGGTTCAAAAATGTTAGAATTGTGTTGCGAATTGAAAGAATGTTGACAACAGCAAACAAAATATGGATATGTTGTCTTGCTTTTGCTTACATTCAAGAAGTACTGACGATTGTTGTGCTGGATGAAAGCAGTAAAGGAAAACCAGTATGGCGTGAGAGTCCAAGATATAGAGACAGATCCGAAATCCCAAAACCTTCAAAAAAGGACAAAAGTAAATTGAGCGAAATAAGACAGGATTTTTATCCTGTTCAAAGAGCATCTCGTACAAAGAAGTGGAAAATTGGAAGGATTTTTTATACTTTGCCAATCGGGGCGACGTTCCCCGTTTTTTATTCTTCGAGAAAAAGTTATAATAAAAAAGGAAAGAAAAGTGAGATTTATTTGCCAGCGTACTGGACGTGGAAGCAGAGCCGACCAGTTGTTAAGGCAACCATTGCAGATCACGACACTGGGTTTCGAAATGATGAGCAGTGAAAATGTGAATAGAGTACGAAACATTAAATAATATTGTGACGCTATCGCTCTGTTACAGATTGATTTATAATAAAATGTCCCCAATTGCCGTGTATATCAGTTCATCATGAAACTAAACAGTATGTGTCGGAAATGGCGAGGTCCTGCGACTTGACATTAAGCAATATCTGTACAAATGATTGAAGTCTAGTTAGAGATAGAATAGTGGTAGTCTTGCGGAAGAAGTCGACTTTCTGCAGCTGTTGCTTAAAGAGAATATATAATTATTCAATAAATAAGCTTTTGTTTTTACTTTAGCTCTAAAATAAACAACGATACAATAACGTCAATGTAAAATTAAGTAAAATTACCGTTTTAACAGCAATTGCCATTATTATGAAGTAGTTTCAGACTTTCAGTTTCTATTTATCATTTCAAGTTTATTCTTCATTTTTTCTACATACTAATGTGGGGCAACTGAGCATTCAAGAAAACGTAGAAATCAATTCAGGGTCCAGAGGAGGGGGGGGGGGGGAGAGGCTATTATTTCCTGTCTAAATCGCATTGCTCAAGTGCACAAATCGTAATAGCCGTTGTTTTTTATCTTGCTCGAGTCTTAATTCCATTTTCTATTCTTTCTTGCTGTGGCGGATCTGGCGTAAGTCAAAATAAATTACCACAGCTCATTCTAGGATATATTTACATTTTAAAATACCTTCAAAACAACTTCATTGGTTAGATTTTATTCTTTTGAAATTCATAACCTATGACACTGTTATAAAATTATTTTGAATTTAATATTGAGCTGCTATAATTTATTTTGACTTACCCTGGATCCGCCACTGCTTTCTTGCCCAAAGAATCTCTGTCCAAGTGTGTGGAATCCCATTTTCCTAGTCGGCAATTTTCGGCTACCATTTAACGACTTTATTCCTAGAAATGTATACAGTACATGACTGAAGTGTCCGGCTCGGTACGCCACTGTTGCTGGTTGAAGTATTCTATATAGTATCAATTTGTGTTCTGCACACACAGATTGGCTAATACTCAACAAAACCACCACCTTATTTTATTTCAAAGTAAGTGATCATATTGTATAATCACATTGAAATGCAATGCTCGTTTCTAAGTAATGTGCCTTATATAGGAGGACAAGAAAGTTTAAAAGTTAAATGGATTCTCCTCCACAATTCGCCATTTTTGCCTTCTACGCAGAAAAGTATGAGCTCAGAGGTAGATAATATATAACTGCTGTTCATTGCAAGCCTCCTTCAACCTCGTAATAAATACCGAAAAATAATCAGATAAAATTTGTGAAAAAAATCAGGAAAACTTCGTGATTTAAGGTGGTTCATATTTTATGGATTTTAGCCTTGGTTATCTTCTGTTTCCTTCGGTAGATTTTTTTAAAACTACGTCCAGTTGTTATACCATGTCTACGGTAAGACATATTCGAATTCAAAAAAATCTACAAACACGTTTCTCGCAATCGAAATCCACGAATATATCAAAATCTGATATCTTTTCCCTTTACACATTAATAAACAACTAGAAAAATTTCAGAAAATTTGACCGAAGAAAAAGAAAGTTATTGCTCATTCATTTTGAAATTAAGCATTAAAACTGCAAAAAATAGAACGATGTAGTTACAATAGCAACTTACGCTTATTTTGTTCCTATTTTTCTATATATGCACATCAAAGACCTTCATGTCTTCCCTGAAACTGAAAGCACTCACATTACCCTGTTCCAAGTGTAGCCAGTACAAATTTCGTTGCAAGCAGATGTGTCTTGAAATGCCTAACATATTATGATACTGTAGGGAGCCACCTTAAAGTCTTTAAAGTAGATGGATTCGTGTTGGAACTCAAAAATAAAATAAACCGGTAAATGCTCTCAAACTTGGACACTAACTGATATAATTGCCCTCAGTCATATCATCAGTTATGTTGGGAACGAACCCAACCGAATGTCTTACAGTCGATTAATTTCACCAAAGATTACACACTTTATTTATTCTTTACTCTCATAATTTCTTTACATAAAGTCGTTACTTTGCTTGAATATCAATATTGTCATTATATCATTGTATCATCCGTTCGAATATATCAAATAATAAAGGTTTGCTAAATAAATCACAAATAAAGTCGATTAGGTTAACGTTTATACAAATCAAATAAAGAAAGATACTTAACTTACATCTATATGGCGATTTCGTAGCTTAAATATCACATTTCGTATCGTTTTATCGCTTTAGTACTGTCCCTTTACCGTGAATATCAACGTGTTATTGTTTTTTCATAAATTATGCTAATAACGCGAAAAATGGCGCGAAAATCTATAAATATTATAATATATATGTTCGTTTGTAACAAGTTATTGTCCTCGTTCGAGGTCATTAACTTTTACGTGTAAAGCCACAAAACAATGAACAACTCAGCGAAATTTTATCCATTTCGACATGACGGAGGGCGAAATGCTGTTTCAAGTACAATAAAGCAAATTCCGTGAAATCAATATGATCTTCATGCTAAAAAGGTGCATACAAACAGTTGTGCATTTGTGTGGGTTTATTTAAATTGAAAGGCTCCGCTTGATGCTTAAAATTTAAACTGACCAAACAATACTCTTTCCATAAAGCACAAATTAAACAATACACGCCCCTCCCCAAAATTTGTAAATATTTTAATGCTTCACGACGATTAATTTAAGTATTAATTTTCAGAAGAAAGCTTATACATATATTATTGAGACAAACATGCTTAGCCGATCAATGATTCGCAGAATTTGTGAAGTTTGCGTGGCCAATAATATCATCTGGCAGTACTTTAGTGTATACGTAACTATAGATCTATTTATGAAAGGAATTAGAAGTTTAGGACCCACTTACTAAAGATGCATGTCCCCAGTACGAAAATTGCATTAATATCGGAATTTTAGTGCTAGAAGTACGTGGAATATCCATAATAATTGTAGATTTCTATATTATAGAGAATGTCTGACAAATCCATAGACTCTGCTGCCAAGATCCATACATTGACTTCGTCATGTTTCATTGACATTACTAAGTTGAAAAACTAGACAACTTAAACTGAATAACGCCATACGGTGCATACAAATGTTATATTTAAGCATTAAAATGCACACAAAATGAGCAAATAAATTTATGTCTGTTTCCAAGAATCATAGTTTGACACATCTTGGATTATAGTGCGCGTACGGCTTTCACCCATACTTTTATTCAACATGCACAACTGAAAACAAAACGAAGACTAAGGAGTAAGGTAATCTCACCACCGAAATCAAGTTTGTAGACGAACGTGTCTGGAATAAAAAAAATCAGCGATTTAGCTAAAGATAAAGTTCCTTGAACAACCAGTGGGCAGATATTAATGGAGGGGTGGTGGGCGTTATACACTTCCAAAATCAAATACAATATCAACGATGATTTAATATCCGGTTTTATCGTTATCACAGCTTCCAACAGCAATCTACACCGGAATATAAAACCTAGCCTGGAGGATTTTACCGTTGGATATTTATGTTTTTTTTTTCAACCGAAGATATGTGGCCATTATAAATGTTATCATAATATCACACGATTGCATAACTCTAGAATATCATTACAGTTATGAAGATTAATAGTAAATTTTGGGTAAGTCCACGAAGGATATGATGAACAATATTATGGATGGTTAAAACAAAACTTATGAAATTGTTCATTATCTGAATTACGATATGATTAGAATTCGAGTGTTTTGGCTAACAGTTTCCGACGAAAGGCTCTTAGTTCTGATAGCTCTGTTATATCTTTTCCGGCAGGGAATTTTCTATATTTGAACTAATTATCATAAATATATTTTAGTTATTTTGTTCCACAAATATTGTTAAAAACGCTGAAATAAAGAATTCCATATATTGCAAGTGGTAAATAAAATCAATGATCAGAACACTGGTCATGAAAATTCAATGTGTCAAAGTCACTTTATTTTGGCATAATTTAATAGTTATTGTTTTGTAAACCAAATGCATTTTTTAGAGATAGAACCATGACTGATCTGTGCACTAAAGTCTCCACGATACCGCGAGATATTGAACTGATCCGGTGCTCGGAAATTGGGACTTCAATTCGGAAATATATTTTTCTATGCCACTGTTCTCCGAAAATATATTTTTCTATGCCACTGTTCTCCGAAGAACGAGGATGCATAATGCCACATATACTTTACACACCGTGGCCATATAGCTAATTCAGTGACAACATATATCATTCCTATAACAATCTGATCCTAAGACTAATGTTGCAACTGAACTAATCTGAAACTTGAGTTTTAAAAGAAGAAACGTATATGAAGTATGAGGATATTTGTTCACTCACGCAGCATAATTTGCTATATATAATCAAATGCGTTAATTTCATATATTTTAGGGGCGGTATACTTCGATTCGATGTAATTTATACCGATCCTAGGCCATTTGCTTTTGCTTGGGGAACAGATTGCGTGGAGTGTCCACATTTGCACCAAAATTTCGGAGTGTTAATTAACCGATTTAGCTCACAATAGCACGTGCTAAACAAAAAACTACATCGATCTAAAATTAGAAACAATCTGAGGCCACGTCCGTAGATGATCTCGTTTGGATCTCGGATTGGTTTCAACTCGTTTTTAACTGGCCACACTTGGCCCGTTAAGGCTCTGAACCGATCTCGGATCAATCTGAACGACGTGTGAACGACGGGCCGGCAGCTTGAGGTAACGGATATTTGAAGAAAATAAACCGGAATTTGAAATTGTACGTTCCCTTTTAACAAAACGAAATTTCAAATCCACAAATTTCATAACACGACTGATAGAAGGTATATATTAAATTTTTTTTGTCAACTGCGTATTATTGCACAATTCTATTTTTAAACACGACGAAAACATGGATATTGTTGGCTCACCCTCTATGTTAACTCTATATTAACCCTCTAAATTTCAGCTAGCAACTCAGAAGTTCGAGTTGAAAATACCTGAGATAATAAGATGACACGTGAAATTCAGTCATGACACTGTTTATCGTTGCGCAATTTTGCACACAAAAAATTTTAATCTAACGATAACGAGGAATGATTTTACAGACGAGAAAGATAGCCATTCTAATTAAAGTCAACCTGAAAAAAAAAGAACTGAAAACTCAACTGAAACTTCTAAAGGTCCAGCAGAATAACTAAGCATTTTAAGAACGGTCAGATCTGTGTACACAGGAAGCATTAAGTCTATATTTTACTCGGAAGCTTCAAATCTTACCGGAAAACAAGTCGGAACACACTTAGAACTTTCTGTAAGAACTTTAACCTCTCATTTCCTATTTCCGTGACACATACGGCCTATGTGCGTCACATTTGCGTCATAGCTGCGAGCGGTGAATAAAAGTTTCCCGTTTCTGCACAACAGGTTGTCACGAATGCGTCTTTGACGTTCCTACGAAACTATATCGCATGATTACTGAGTCAGCCATTTCCCACGTTGACCATCAATAAAGCCTGCTCACGCCATATCACGCAAGCACGTACGAGAATTTCGGAAGTTTAAGGTAAGTTGCTCTCTTTAATGATATGCTGTCCATGATAGCTACTGAGTATGAAACATAATATTTAAGCGGAAATTCACTAGACTGCGGTTTGGAATATTGAAATTTCTTTGATCAAAGTGTGTGTCAGGACCCCGTGTATATTGTTGTAACGTTCTTCTTTAGCTAAGCAACAATGACAAAGTGATAACACAAAATTTCATAGTATAAAGGCGGTTTTTTAAAGGCCATATTTAACGATGCTGATTTTTTTATACAAAGTTGCAGTTTGATTTCGGATACACAGCCATATATGTCGTTCAGCCGGTATAGTCGTCCCAAGAAAAAATAATAGTACCTCGCACCCTCCTAACAATTTGTCGATGTGAATATACATAGGAAAGAAAAAATTTACAGGACTATAATGGAAAATACAAAGTTTTGTTTAAAATTTTCACCTTGAACTACGAATGCTCTCACAAATCATATCTAAAACTGACCCATTTCAGATATTGCACTGCAGATTAGAGCAGCAAAACCGCCAGCTCGTTTAACGGCGCTTAAACTATATCACTAAGCCTAATGGGTCAACAACAAAATATTTTATGATTGAATTAAAGTTATGTACATATTGGATGAAACTTAAAGTAGCATCAATTGTAATATTCAAAGATTCATACATAAATATATATGTATGACAAATTTGTAGTGAATTAAAATTTTAATGAAATTTGAAAGCGCGAAATTTGAAATGAAACATGCCACTTGTTTTTCTTCAGCTAAAATATGACATATTTCTTCATTCAAATTTTAACCGTGTCCCTGTTTTCTTAAAATGTTTTGTCTGTTTTGTCGGGTTGATATTTTGTACCGGGCAAGGTCGTAATCATAAAAGAAGTGTGGAACAGTACTGTTGGCATATTTCAGAAACAGTGCATGCATGCAGTTATGTACCTGAAATTACGCTGGAGCAACGACAAAATTCGAAATATATCACCAAAATAGGTATTGAATGATTCTCGGTACGGCGTGATCTCCTAGATATTGATGTGGCTCTCGGACGCCGAACTATAGACAACCACTTTTTTAAAGTATCAAAGAATGAATACAGTGCCATTTATAAAATGAAGTATATATATGTAGCCAAAGCTATTCTGTGCGATTAGTTAGATGCCTCCTTCACATATCGGTCCAATGTTTTGAGGAGATGCTAATGTCAATGCTAATGCAAATGCCAGTGATTATTTTCTATGAACAGTAATTAAATATCTCCTATGGAATATAATCTTACGCGAGTGTGTTGAATTAATAATTCTAATCCATATCCAGTTTAACTCCATAAGCAGTTACATAACTTCGAACCGCCAGGACAATCTATTAAATAGGGACGATTCTGAACTGACTATTACTGTACGCACGTATAATATAAAATAGACTGATTTTGAGCGACAAAATACAAAGAGTTTGCCAGCAAAATACCATATGTCATGTTCCATACGTATGATTTTATTTTATTTATTTCTCACTAATTATTATTACACTAGTTCAGCTTGCTAGCATAGAGAAATTGTGTGGCTCGAAATAAGAAAGTATAGAAGTAGTAAGAGTAAGAGTTAGCACAAATCAGTGGCTTATATGAAGTACAGTCAAAACAAGATTTTGGTTCAGGTTTTCGCCCACTACACAGCAAAAATCACTGATGAAAACAGCATTGAACAATGTTTTGCTGCCCACGTTGTTCAAGGTTGCCAACAATATTGTTCAACATTGTTACACCTGATTGCAGGCTAGTTCAGGCTCAACAGCTTGTTCAGTATTGTTGACAACATTGAACAATGTTGGCAGCAAAACATTGTTCAATACTGTTTTCATCAAGCCAGAAAAAGGTTGTTCGTTTTTGACTGTGTACATCAAGCACGCATGGTGCCACAAAATTCGTGTTAGATTCACCTTTACATTGTTTGTTGGCAGTATATAGTTTTTCTTGTGACTTGATCCGTCGCCTTATATAACTAGTTGTCAGAGCAGTGAACCCAGTCCGCTAATTTTCGCAACGTTATGCTCTCGATTAGGATTTGATTCAAAATGTAGGCCTATGTAGTTTCATCTCAAGAGGGTTGTCCAGTTCTACAATTTACCTCTCCATCACTTCAGTGGAAGTGCAGTAATCAGTGATGCCGCACTAAAATATAGAGCATACGTCTGTCATTCCTCGGTTATAATATTCACTTTTTGCAATTTCGAGCCTTCTACAGTCAGTATCCCCGAAAAAAGTCATTCTGACAAAATAGGGCATAACTTGCTAGCAAGTGGTCTTTCGTGCTCTTATTTATTTTCAGTATTTTATAAAGAAAAAAGATTCGACTTTGGCTTTGTCTGTGATATTTTGGTTGATTCCACACTCATTAATTTGGTATATCCGTCGCCATCGTCATCAGAATCAAGATGGCGAACGAAAAGTGAAATGGACCCAAATATCACAGGTGAAGCTAAATCTTAATTTTCTTTACAAAATAAAACAAATGCAAACACAAAAGAAAACACCGCTATAGCAGGCTAAATAGGCAATAAAAGCACTTAGCTCGCAATATTGGCTAGTCTCTGTGAATATCATAGAATACAGTACAAAAGAAAATTAGCATCTTGTAACTTGAAATAAAAATCAAACAAGAAAATTGAGTGAAGTAATTTTTCACATCACAAAATCGTCATCAGATTAATTAGCTGGTGAATAATTTCCTCAATTGTCTTATCTAACTCATGTTTTTGGTTTCAATTTCGGAGAAAATTGCAAGTAGAATGTACAAGTTTATTTCTTTTCATGCCAACACGGTTTGTGCTCAGTTCACGCCGGCTGAGAATTGTGCATGCACACGTGGAGTGAGAAATACATCGACAATCTCACATTGATTTTCATTTTACGACTATTGCATATTGGCTGCTGCATTTTAATAAGGTTGACGGGGAAATTGAGAAAAAATGCATTTTTTGTGATGCGCATTATTGAGTGAAAGTTCTTCAAACAAACAACAATACAAGATGATGGTCACAGCACGCAACATAACAAAATATCCATGCATCGTAATGTTTGACTTAAAGTCTCATGAGCAGCACCGTTATGGGGTGAAACTTTTTAGATACACATCATAATGTAGGAATTATCATAGTAAGCACATAGCACTGAACTGTACAAGAATCCCCCACTACATTTTTGTTCTTTTATGTTGTTGCTGCTTGTCTGGGTTTTTATACCTCTTAAATTTGCAGTCTTAGTGGCTTGCCGTCTCGTGACGCGGTGTCTATCACTCTGGGATACATACCGGGTGTGTCTGCTTTGATAAAAAATGTTTGAAAGCCTGTTTTCTGTTACCGTTTTTGTTCCAATCTTTAGTGTAAGAATTAAGATTTAGAGTATATACATGTAATTCTTTGTAGTTATCTCTCCTGGGGGTTTTTCCTGGTACTCTGGTATTCCTTCCTCTAACGTCAACACATATAGCTACATTATACGACATATAGTTGTACACGTTCCGCATATAAACATGCAGTTCTCCTGCACACGACTTTAAATAAATCATATATAGTCATAAGTAGACAGTGGTCAATAGGATACGTATCTAGAAGCATCATCACTTATTATAGTATCATGATCACGCGCGGTGGTCGGGACGGGGCAGCTATAATATAACAACCATGCATGCACTCATGGCGTTGAACGTGAAGAATAAAAATTACCCTACCAATCGCAGTTAAATTGCTGGTTCATGGTGCGCTTATTTTTTGACATTCATTACTTCATTTAGTAATCCAATGTAGCTATGGACTTTTGTATTGGGTCGACTTGAGTTTAGGTGTGTTGATTTTGACAACACTGGGGTATGAGTACGTAGGCGTAAAGAAGTATAGGTTGAATACCGAGAAGGAGGGCTATGTCATTACTACATGCTTTCCTGTAGAATCTTTCGACTTTAAACAACTCAAGTCATGTTTCATGCAATTATTTATTCAAGCCCTTCAAGGTAAGTAATTTGGATATAACCCGATTTACAAATATAACTTATGACTCAGTTTATGACTCAGCTATTTAACAAGTTTTGCATTGTAGCTGTATACCATTACTGATTGAATAAAGAGAATGTGATCTAAATGCATTCATGTCATGTGAACTAAAGTCTGGCTTTTTCCTGGACGTGATATCACTACATTTCCTAACAAAAACTCTTTTGTGTTCTTCAGGGCTCGTGTTTTAAAGTTCAAACTCAATTTTAGCTGCGGGTTGACGTCAATAACTCGACAGAACTCGAGATAATTAGGCATTTCTCGACTTGAATAGAATAGAGAGAAGACAATATATAGAAAGAACACAATATATATAATACTGTGACTTGGTTAAATTTTGTCAAATATAATGTACACTAACTAGCAAGTGGATGCGTAATCCGGAATTAAATCTGTAACAGGTAATTCACTGGATGAGATATATTTATGCGGGAAAATGTATCAGTTGTACATTGCATCTGCTTTTTATTTAGCCTTCCAATGTTATTAAACGTCACAAAAGCACAAGAATGATAGTGCCCCCCGGATCGAGTATTTGCTGTAAGATAGCCAGGGATCATGCGGAATAATTTACACATGCCATTTACTCATTTATCATGAGGATTATTGGTCCTCTACACTTCAGTCTATAGTAATTTCCTGGACCGACTCACAGACTAAAGCATTACCGGCCTAACAAAATTAACATGAAACATTCCATCTCAATCACACAGAATAAACCTACTCAGTAGTATGCAAAGTTATAGGAAGCTTTTAAGAAAACCATATCTACGCTGTTGAAGTTCTCCCCCATTTTTTGGATAGATGACACTGGAAGTCACTTTTCAATATATCCCTATCATGATAAGCGTTAGTTGTGGTAGTTATTGCACGCGTGCACTCGATGATAACCTTTCCCAAAAGCCGATCGATTTGTCACATGGGTGTCATGTCAATATTTAAACCAGCATGCCTACAGTTTCGTATACATTGGTGTACCCGAAATCTGATAAGTACTGATTTTAAAACCTCAAATTCCTGAAAGTTTTGGCGAACTGTTGGATTATTTCCCGTTATTATCTAACCACAGACGTGAAAGAATGCACGAACGTCAAATATTTGTTCAACGGCAAGTCAAGGACACAAAATAAATCATGATTTTTATGCATCTAGGTGTTATATACTCAGGTGAAAATGGTATTTGTGGTGTTATTCTTAGTTTGTACTCATGATACATCCGGAAAGCTCAAAATATTTCTGACCACGGCAGTAATCGCCGTGGAGACACACTAAGAGCACCCGACAAGCACCAAACATATGTTTCAGTTCAGATCCTTTTGTCTCTGCCTAAACTTAATAGCCTACGACGTAGACCTCTGAAAGAGGTCTACGTCGTAGGCTAAAACTTAGCAGTTTTAGGAATGCTTTAATTTGGCCTAGCATTAAAGAAGATGTAGGTCAGGTGATCAGTACATCATATAATGTCATAAACGCGATAAGCTGTTGTTGGCAACACCAAACTAATTAATACCTCACAGTGAATAGTCAAATTTTAAATGCATGGTAGTATAAACTAGTGCGAGCTTAAACTGTGAACTAAATGAAACAAAGGAAAAAAAATTCTGGGGTTGGTTGTACAAAAGTTGAATAGCGCTATCCAACGGATAGTGACTTTTTGCAAGTTTCTAAACATTTTCAGTAACTCGTAGAAATTATATTAAAGTTCATCATTTTCAAGTTAAAGTCACTTTCTATCTCTTGTGAGGTCTACATTCTTGGCGTCAATGAAAGAACTCGCTGTCCGGTAGATAACACTGTACACCTTTCGTTGAACCGACCCCTGCATATTGGCCCATTACTAAATAATTCATCAAATGCTGACGAAAGATTAGGACTAGCATTTGCGAAAAGCTAACAGCCAGCCACGAAATAAAATGCAACGGCTCAGAGGGCTTTTCACTAAAACCTAACACACGGGTTATTCGATTAATTTTGCTAACAACTTTCCCAATAAGCTGAATACTTTCCGGCTTGCCGGTTTTAAAGTATACAAAAAGCTTTAGTCGGCAGCACTAGTTCCTCCTAATAATCTGAAATTCTATACGCATTGCCATTGGGGAAGAAAAATGCTTCACGAATGATAATCCACATGGTAGCCAGACATCGCCAACTTTAGACTGATATATTTGAACTTAAAATCCAACCGAATCCTGGATTCTCTAACACCTATATGTATATCCTGGGTTGTAATAAAACTTCTCACAAATATTTTTGACCGGGGTTTAGCGCACAAGAGTTGTTTTGTTCCGAGTCTGACTGACCTCGAATGACACCGGAACATTTCTATCTGTTGCTATAAATAGTTTATTTACGCGCATGCTGACTTTGCTAGATTCCACAATGCGGAACTTATTTGATTGACGCCGGAAATCACTAGGCCATGTGATAGGCATCACTTCGTCCGTGTATGCCGAAGTTACGAACTGAGTTATTATCGAGCCATACACTAACTAGTGCAATCTTCTAAGCTTTAAGCAAAGTGTTCGTTGCACGTGTGAAAAAGACATTGGCGTGATTCATTTCATAATGAGAAAGTCAGAAGGTAAATGTCCACATGCTTCGTTACGTAATTTAATGTTGTTAACTGTATAGCCGTGTACATATCTTAGATTTAGTTAACCTCTTGCTTTGGGATATCCGACTTAAACAGTTAGCATAAAGTAGCATCTTCACGTTAACGTTTGCGTCTGCATTAATTCCCGCCCGCATGTTTGGCCTGTCTCCGCTTTCCCATACGAGATGATTTCTCCACATCAAACTTGGACCATGTGTTGTAAGTGATACTAGATAGTTTGTTATCAATACCCCCGTAGCCAACTGTGAGGCTGAGTTATTGCAGTAGGAATAAACTATTTATTTTTTCAGAGTTTAGTAGAGTCAAATTGAAATCAATAAATTTTGTGGTCAATAAAATCAAATTGTCTAGTGTATTTGCAGGAATAATAAGTAGTGCCAAGTCATGCATACATGCTGTATTGAACAGTGATAATTGCGAGAACCACTGAGTATTTTCGTAAAATACACAACAACGGCAGCTCCGAATGAAGATAACATTTTGATTCAACGTTTTGACTTTATTTAGTAAAGTCGAAACCTTGGATCAAAAATGTTGTCTTTATTCGGAGAAACAGTGATATATCTAATTCTAGATCATAAAATTAAGTCTCACATACTTTTTACCGAAATTTTGTTTTCAATCAAGCCTTTTCTCAGCTTCAGTGGTCAAGTCTCTACTTTGCATGGATGTTTTCGGTCAGATAAGTAAAATATACAGCACATTCTGCAGGTATAGGGCAATATACAATACAGCGCTAGTATGGCGAACCTACACAGTGTCATTATTGGACATTGCATTTGAACTTATAACCAGTTTCAACCTGCTTCTTAGATGCATTTCCACATAATACTTAGGCAAAATAGCGGTCTTTCGTGGGCCTGTGTTAGTTCTAGTTTTACTCTTTCATAAACTTTTAGAGACGGAATTGAGAGCTGCGTGGGATTTCTCGAGCTTATCATTGAGCTGTGCGTGACAGAGCAATGCTATAGTGCAAATTGTAAACGCATTAGCTATATACTCGTTAGTTAAAAATCAAGTGTGCAACACGAAATTTGCTCAACCTATTATGATATTGTGTTATTGACTTTGCATACATCTAATTCAACCTGGTTAGGGTTTCGTTATTATGGATCGAATTTTACTTTAAACATGAAGTAAAAGTTAGGGAATGAAACATACCCAGTGGAGTCAAATTAACTGTTTGAATGGCTTGAAATTTACAGTATCGAAATTTAGTACAGTCAGAGTGATTTCTTCAACGTATGTTAATTTTTGCGTCATCAAATAAATGGTTGTTGTTTGTATAAAGCTTAAAGACTCATTAAATCCGTCAGTAAATATTAAATCCGTCATTTGTCATGAATACGACGGAAACGTTGAAGTAATTCATACCCTATGTATTGAGCCTTGAAAAGGAAAATATTATCGTCAAAATACTGTGACAAATAAAATGTGCACTAGCTAGCTAGTGGATGCGTAATCCGGAATTAAATCTGCAACAGGTAATTCACTGGGTGAGATATATTTATGCGGGAAAATGTATCAGTTGTACATTACATCAGCTTTTTATTCAACCTTAAAATGTTAGCTATAAAAAGTCACAAAAGCACAATAATGATAGATGAATACAGTGAGACAAACAGGATAAATATAGTGCCCCAAATACACTCGAGTATTTGCTGTAAGATAGCCACACAGTTATAAAGAACAGAACATATATGTGACATTGATATAGACAACAAAAGCCCGTGTGTTATGATCTTTGTGCTTATAGTACTCTCAATCTTCATCAAAGTCCGAGTAAATAATCTTGCTCTGCAAATGCGTTGATAAGGCATGGTGCACAGACATAATAAAAACTAACTGCTCATTTCAATTGACGTTTCAATGCCCTAGTATCTAATAAGTATAAATTGCATTTCGAATTATCTTATTTCATTTACCATATTACATGTACATGCATTTGCTAACGTTAGCATATATACCATCTTCATAATTAGTCCGAGCTAAAAAATACTAGTGCATGGTTCTTATCAGTAATTGCACAGTGAATAGAGATCTTCGATTTCCTGGTTTGAGAGGTGCATAGGCATTTTTACTTGATCAGTGTGATAAAACATAGGTGAAATTTACCATAAAGCATAGTTGGCGCCGAGGTAGAAAATGTTTTAAAATTTAACGTTTATACACGTTGGAATATGTATTTTCAAAGCTTTCACTGCCTATATAAATACGCTTTTATTAAATTCATAATTTTTCGTAGCTACATGCATTTCACAACCATCATTGTTTTAATGTCAAGTTTCTCTCATTTTCATTCTAGAAATTGTGTTCTAATTGTTTTTACCCCATGTTTCATGTCTCTTCATGTAAATAAACGAGAATGATAAACGGGAATAAATTTGCTCCTAACTTTTTCTGAATATTTGAGTGACTGTAGACTGTAGGTATATAGGCCTAGTTAATTCAACCTCACTGATTCAATTTGATGTTGAGGGAAATTCAAATTTATGAGCAAGCTTAGAAGTTTATTTTAGCATGGAATCGCAGACATATGGCTATGCAGGCAGTAAAAATTGCTTGGCTATAACCGGTCTGGTGAGGCTTAAAACAATACACCAGGAAGTTATGTTTTTTAAAGCAATAAAATCAAAGAGCATAAATACTGTACACAGGATGCTATAAACCCCTGTTGCACTGACAACGTGTCAGTAACCCTTACTATAAATATCTCTGACTTATTCCGGGAGCTCTGCATGATTTCGGTTGTCTGGCAACTCAGTTAAGTTCAAGGCACACACGACATGCCTGAATCAAAAGCCTTTTTCATGACATTTCTTGGTGGTGTACTTTCATGCGCCAAGGTCATCAAAACTTAATATACTGTCATTACTGATCAATATATGGCGGAGTCTGATCCATGCATTCAATCCTATCGTAGTCAATTTCATTGAAAAGCGAAGCAGTAGATAGTCCACTATGGCTATGATAGAACCTTGAGTTCCCGCGACAGAATGTAACTAGTTCTTCTCGTTTTTGTGTCCTAAACATTAGTTTTCTAGCCCTTTTCTTTCTTCTGGTGGCACAGTTGCCGAAACCGTAAGATTAAAATAATATATCTGCGTCGAAAATGAAAGCTGTTTAATTCGTCAAGATGCGAAAATGAGGCCCTGTAACCAAAACAACTTTCGGAAAAGGAGCATGCACTCCGCGTATAGTAAGTAGTAGCTACGATTCACCAAAACTACATGTTAAATTCACAAAATGTACATGATTATGAATTATTAACCTTTGTCGTTTCTGATTAAAATCTATTTGCAAAACACACTATCATTTATTACTATACTTTTGTGGAAACTTTGGACGATAATCAGCACTCATAAAGATTCGAGCATACACATCGAAAGCGTTGGAATAATAAATTCACGTGGTGTTTCCACAAAGTTAAATTATACTGATATTGATATGATATTTACCATGCAAACTTATTACACTATCATGTGCAATTCTAGCGAGATGACACAATTTAGGATTAAAAATTTTCTACCTAATGGTGTACCGATAAAATTGTCTGAAATTGTACTAGTTTAGTGTGCGCTATTTTCATGTTTTCATCACGGGCATTACGCAGAAATTGTGCGCAGTTTTCGGGCAGACTCTACTGAAGTTTTTAAGAAGTTCCATTTTTTCTTCCAATTAAGGCATGCGTGATAATACTGTTACTATATAAGTTTCTCTAAACGTATTTTGGTAAGGATTTTGCCATAAAAATAGTTGCTTGAAAATTCAAAAGGATTTAAGTGAATGTCTGCATGTACAGTATATCTCTTAAGGCTCAAGTATTATACTTGAGATATGCTCGTGATAATAAATATGATACGCTTTGTCATAAGAGAACAACTTTCAGTTACATAACGGCACAAAGTCAACAAATGTAAGTCAAGTGTTTCTTTCATATATACAGAGGTGATGAAAACGATGGAATTTACAAAAAAAACATTTCCATTAGTTCAAAATTATAAAAACAACTGCATAACTTCCTACGTATAACCTTTGTTGAAAACGTCTGCCTAAAGTCGTGCCAAAGAATGTATAAAGCAGCAGGTGAAAGAGATATATATCTTTATTTATTACTGCTGAAAACTAAACTAACCTATCAAATAATGTAAATAATCAGAACAGCTATATACTCAAATGTACGTGGTGCTATTTTGGGAACGATGTTTGCGATGCTACCTAAAGTATTTATATAACATTAAATTTTTGGTCTTCCATCAATCAAATAATTAGTTTTATAATATCGGTGTGGGGGCATGTGCATGGGTATTAAAGACCGCATTACAATTCGGTCAGCAAACGTTTGTAAGGTAACGGTAGTTTGTGAGACATAGAACATGTCAAAACCAGCTGCAAGACATAGATTAATGGACACCATGCAGTTTAATGACGTCATAATTTCGCTATAATATATATACCTGTACGTATATATATATATATATATGCATACGTATATATATATATATATATATATATGTATGTATATATATATATATATATATATATATATATATATATATATATATATATATATATATATATATATATATATATATATATATATATATATATATATATGTGCAGGTCCTGCATTAGCTACACTGTGCTGATGAGCCCCAAAAGGGCGAAACAGCCGTCCACAGCTGCTAATGTGAGCAGGACTCTGAGGTCATAGTCTATTCATGGCTCTTTACGCTGCTTCGAAACTACGACATGTAGTACGCATGCGTTTTAGAGATATGACTGACTTGTCACTTCTTCTAACAGCCATATCCGCATAGTTTCTTTTTCAGGATGGGTTAAAATATGCTACCCCATGGATGAGTTCACCTCTGAACGCGAGCTTTATCCCTTTAATTCCTTAATTCGAAGCCAGTGGACTGGCTGAGTCTTGTGTGTCAGTATGGCGTGACACAGTCGGACAGGCGAGGGGAACATACTTTACTTGTTGACATGCCACCATGGAAATTGCGTGTTTAGCATAGAAATGCGTAGGTGCTGTACTCTTCGCGCCCACATATTAAAAATGCGTGCTAAGAGTACGTTAATTTGTGGTCAAACATGTGCGCTTATCCCCCAAGCATGCAGATTAAGTTGAAAAATGAGAGCATCTGGTCTGGCAACTTCAACATGCATTTGCAGTTAGTTCGTGAAGTCTTTGAGAACTCGTATAGAACTCCATGCAGGGTTTTTTTAATAGCAACGTCAACAAAAAGTTTGGACAGCTTTATGGGAAAGATGAAACATTATCATAGGAAAATACACAAGAATGCTGAATATAAATATGTTGTTAAATAATGAAGTAATCATAATACGATGAAAGGAAATTCGACCATATTTTACTTTCATTTCATACTCAGTTTCTGAGAATATTTCTAAGAACATATGCCAGAGGTAGTACTGTACTTGTCTTAAACTGGTATACAAGTCAATCTTATAATTCGAACAACGTGATTGAGCACTGTGATTGAAGACTTTAAGGAAACCAGGAGATTGAGGAAAACACATGAAGTCTGTCCGTAAAAGAGAAATTTTCCGCATTCAAATTTTCAGAACTTATCTTTCATTTCCGCCCTTTCCGCCCACGCATATTTTCAATTTATGTTCGCATGTGGTCGAAAAAGTGTGGATGAAAAAGTTCTTGTAGCATCTTTTGATGAGGCTAGGAGATTGTTCAAATCCTTACGTAGCTAGGGCATATAGAATACGTTTACTGAAGGATTTGCATACAGGACAAAGGGATTTCAAAACAAACATTTCAAAATTTCACTAAGACTTTGTGGCATTTCGACTCCGTGTTGGATACTTCGAAAGTTTGAATGTGTCTTAATCTCAGGTGGAAATCATGCGCATGTCGAAATTCATGCCCGAATAAGTGGAGCAAAAATCTTCATTGTATTACATCTATATCAGTAGCAGCAAGGAATGGAAGAAATCGATTAAATTTCGAAAGGTTGTTGAAATTTTTATCATTGTTGACAATCTTTAATTGGCTTTCAGTGACAGCTTTCCAGAGATATTTTCTTTAATTTTGAACTATTTTAGCCTGCAGACAAAGTGCAGAAAGATCGTCTGTCCACAATTAATGGTTAACTGTTAATGAACAGATATCATTTTAAAATAAACCATCAAGACGGATTCAGTTTCTCGATATCTTGTCTTCTATCTGAGATAATCATCTTTTGAAAATAAAAAAGTATATTTCTGGGAAATTAAGTAATTTTTTTATTACGTGAATAGTGTACGTCATATCTATATTACTATATTAATCATCGTATAAAGTTTCTGTTTTCTATTTCTGTTTCATTGTCACTGTTAGCGTGAAAGATAATTCTCATTTTGTAAACTTTTCTTCCTGTTTTTAGGATGCTTGGGTATATAACATCACGACCTATTTGCATATTTTAAAGCAAATATCTGAAAAACGGGACTGTTAAGTAGGTTGATGGTTTATTTCGATAGAATGTTTTCTTGAGATCACGCTAGATTACATGGGCTATTAAACATAAGTGGCAGTGACTACTCAATAAACAATAAGCTATAATGCTACAAGTAAATTTAACGACGAAACAAAATATTGGTTCTATCATACGTAGCTGTGTTATGCGCAAAAGTTACAAAATAATAGGCGGTCACTCGTAGAGCTGTACAAAGTAGAATCAAGCTGTCGATTAAAAATGTAGCAATTAATCTGAATCTGACTGAATATGCATAATTACCTTATTTAATGAATTATGCATCACGTAGGGTAAAAATTCAAATATAAAAAGGCACAGCATTATGTCAACGTGTATGAGATTACAAAGAACGCATATATATGGACTTCTTTGGTATGTTAACATAACGTTTTTGTATATAACTATTTTCCTATTTGTTCCTTATAATAATGAATTCTACCGTTTGTGATCATGTAAAACGTACATAATCATTATATAACTCTGTTCAAGTTGCCGGCAATGTAGCAACGGAACATTAGTGATAAATCTTAATATATAAACTTGATTTGTTTTATCAGAATATACGCATTTGAGTCGCTTGCTGGGCATTGATATTCAGATTAAGCCGTATATAATCCGTTCAGGCTTCTTCAGAATATCGTGTCATTGTGTTCAAATAGCCATCTCATATGGTCGAGTATCGAGCTACCTTGATAATATCCGAAGATCATTTAGCATTTCCGTGTCTTTGTAAAAAAAGGACGGATACTTCGACGCCTGTCCCTAAAAAATGACCTTGACAATGAAGAGTCTTTAGATTTAACTTCCATGAGGATCAAACCATCGTAATATTCTATATATCATCATAAAGTAAATATTTATTTTCGTTTTCCTTGTGTTGAGTTCCCGTGAAAATGCCAGCAGTATTATTATCTGCATGTCGAATACTGGAGACCAGGACTAAAACTGGAAGGCTTCTGGAGTCAGAGGGCTGTGGGAAATGCAATGATGTAATCGATAAATCAACCCAACTCTGCACTTTCTTCAGAGTAATTTACTTTGAAAAAATTGACAATTCGCAATATGTCCTCCATATATACTACTCTATTTTCCCAATACATCAGCATGGAATCTATAACCATGGAAATATACAATTATTCCTTTCTACTCCCGGGCAATAAATATATACAATGTCCATACAACCCATGCACTATGAATTTTCGAATTTTTCCCAATTATTTTAATACATTAACACATTCAGCAAGACTCGTTGAAAATCGAAAGAGATAAAAAACTAGCCGTGCTTATACATGTCCAGGAATTGATATAGAATTCACCTGAAATAAAAATATAAGCATTTTACTTTTGTTAAAGAATCTAGAGTGGTAGAAATATTTTCAGTTTTCGCGACGAATGTCTACGACTGCCCATGCAAGGACAAGGTAGACAATTACTGAGCATTTGAAAGTTCACTCTCTCAGTTTAATACATTTGATGTTTCTTTGTGTGTTGAAACGAAATATTTTGTATGCTCTATCTAGTTTATGTCTTGTTGAATCTTGCTGTTCAGGCCATAAGTATAACAATAAGATGAAATCAAATACATGAACAACGAGACATGAACATATAACCTGATCTGTTGAGTATAAAAACTGACTATATACGATATAATTTCCAATGTGATTCTTATCTAGTGTATGTAGCTGATTAAATTCGTGCAAAGATGTAGCATTTCAAAATTTGCTTGTAGCTGATAAACCAGCACAATGTCGTTAGCAGTCGTTCTCATAGATCAGAATGGCAATCGGATACAACATGCTGTACAGTCCATGTCGGCGTTAATTAACAATTCCTTCGAAGTCCGGTTGCGTGCAGTCCACATTTGTCTATCACCGAGCCGTATCAGTAATGCGTGACGCGGAAGTTAAACGATACAACTTCCGTGCGAGCATATTTAACGTTCTTCCTGTTCCATACTACAGTTGTTCTCTGTATTTTCTAGCGTGCACTACGAAGATGGAATACCCAAGCGAAGTGTCTATTAAACAAGAAGGTACGTAGTGAATTTGTAATCATTTTTGGGACAAAGCCAAGCGGTGTGCGATGTGAAATGTTACTTCTCAATAAGCGGCGACCCAGCTTCAACTGTATCCGTACTCAAATACGCGGAGCTGTGTAGTAAATTCTTAGTACTTATTGATTGAGGCAGGACATAACAAGTAACTAATTTACTAATCGTAACTAATTTTGAACACTTAATGCTACTACAGTATAGTGCCCCAAACACAAAGTCTGTTTAATATAGCAGTAGAGATTATGATCTCATAATTTCACTTTAAACTGATACTTCGGTGATCAATGTGCATGGAGCCAGTATATTAAATCGTTTGAAGTCAACTTCGATAAAAGAAAATATTTTCTCGCCTACGTTGTTGACTTTGAAATCTTCTATAGTTTTTTAAGTGTAATGAGAACAACAGGCGTTTTGAGTAGCAAACAGTTCAAACGGTCGGTAACATAATTGTCGCTTTACCAAACATGGTTTTCACATTCGACTTACGTTGATGTTTCAAAATATTGCCTCTACTGGCAAGTTCTGTGAGTTTCCGGGTCAAATTTTAAACCGTTGCCATTCGGTTGCCTCCGAACTTTAGTCGTGCTTTTACATAACAAGGTCTATCAGTGATAGGCTCCCGCCAGCCTAGATTTTATATAGTTGGTCCCAACGTGTAGGTATTGTAATACTTTTCCTTTGGCGGTAATTTCTCGTTTTTCCCCTTAGATCAAATTTAAGCGGCTAGTTTAGCTAAAGATTTGACTCTATTGCACCGAATTGATTGCTTTCAAATGTATCAAATCTTAACTCTTTTTCTAGCAGTTTATCACCATCTTAGATTTTGGATGCTGTTAGCACCACGAACAACACTCGTATTAACACGAAATTTCTCAAGGCCTTGAATTGAATGAAACGTTATTTCCGATAGATTTGGAAATTAATGCATCAAAATGTGAAATTACTTAAAAGACCTGTAATGATGTATTATTCATTTCATCTGCGTCTTATTACGGTCATTTGCAGATTTGGTGATAACAATTGACTCTCGTGCTACATATTACATTTATTTGTACATGATTTTACGCCATGCAATTGTGAAAAACACTTGGGAGTTGATATTGCTTTACATCTATCAGGCTATTATACAGTTCCGTTTTGTTACACCCGCTCAGAGCGAGAAGATATGTTCTCTTTGATTTCATGGTGTATAATGCATAAATTATTTTGTCGACAGAGGTCGCAATAGAATAATTAAAATAGTCTTTCGGTTGGATTAAACTTGTTTTTTACGACGTCATAACTTGACTTTGTAGGCAACATTTCCGTTTCACTTTGCTGCATCCTAGAATGAGTCTGCAAAAGATTCGTGCCGTATGCAACTAAAATATTGACGGAATTTTGCCGACGAATATAGCCATCGAAAGGTCGACGTCGCCATTAGAATTTTAACACAAGATTGGAACGAATGCCAAGGTGCCGAATGTTAGATGCTGGAAAACCTTAATTGATAAACTTAGCTAATAAAACGACGTCATGTCTCGAAAACGGATGACTTAAAAAATTACTTGTCTCCTATATCGCAACGGCGTTCCAACCGCGTGAAAATGCCTGATTTAACCTCGCCGCTAAAAATTGTGATAACCTGATTCAGGAAACCTCTGGAAAAAAAAGTTCGAGTTTACTGCATTTATCTTTCTTTCACATCGCTTTAACTCCTTTGGAAACCGTCTACAGTCGCGGGAATAGAAGCACTCCGAAAATATTTGGCCACTTCATTTGCTCAAGTTTAGCAGATGCTCTGATAAATTCCTCAAAATTTCGAAAAGCTCCTTACTTTTAAGGAGCGACTTCCTGCTAATTGACCAATGAGAATGCTATATCTTATTCTCGAGCACTCTGATTGCTCAATATGACAATAAACAGGAAGTTGTCCACATTTAACTAACTTTTAAAAATTTTGAGGAATTGTTCAGAGGAACTGCCAGACTTCAGCAAATGAATTGGTCAAATATTTTCGGAAGGCTTCGATTGCCGCGACTGTAAATAATGTAATATCAATTTACTGAAGAATTATTTAATACACGATACGTGAACGACTGTCCTCACATTCTTTAAAAACAAAGTTGTTCCAGGTTCTACTGCGTTATCAAGTCTGGTAAAATCCGCTGGAAACCCTACATATGACCTACGTGCCCCAAAGAAACTTGCAACAATTAAATGCATTATAAACCGTTTAATTTAAAAACTCTTTTATTCCGTCGTCTATTGAACTATTCAATATTCTTAGTACCTAGCTTTTAGTCTTTTAACATTTTTACAGTTCCTAGTTGTACTTGTAGCTTTTTTAATAGAATAAGAATTTTTTAATATTCCTAGTTATTACATAATTTATTTGTTATTGTATGGGTGTATTTCAACCGCTTCGGGTTGCAAAATCCAATTATTGAACAAAATCCAAAAAAATACATATATACCTAATCGAAATACTTATTGAGGTACACTTCCCCTAAACAGAATGGTCTTTATATTCCCTTGGTTGACCGATGATCAGCTAGTCCATGCCAGCAGGGACGTGAAAGGATAGTCATCTATTTTTTGCTCAGAATGACAAATAGTTTATTCTACCAGGTGTATGGTAAATTTGAATTTCGTTGCAGTTTATATATGGCACAGTGGTGAGATTATGGAGATCAAGAAATGTACGCTTGAACTACTACAATTTTTCCTGTATAATCATAGTATACCATATCGCTTCACAGCTAGGGATAGCTGTGGGCATTTTCGCAAGTGGGCATCATAGCATGTTCGATGTAACATTTGGAACACCAGCAGGGGTGCTTTGTCAGATATAAAAATGCAGAGAGGCGCAGCCGAGCGTTTTTTATCTGATAAATCACGAACTGCGAGCATTTTTAAATGGCCTCAAAAACGACCCATTGTTAGTGTATTTAACAGAATAAATTCCGGCAAAAACAATAACTAACCTCATATTTTCCCATTAAATGAATCTACTGATATAGAATAGAATTTTTGTAGATTTCTCCTCTTTTGCATATTTAACTTTGATT
Organism: Muricea muricata; assembly: GCA_963855995.1. Taxonomy (NCBI): domain Eukaryota; kingdom Metazoa; phylum Cnidaria; class Anthozoa; order Malacalcyonacea; family Plexauridae; genus Muricea; species Muricea muricata. The sequence goes on along the minus strand of OY979723.1, from coordinate 7,029,448 downwards.
TTCTCGTTATATATAAGATGTATTTTCTCAATTACTTTCTCGTTTGAATTTTTATATCCGATACAATGTGTTATATATCACCTGTCTGGGTTGGTTTACTTATTAATTTCTTTCATCGATCACTATTGCCGCAGTGGGGGTCTATGGGCATTTCTCGCGTATATTTATCGTAAACATGCATGTTCAAATTGCCCAATCACGAACCTGTCAAACATTCCCATTAACTTTGTGACCCATTCTCACGTACCAAGAGTCTTCAACGTCCCCGAGTAACCTTATTCATGAAATTAGAATTGTCAAATGATGTTGTTTCCTTGCTATGCGATCACACTTTAAGTTAGGAAGTATTGGCATTTTTTCAAGAAACGTACCCGAAAATACGAATCAACTAGACGATTAGATATTAGACCCATTCTTTATTTTATTTGTCTACCTCCCCACAGCTCTTCAACATAGGCGAGTAAGCTGCCCCGTAATTAAAAAAAAATCATTTCCAGGTAATGCCCTGAAATAATATCTATATATGGCTACTAGAGAACACACACTAAATGAACCCATGTCTTGTCCGGCTATCGGATTTTAAGATAACTTCTGCATATATTTCGCGTTCATACTTAAGGACCTAGCTATACAGCCTGCATGCTGTGCGACTCAAAAGAAGTAGTGTCTGTGTATTTACTATGCAATACCAGGGGCAAGTAAGTTTGATCGTGTAGTGTATACAGAAACTAACTGGACATCTACCTGAAGAGTATACCGTAATATTCGTGACTATTTATAATAACAAGATTAATTGGCAGACATTTTGAAAAAAAAACCGTTGTAAATATCATAGCCGTAATAATATCATTTATATAAATATGAGTCGTCTTTTTTTTGAAAAGCTGTTGCTAAATATTCTGTAAAAATATCTTCCACTAATTTTCTAAATTCTTCGTCTAAGTTGCCTACTTAATTAGCTCGGTTTTGCTCTGTATGCACGAGAAACGCTTATTTCTGAAACTCGTTACATTTAACGTTTAATTTATTAAAACAAAATATATTAACGTCATTTTTGGTGTTGAGGATCCTTATTCCCATCCCCAATCCAAATTTTGAATAAATTCCACTGTCCAAATGCACAAATTCCATAGTCCTAGTGGCCAATGAATCTCAGTCCCAGTGGACAGAATCTACAAACTGTCAAAATACCGGAAACTCTAAGCCTTATTCTCAGAACATATCAAAATTTACTGCCGGAGTTCCGCTATAGTAAATTAGATTAATTAGATTTGTTCGTTATCGTATTTTTTGCTTTCTTACTTTGATCTTCGAATAATTCCAGGAAAAAATCAACAAGTCCAATAATTTTTGTTGCTACTTTGATTCGATATTTACTTCTTTAATTCAATATTTTTAATAATAATAATAAAAATATTAATTATAATGCATGGAGTCATTTTGCTCAAGGGACTCGAATCGAGTCATTGAAAAGCTCAGGTCGACTCGACTTCAAGTCAGTGGACCGATTTGTGATAACACTGTTAATTTCTGTCCTCTGCATTTATTTAGAAAACGAATCGGTGCAAATACCAGCTAATAAACCATGGACATCGAAAAATGCCATTCATTTATGGGAATTTTTACTGGAATTACTATATGACAAGGAGTGTGAATCGCTGATATGTTGGACGAAAGCTGAAGAATTCGAGTTTAAGCTGATGGACCAGGAAGAGGTGGCGAGAAGGTGGGGCAACCTCAAGCACAAACCGAGGATGAACTACGACAAGTTGAGCCGAGCCTTGCGGTATTATTATCAGAAAAATATCATTAAAAAAGTAAGTTTTTAATAAGTTCTTTGCAGGATTGCGCGGTGAACAGACTTCGGACTGCAGACAGGCCTAAGAATAAATTTTTCTACTAATTTTTGGGAAAAAACCGACCAACAATTAGGCTAAAACCTTATGGTCATGCAATCTTTCTTGTAGGGCTTTTGTAAACAGCCCGTTAAATCGAAGATTTAACTGCATAATTTTATATTTCTAGCAATCTACCTGCATAATTTTATATCATATTATAGATAAAACGGGAAAGGAACTTGCATACGAGGCTTCGCGTCCGTTGGCTTGATTTCCGCTTCGACAATGTCCAAAAATCATCAAAACATCCATGTACGAAATTTACGTAAACAGGAAAAGTGTTCCATGCTTATGTTAAAAAAAACAAACAACAGGAAGTTTCATTTTCCCTACAAGCACGTCTCAAACACATTTTTAAGTCTTCAATTTCAGCCTTGTCATTTGAAGGCATTCCACTAAGCGATTGTTGTGACTAAATAATGTACACTCACGATTTCTACTTTGCGTGCAACATGTAAATTCCTTGTCCTTTGATGAGAAATAAGGCCAGCGAACTATTTCCGCGACAACGTATATCCTGCATGGTTTGCCCATTTTTGGGAATCGTGGGAAACACTGCAATATCTGTCTGGCGTGCCCGCCTTTGCCTGCCCAACTTTGATATTAAAGCCTATCACTTTGGCGAAAGGTGACTAGGAAGTAGTGTGATATAACACAAAACACAATCCGAAGATTAGCATCTTGAAACCCAAAATATGAGTTAAGCAAGAAAATTGAGTAAGTAATATTTCGACTTTGTAATAAAATCGAAATATTACTTACTCAATTTTCTTGCATAACTCATATTTTGGGTTTCAAGATGCTAATCTTCGGATTATGTTGTGTGTTATATTTTTTGAAATTGTCGGCTGGTATTGGCTTTTAAGTAGTGTGATTTTGGAGCGAACTCTAGACGGAGAACAATGTTTCCATAAAAGGCCCTATATACATCTCTAGTGCAGTGACGCAATGTTCTACATGTTCTACTTATCCATATTAGCGAGTAAAAATTTAGGTTATATAACATAAGCTAGCAATATAGAAAATATTTTTTGTCTTAAGTTTCTACCACTATAAAGACGACAAATTTTTGCAAACATCACGTCGTCACAGTGGATAGGATAGTTTTTGCGAGAAAATGTACTTTAGTAACAATCGTCTATAAAGCCTATTACTTATTATGCTGTGAGCGTGTTGTCCTAACAGCGTGATAAATATAGCAAAAATAACCAGACTACGTGCACACAGACGCAGTTTCGTTTTCGAACGTTTTCATTGCCTGACATAATTTAATGAAAACCAGCGTAAACCTCGTCCCTGGACAGGAATTAAACACTTTTTATAGTTGATATTGCTTTTATTTTGATTTTTTCTAACGCTCGAAAAGTACCTCGTCAGCACGTAGTTTTATACTTAAGTAAGCACGACCGTGTCATCATTTCGCCTTGTAGACCTAAGTTCTCTATTGCGTATTTCGCAGGTGAATGGCCAACGTCTTGTCTATAAGTTCGTCAACCTTCCGCATGGTTATAAACCAGTCAAGAAATTGGGTTCAGCTCGAATACGGCAGCTGGCAACAAACCATGACGACGTCAAAAAACGGGATTCAGTTGCCAATCGCGATACCGCTCCCCCAACAATGGCGACAAAAACGTCGGTTATTAAAAGCGTCTCTGATGTCATTAACACACCTACCAGTCGTGAAATGTCGTCTTCCGCTCGAGAAATTTCCCTTCCAGCTCGAGAAATTTCGCCTTCAGCTCCAGAAATGTCGCCTTCTCGGAAAAGTCCTGTGTCAACCATGCCTTTGTACGAACCCATCTCGACGATTGGCGAAGGATACGCAAACACGCAACCAGTGTATCTTCAACCAATGACGAGCCTTTCTGGCGCATCAAAATTGTGCGCATGTCATCCGTATACGTTTCTTCAACCAATTGCGCGTGCATTGGGCACGGACGCTGTAACCCGACAGACATTCACAGTCTTACAAACTCCATGTTGTGGAAAGGTTGCTCTTACCCCCCTGTCGGGACATCCAGTCATCCTAGGTGGGGCGGCGGCAACGATCGCTGCACCTTCGGTTGTACAAGTTGCCTCACCGGAAGGTCGCGCGCAAATCATCGAAGCGTAGGGGTAGGAAAAGGGTAAAAACAATCAGAAGCTCAAAGTAGCTCAAAATATAAGCTTGTACGTGTAATATTTGCACTGGAGAACTAAACGTATACGTTCACCGTAAATTTCCTCACCTTGACCTTTACTATCTTCTCCGCTGTCGATTATTCAGTGTGCGATGTTATCCTGGGTTTTTGACAAAAACGAAAACTAATTTCAAACGTATCCGCTAGGAAAATGTGAGATAAATCAACGCAGGTTTACAAAACCTTGTTATGACTCTTCAGTTAAACGTGCAAATATTACACCTAAAGGCTGAAACATATTTGGAGTTATTGTGGTGCAGTTTAGGCAAATAAGACGGTAACGTAGCGACGACGGCAACAAATTTAAATTTACCATTCAAATTTAAATATCGACGACATTTACGTGGTACCATGACGTACTGCATGACTTGATTAACTTAAAATTGAAAGAGCTGTCGTCAACTGAAAAATATGAAAATGTTTAATATGACAATTGAAAACACTTTTACGATAAGTTCGGAAAATTTTGTTGTGACATTTCTCGTCGTTTTGCCATCTTATAGTTACGGATCCAGCTATTCTATCATAGTTGATACAGAAGAGATTAGAAGAAGACTGATAATGATAACGTCATTGGTATTAAACACTGATTTGTGTATTATTAGCTTAAGGATAGTAAGATTAAGATTAAAATTACCTTAAGATATACCACCTCATAAGGTCGACCACACGGTCAGAATTTCATCACAAAAAATGAGTGCTTTTTTATCAGTGCAGTTGAAAGTCTTTGAAACCTTTTAAGACAAAATCCTTAAGCGATGCTATATATGTCATAAACTGGACTCTTTTAAAACTGGAAGCTTTTATTCCTAGGAGTAAATTCTCAACTAGTCAACGTTGTTCCTATTCCCTAGCTGTGACGTTAAAATGAAGTATTTACGACGTAGAATGTATTTAATTTCCAGTGTTTGGAGACAAAATCGTCTTAGCTGATTCACAGTTAGCAGAAGAGCGAACCACTTGGGGCTCATTAGAATTAAAATAGAATTCATTATCTATGTTTTTGTTCTGGTTTATGCAGGAATAAGTTTCTTCGTCGTCACCTTACAATGTATATCGTCGTGCGTATTGTATTCTTGCTTAACTAACCAATAGCTATGCTTCAGAAAAGTTAGCTATCCGCTATAGAGGGCAATTCAAGAATTGCTATACTGGTGCATTTGGTAAGAACACGAGCACACGTGACGATGAATGACTAGATTTCTACATAAAGGTTGAACAACATAGATGATGAGATATATACTTATTCTAAAGAGTTTTCGAGCCATCTCTATAAACCATGGCTGGTTTGAGCAGTATCATAAGGTTTTTGAAAATAGAGCGCATAAATTATTTACTGCATGACGTGTCGACCTGGTGACGTCGTACATCTAAGTTGTAAAATAGAGAGATCCTATTATTCCAATACGACACGACCGAGGAAAATTAATGGTTACTGGTATTAGCTAGCATAATGGTACATTTGATGACACATTAGTTAAAATAGAAGAGTTATTTATACAAACATCATTCGTCAGCTATTTGTGAAACAATACTCGCAATTCATCGTATTCTACGCGTAGTTTGTAGTACTGATCTAGTCATTTTGTATAGTATCCAAGTTTATAGTTGCTACTTTATTGGTGTATGTTTAATAATTTAAGTTAAAGCAAAATAACACAAATTTGAAATTATATTTGATAAAATAACGATTTTCAGTTTTTTTGTTGCAATTATATATGTATTTGGTTACTAAGTACATTGCAAAAAATGTCACAATTTAATTTCTTATTTCAGGAAAAGGTTATTTTAAGAAAGTTATATCACTGTGTATAATTAGGTAGGAACATCGCGTATTATAGACTTATAGTGACATTGCTATTCACCACAGTTAATAAAGTGTGTGGAGATTGGACACTCAGCCCTAACACAACAAGGCCTATCTGTACGATACGATTTGTCGATTCTTACTCTGGTGCATGTGGTCGAAAACACGCGTAAAACACTTCATAGTTCAAATCCGCCATCAGCGAATGAGTAAAATCCGACAACAGCACTCGTCTTCATACGCCAAAGTGAGCATCGTATACGACAAATCGCATGGCGTAGACGGGCCTATAAATCAATGCTATTCAACATAGTGCGAATCAAGAAAATAGTGATGCCAAGTTTGGCCAATTGTTCGCGTTATGCATGAACAAACGAGTCCAAGATTTTAGCATAAACCTGAAGAGTAACATAGATAACGAGTTCTATAAGGAACCCTCCCAACCATGTGCAATTCTATTAACTGTGTATCCACCATAAAAATTAAAAGGAAGGTAAAATTTTACTTGCATTCTTCTCAGGAAATTTATATTTTCTGATGTAGCCAAAAAAATTATATTTTCTGTTGTAGCCAAACCGGGCAAGATGAGGAATATTGATTTCCGGCCACAATTGGAAACGACCCAAGACCTTCTAATTATTACGTAAACATTAACTGTTCCAATCGGTCCACTTATGGCTTTAATTATCTACGATCTAACTGTAAGTGATCCATTAACTTTCATGCAGCCTCTATTTATAAAAATTATGCTCGGACCCATTTGGTTTGACGTGGCGCGCGCTTGCGCGTAAAGGCCCACACAAACCGGACGCGACTTGCCAATGCGACTTTTCTATTTTACTATCTATCATAAACGACTTGCCTAACAACCTAACCACCTCAACTGGTGTCAGTTTACAAGTGCTGTCTGTTACCAGAAAGTCACCTTTACTTTATCAATATAATCTTGATAATAAAAACTGCAATTTTCTGATGTAGAGGTTGATCTGGGCACTACAATCGGCTCATAGCTTTTATGGAACAGTCAGGTGAACAAACTGCGCTCAAAAGCCAACGAAATGCTCCAGTTAGTTAGACCTTCTACGATACAGATGACCGGTACCAATTGGAGGAAACTTCTATACCTCAATCTTGTACGAAGCAAATTTTCATAAGCATCACAAGCTTGGTGTCCACAATCTGCTAAATTAATAGAGGACATCGACCGAGAAGAGACACCAAATATCCAAACCTTGGGTTTGTCACCAACGTTTCATACACAGATAGACTCCTTCAACTAGAAGTATTACCTCTCTCATATTGGCATGAACATTTGGATTTAGTTTCTTTCTACACGATTATTAATAATCACACGTACATCGACAAAAGTGCACCAATTATGGCTGGATCAGGAATTACAAGGAGTAAGACAGACAATCTAATTAGACTTGTACTACCATTTGCTAAAACGGTAACCTACCAGTCATTATATTTTATAAGACCTTGCAAAACGAGGAACATTTTAAGTAGAGAACTCCGTAGCAGAGGTATCATCATAAGCAAGCGCTTTTGAGTATATTAGATCTAGACGATCCACGCACATGGAAATAAATCCGTGTGTGTAAAATGTAAAAGGGCTATCGGCTGTTGTTAGCTGTCTTATAACATCATTATTGTATCTTTATTAACTCTAGTTTGTACAGTACAATATGGTATTATGGGATCGCCGTAATTAGGGAAACCTGTCCAAATGTCCTGGCCCTCTCTAAATATTGTTTTAAATAGTAGCCGAATCTAATTAAATCATTAAGTCACATCTTTTCCAGTTCGAGCATACCAGTTTTAATGATACGAACGACCGAGGCTAATAGAAAACCGTAAATTGAATGATTGATAAACTGAACGCTCAAACTATTTGCACATCATACACAATCTATACACAGTTTACAGTTTCCATTCATTTCCAGTACGTTTTTCGTAAATTGGCCACAATATCTTTGCCAGGTCGAGTATAGCAATTAATTGGGTTGAATTGGATGATAAACTTAGCTATCAGACTACTAGCTCAGCTCACACACCTTAGCTCTCAAACTGCTATCTACGGTTCCCTTTCCCCCGGTTCATTATACCATAAACCCCAGTTCATCATACCTCTAGAAATCATTTATATGCCATAACCGCTCGCCACTGATTTTCTTTTAAAAATTGGATATCTCATCTTGCCCAATTATTTATTTTATCAGTTGATTGGTTACGATTGGTTACGAAGCGTCATAGTTTCGGTTATATACTGTACATATTGAGTAACGTGACCTAAAAATGGATTTTCTCATTTTTTCTACCAATATGTTTTACAATACATTCATAAATGAATGTGAGGAGTATGTATAATGCCCTATGGTGTTACTTGATGCCCCCTCCCCTTACCAGTGGTTGGTGGTTACTAACCATGACACAAGAACACATTCCTTTTCACTAAACTTGTTTTCACTAACACTGCTTACATATTTAAAATAGTGAGGGGGGGGGGGGGGAAAGGGGTGCATCTACTGATTTATGCTGCCACTAATTTCTTCAAAAAGGCCAAGCACAATCTAGATCTCAAGTTAGAAATTAAAATGTTCTGCAGGGTCTGACCAGCTTTGATGATCAATTTATTACTGATTTGCTTCACATGTAGCAGCTAGGCTCATAATACTTTCATTACTGAATGTAAAGAGACACCCCCCCCCAACCACACACACATTCCTTTTGTACAAAATATGCTTTTACCTTTTTGGTTTAGACTTTAGACACTTAAAATGAAGCAGGGGATGGGTTTTCAGGTTAATTTGTTAAAAAGACCTTTAGTTATTACAAAATTCTAGATCTGAAGTGAAAAATGAAAATGTTCTGGACTGTCAGACGAGCTTTCATGGTTTGAAATCATTATATGCTTGACATGCAGCAGGCTAGCTAGGCTCCGCACTGTGCATGTGATTTTTGATGCAGGAACACAATATATGTTTTACAAAAAATGATATTTTAGCTACTAATGGATACTAACTCAGAATTTTGTTGATCTCTAAAAAGTAAATTGAAATAAAGCATCATGCGTTGACAAAATCTCCAGTCCAGCTTGCGGGGGTGCTCCATTTAGTGCATTTGAATATGAATGAGCTTATTTTGCCTTATTCATTATCAAGAGCCTGGCAAGCTACTGGCTGGCCTGCTCCCCATATGGCATATATGTGAATAAAATTTCCAATATAATAGAAAAGTGTACATGGCCAACTATCAATATTTGAGTCTGTGAGGCTGACTGAAGTTCTCATTTAAACACAGTACCGACACTTACACTTGTACTAGATGTTACAGTACTATATCAAGTTTTAGGTTAATGCTCCTAATGACCAATGCATGGTAAATACTCTTAAACTCTATAAAATATTTTATGTAGCATGAAACTGACATTTATCTCATATTAAACGGCAAAATACACATTAATTTAAAATATAGGTCACTAAAAATAAACTAAATAACCGCACCAGAGATTATGCCAGAACATTTTGTAGACACAGGAAAGGCACTAATGTGATTTACATCAATTGATTAATGCCAAGTTTGCAAAAATTAATGATTATTAATTATAAGACAGTGTTTAATTCTGAATTAATGAAAAATTCAAATGATAAGCATATATTAATTTATAAGCTTGCAGCTTGCTAATGCTACATACAGCACTAATCAAATTATTAGGACTTCTAAATATCAAGTATTATCAATACCAAGTAATCATGCAGTACTAATTTGTCCAAAACATAAGTATCCTATTTAGTTAGAAGGATCCCACTGGAGCATCATCAGCCTAATTTTCCTTATCAGTCTAGTCTGCCCTGGGTAGGATTTCACATGCTGAAATTTTCCTACTGTTATTTTGTTATACATTTTAATAGCATGAAGGGCACATAGGAAACTTATGATTGCAAACTGATTTGCTACAAAGGTAATTGCATGGTTTTTTAGAGCCCAAATAAACAAGAATCCATCATCCCTTGCGCAATAGCTTATAGTTCACAGTTTACGATTTTGGAAGGACAGCCTTAATTGAAATAGTATATACACAAGTATACAGTCATCTTTAAATAAGTGATGAACTTTCTGAACAAATAATTGTGAAACAAACTAACATAAAAGACAACATGTACAGCTATAAACATGACTGAAACATTTTGAAAAGGAAATAATAAACACAAACAAGACAGTGATGAAAAAGTGATGAGAAACACGTAGGTATGTGATTACTTGCAGGAACACATAGGTATGTGATCACTTTTTGACTTTTTAATTGAATAGTTTGATGTAGTTTAGTTATAATAACCAAAAAACATATCACTGTCAATGAGAATAAAACCAGAACTGCATACTCATGTCCCCACGGATTGTCGAAAAGCTTCGTACACTGCAGAATTTGCTTGATCGTACGAAAAACTGCTTCGAGCGTGTAGAGCTATCTTGAATCGGCTTTGCTGTGATTGTGCTGTTACCTCGAGATATTTGCATTTGAATTAGGGCACTTGTCCCCTCAGTGACTTGCCTTGTTGTTTATTTATACCAGTACCACATGTGCCTGAAATGTCAGTGCCGAAAAGCACCTGAAATCGAACAAAGTGCCACAAAAGTTCTAAATAATACATGCTAAGCTTATGCTGTTCATAAAATATCAATATTTAATGCGAATAATAAAAATTTGTCCGTTTTTCTATTACGCTATTCAAATATATTATATAATACTCAAATATTCAAAATGGCTGCAGTTGCAACAACTGTACTACAAGAAACAAAAGAAGATTGGGCTGCATGTTACATGGTGGAATTCTCATAGGGTTGCAGTACTCGGCATGCTCAGCATGGCCCTAATGGCACTTTAACAACGTACTGGTACAATACTACAATGTAACGATATGTACTTACACACCAGCGTGCATTCCATGTAAATCGTACGCCGGATACTGGACAAGACGCTTGTACCCTTACGCCAATAGAGCTGAAAAGATTTATTTGGCCTATTTTTGTACGCCGGTGTACATTTGATACCGAAATCTAGTAAATAGTTCAAACAGGGTTATTGAATCTTGGACTACCTAAAGGTTTTGCTGTTAATGTTATTAGCGCAAATAAGACGAAAAGAAAATGAAATCAATACTACAAATAATAGCCCATTGTTGTATAACATAATCATTTGCTAATAAAGCTGTTTCTGTGATTCCACTTCTTACTCTGTACCGGTATACTAAAAACTTTATACAGACAGACTTTTGGTTCCACCAAAAGCAAAAGGGCAGGCCGGGTGAGAGTAGATGAGAGTCTGTAGTCACACGATTTTACTTTATTTTTAATCAGCTATTGTAGTACTTGTTGCTTTTTCAACAAAAGGATAGCCAAAATACTCTTTGTTTATTTTTTCAGTGTGAAACTTAAAATGCCCTCAATGAAAATTCGTGAATGCAAACTTCGGCCTTAAACTATGTGTTCAGATGTTTTTCTCATTGTTTGGAAGGAAACAACTAAATTTAAACAAGTAAATTTTATCGTAACTAGCGATGCCCATAATAAATTTTGTGAAATGTTATACATCTGCTAAAAATGGGCAGCGTCCAGTATTACTATCGACACGATCAACAACTTTAGAAACATTGTACGTATTAGCTCTGGAAGAAAAAAACGTAGTGATTCGATGTGCTTTTATCTTGCCGTCACCCTTCAAATATAATTGAACACTTTCTTTGATAATGCCCTCGCACTTCCTCAGTGATGGTAAGCACCAATTTAGCTTCGTTCTGCGGGCAAGCGTGTCATTTGCTTGGCCGCCTGACTGTTGCTGGGCCCGCATTGCGCTGTAGTAGCTCTCAGCGATTGCCTCTGGCCCACCTTTTGCCAAGACGACATCAACCATCACACATGAAGGTGCTTTTGCTATTGAATACACTTCTTCCTGGGAATAAAATGAAGCATAAACGCTTTGTTCGTGCAAGCGGACAGTATGCTCTTCCCCATCGTTATACCTCAAAGTGTACATCACATCAAATAAGCTGTCTGGATTGCTTAGTGTAAACTCAACAAGATCAGCAGCTCTTTTCTTTAACGGATTATTGCACTTATCTATGAACCAGTGAGGACGAAATCTATTCCAGACACCCGCAAAAACAGCTTCCTTTATGCGCAACATGTTTCGATGAGCCAAACGTTCGTCGAAGTCCATACCCGATGAGATAATGTGGGGGAGATTAGAGATACTCTTCATGACAACTTTGCTTTCCTCCACGCCATAGCTTTCATATTCACCTTCACACACTGAGAGCTTTACGTTTCCGTTTTCTTGACGGTGACCACATTGCAGACTCACTAAGCTACCTGCATCAAAGATTTCAAGCTGCGCCAAAAATGGCTTTGAAATTACAGAGTTAATTCTGCTGTCCACAGCATTCATTAGATCTAGTGCGAACTGATTATGATCGCATTCTATATCTTCCTCTTCTCGCACTTTCCAAGTGTAAAGTTTTGCTGAGTTGCCAGGAGTATTATGGTCGGAATCAGTTTTGGTTATGAGCCAGCCTTCCAAAAGATCCACTCCTTGAAACTGACCCCCAGGTTTGATGGAAGATTTAACTTTTGCCAACCGTTTGTAGAATGCTTGATCCCCACGGGAACCTTTTTCTATCTCTGATTTTACTTTTGGCCACCATAGCTTTAACTTCCACACTGGGCAGTCGAGTGATTGCACACGAAGCATGAGATTAACGATTGGCTCGAGTGTATCAAGAAAAGCCAGCAAATCAGATACAAAATCTGAACCCAAAATCTTGTATTGGGTCTCTTCGTCTTCGTCCCTGTTCGGGTTTAAAAGGTCGAATGCCTTGCAGAACGCATTGTAACTTCGCTCGATTTTGGTCCACTGCTCGTATGAAGAACTGGTAAAGCGTTGTGTGGCATATGACACTGGTCTCAGTACATCTTTGTCTACCAACTGAAGAAACGCGAAGCCTTTTCCATGTGCAAGTAAAGTATTAAAAACATTACAGCGCTTAATAAACCTTTGGAAGTGGATTCCACTTGGTGTTTGGGAGTCCTTCACATCCAGAACACCTAAATTTATTAGATGTGCTGCGTCCCACGTAACTGGCAAGGACATGTCAACACAATCTTCAGCTTCGACCCCAAGAGTTCTTTCGATAAGCTTTTCACGAAATCCACTAGCTTGGTGATAAGGACCATCAGCAGCTACCCCACAGAGTCTTGTAGTGACATCCTTAGCAAAGTTATCTTCAATAGCTTGAAGAAGGATATCGGCAAGTTTTTCATATGTGGCTGCTTGAAATTCATTGTAGATCACTGGCGCTGCAACTGGAATAGGACAAGGCGTTCCTTTGTTGTCACGAGCGACAATGAGAACTGCCTGATTGGTCGTTCTGGATGGCGTTGCCTTGTCCACGGTTGCCCAGAAATGGGGCGGTAAGAGGGTGGAAGTAAGTGGTTGCATCAACCATTTCTTCATTCTTGCATTCACGGTGATTTCCAGGCAAGAAAGAATGTCATTAAAATTGTTTCTTCCATGCCCAATGGTACCTACGTTTGCAGAACAGCTGGCTAAAAAAGAAATTAATGTTTCCAGGTGTTTTCCAGCTGCTCCCATTTTGATATCAACAATCGCTGCCCGAAAAATATTTGATGTGTTTGTGACTTGCTTTTCTTCCAAGACTTTCCGTTGTTTGTAGATCTCCATTGCCTTTTTGTGTTGTTTTGATCCAATGCCAACGAGACACAAATGCTCACTACAGGCGTTTTTTTGATGGTACCATGTTTCGTTGTGGCCTTTTATAAGAGCTTGTGTTTTATCCTTTTTCAAAAAGATTCCGGTAGCCAGAGTACCGCAGCCGGACGAATTTAGGACTTTTTGAGCCTGCAATGGAGTAAGTTTTCCCAAAGAAGGTTTAGCTTCTTGGTGTAGCAGGAAGCAAGGAAGACAACGTAGCACTGCCGTTTCGGTAGGTTCATCGTAGAACCATTGAAGAAGAGGCGAAGCATCACCCAATTCAATGATATTATTTGCCTCCCGTATTTTATTCACCGATATTCTAACTTCACTGTCCTCGAAAGCCAGTTCGGTCAAAGATGCATGATATTTGTTGATATTGTCCATCTTTATGGATAAGTTGGAAATAGCATCCATTACCTTTTCAAGTGTTTTCAAGTGTTTCAAGTGCAGAGTAACATAGCAGCGTCGACTGGCTCTTGGGTGCTAGTTTGTGCTTGTTTAGGCTTCGTCCATCATCAACCTCTTCACCCAGGACTCATGAGTGTGAATTGAAGACGGTATGTCTTTTTCTTCTAAATCTTGAAACGAATCAGACAAAAAATCATGGAAAGACTCTTTAGTTGAATCGTCAATTGACAAAGACTCGACATTAGACACTGAACAAACATCCGATTTGTCGGGAAGAGACTTTTCTTCGAGGCGAAATTCCAGTTGGGACTGCAAAGCATCTGCTTCAATTTCCAATGTTTTTCCTATTACTGTCTCAGTAGAATCGCTTTTTTGAAAATTTTCTGTTTCCACATATTTCTTTCTTAACTCTTGCACATCTAGTGCATTTGAAGGGACAAATTTGCACGTTTCTTGATTAGGTGGCGCGGGCCACCGATCTTTATGGCGTCTTATGCTTCATGGATCAATTCTGCAAATACTTGCACATTTTTCATCCATCTTCCTCTGTAAGGATAGCTCAAAGCAATGAAGGCAAATGTACTTGTGTGTATTTTTGTCTTTTTTTTCCAACAATTGTCTTCTTTTCTTCTCTGGAATAACCACTTTTTCAGCAGGACAGCTTTTTTTCCAATCCCAAACCAACTGCCTCTTTTGTGTGGAGTTCACTTTATCACATTTTGGTTTTCCTGGAATAATATTTATTTTACTTTTTGCATGACACTTAACTTGATTACAATTACAACACAGCAAATTACTATATACATTAATCCTGCATTTCTAGTATTCTCAACTTAAATAATTTCTGAAAAAACGTACCTCCAGCAATACTGCATGTGTTGCAAACCACTTTTTGTCCATAGCCCTCCTCCCCGACTGGTGTTCCACATTTGAATAAATGGACCCACTTGTTGCACCTGGTGCATTGATGGGCTTGGCCCACTACTGAACCACAGACATGGCAATTACTCTCATCCATCTTATAAGATTGCACATGAAATGAGAAAATGATAAAAAATTATTGGTACCAACTGATTGTTTACATCATTTTTACTTTTGCATCATGCACCTTGCACAGGGATTTTTTTAATAAGAAGAATGGAAGTTGATACAGTATAGGACATGCATATTCAAATATACAATTTCCCATTTCAAACTTATAAAACCCACACTTGGGAAAGTTGTACACATGACACATCTTGTGTTATGTTCCATTTTTATAATATTCAAATTTACACGTTTGGGATTTTTTAAAAAATCCTGTGATTTGTTAATAATTTCAGATTTCATATTAATCAATTAATGGAAGGATTTTCAACATGGGAATTAAACTCTTTCTGGAGTTTTACAGTTCTCTAATTCATGATTCATGTAATCCATATACTAATGAGAAATAAATCTTGCATGCATGTAAATATCAGTAAATGGTAGTGTGTGCATGGATTACATGAACCATGAATTGGAAAATACTAGAAAGAGCTTATTTAATTTGGTTTCAAATAAGTGAAATAACAAGTATGTCAAGATAATGTAAATTTATTTTAGTGTCTTGATTTGGAGTAATTTACTCTACAGAACTATTTATGTTATGTATCCGAGGGGCAGGTAGTAACTGTATCACAGTATGCAAATAAGCGCTTTCTATATACATATTAATCAACTAACCAGAGAAAATTTGCGTAAATACTTAAAGGTAGGTTACAGTCACTTCTGCGCATGTGCCATAGGTTTGTTATGAGGAGCCTCCTCATAACAAGTTTCCAGTCCCATGGCATAAATGAAAACGTGCGCGGCCGTCTGAATCGTTCTCTGTTGTATTGCAAGGAGCGATGGCGCATCAAGTCCTGTCATAAAAATTGTTGCTTTGAGAGTTTTAAGATCAAACAATTAACATTGGATTCTGGAAACGCGGCAAATCTCGTCGCCTAAAGGTTTAATTATTCGCGTTCGGTAGCTTTTGCTTCAGATTCTGTGGGTTTCGTTCGAGACTTCGAGTCATCTTTACAAACTACAGCACTACAGAATATTCACGTGTCACGACATGCTCACAGGCTCTGTCATGCAATGTGGTAAGAAATATATTGTATTACTTTTAAATAATAAGGAAATTTTAAGCTAGTTACGCTAGCTGAGTTCTACTAATAGTATGCAGGATGTATTTAGAAGTTGACAAGTATATTTAAAACATGAAACAGTGCGTAAGAGAGTGTAGAGAGGAACCTTACATGCAATCACAATTTTGGCGGAGAACTAATTTAATTTTATCAAAACAAAATCACGATACTGTATATCACTCAATGTTGTGGATATGATCTATAACATAGCTAGAAATACATAGAGGATATTACACGGTGCATGGCGCGAAGATATTATTTACGAGTGTACAAGGTGTGAAATAAATTATACATTTTATATGCGCCATGTAGAATATGCAATTAAATTGTCGTATTCTCGATTCCAGACTTACATATCATGATGAGGATACATTAACTGGCAGCGAATGTGTCGTTGGCGAAGACACAGACACAGTAATAAAATTGAAAGAACAGTGATGAAAGCAAAAACTCATGTGAAAAATTCACAAACAATATTTATTTGATTTTACTATACAAAATTAGTTCACAAAATGGAATCAATAAGCATTTAGAACTGTAGCTTGTGTATGTGTATATAAACGTTCATAGCATGTATACAAGGTCTACGATGATATTAGACAAAGTGTTATATTTCAATGTAAGTAAAATAATAAAATTATCCAGGTGCAAATACATGAAAATGTTGCCAGGATTTTTTACATAATCGGGCGGTTCGCACACGCGTATTTTGTTCTGATTCAGCAGGAGAGAAAATGAGCGACAATTACTGTACGTCAAACATCAGGCTAAATTCTCGATCAAGCAACAAAAATCACATCTATGGCGTGCACCTAGACGAGAGCATTATATCGTGTTTATAAGATATAATATCACGACGAGAGCACATATTGTGCATATATTGCATTATATTGAATCTGGGATTATAATATGTAGTAAAAAAACTGTATACAGTATAACAGTTTGAAATATATTTCAGGTTACTATGCTTGAAACACAAACTAACACTTCCAGAGACATCAACCGACAATTTTAGTACCGGATATTCAAACTCGCAATTTCCGCATCTCGCTTCGCGGCTTTGAATTCACTCATTACTTTGAATTTGTTTGGGAAACGGATTGTAAAAGGTACCATAGTATTGAGTCAATGGAATCGAGAATACGACAATTTAATTGCATATTGTACAGGGCGCATATAAGATGTAAAATTTATTTCACACCTTGTACAAGCGGTTGAAGCCTGCACTCAATATCTATGTATAACTATATGGTTATGGCCTTATGGGAGTTTCACGGTTCACCGTAAACTAAAACACTCGTAACTCCCATATTTTCACTAGTGAAGACATGAAAAAATATGTAACGCTTGAAAAACGCGTGCATTTTCCCCTGGGATTTACATGTTCTCTGTTCGCTTGTTCCAACCTGAACGTGTTGAAAAAAATATTGTTTTCACCACTCGCAAATAATATCTTCGGCTTCGCGCCATGCACCGTGTAATATCCTCTATGTATTTCTAGCTATGTTATAGATCATATCTACAATATACTCATTGAGTGATATACAGCATCGTGATTTTGTTTTGATAAAATTGGTTCTCTGCCAAAATTGTGATTCCTCTCTACACTCTCTTACGCACTGTTTCATGTTTTAAACATACTTGTCAACTTCTAAATACATCCTGAATATTATTAGTAGAACTCAGCTAGCGTAACTAGTTTAACATTTCCTTATTATGTAAAAGTAATACAATATATTTCTTACCACATTGCATGACAGAGCCTGTGAGCATGTCGTGACTCGTGAATATTCTGTAGTGCGACTCGAAGTCTCGAACGAAACCCACAGAATCTGAAGCAAAAGCTACCGAACGCGAATAATTAAAACCTTTAGGCGACGCGATTTGCCGCGTTTCCAGAACCCAATATTAATTGTTTGATCTTGAAACTCTCAAAGCAACAATTTTTATGCCAGGACTTGATGCGCCATCGCTTTTTGCAATACAACAGAGAACGATTCAGACGGCCGCGCGTGTTTTCATTTACGCCATGGGACTGGAAACTTGTTATGAGGAGGCTTCTCATAACAAACCTATCGCACATGCGCAGAAGCGACTGTAACCTACCTTTAAACTAATGAAGGCATGGAGGATTTAATTAAGTAAATAATTTAAAAAATCATGTTAAATACTTTGATGGTTTCATAGGTATTAACACTATGGATTAAAATACCTGTCTCGGTCACATTGTTTTATATTGATAGTGTTCTCGTCCTGAATGTATGCGAATTGTTGATTCACGCCGTGTCGCCGTGGCGCAAAAGGAATTCTGATTGTAATTCTTTCCACGTTCTGTCAAATCATCTCTCGAACTCTCAAAATTTTCCGACGAGCGAGCGCCGAGCGGAGCCGGAGCGACTCGCCGGCGGCCGGTTGGCAGATGCTAATTCCTGAAATTTAAAGCTGGCAATTGGGAACCGAGTTTCGCGTCAAATGTACGGCTTATTGGGACAAGAAATCTTATTTGTCAAGCGTTGGCTACTTGTTTAATTATAAATCGGATCACGCCCGCTGCCCGCAGCATCAAGGCACGCCAAGAACGCTAAAAAAGCACTTACGCCAGTACGCCAAGGTGTCAAATTAGACGCAACTCACGCCAATACGCCGGATACATTTACAAGTGCACGCCGGATTTCTCCGAAGTAACGTACATGGAATGCACCCTGGCTTACACAAAACTTTAAGTTATAGTAGTCAAAAGTACGGCTTTAAAGTATCATACATTATTGCAAACTACTCACCATTGCAAACAGTCTTTCTCACAAATAATGCTTTGAACTGGTAGTACATATGCATTTCTTCCATGATGTGCAGCCTTGCGGCTTGACCTTTTAAGTCATGCTGACGTTCCTGGGACATCAGATGTTAAGGATTGTGTTGACCTATCTTCGGCTTTATTGATCTTATTTTCATGGCAGATCCTCTTGCAAAAAATTTTCGCGCATTGCTGCATATACCATTTCTGAAAAGTTTTATAAGTCAGCCTTTTCGCCTTCTAATTTGATCCATCTATTGCGACAAGACACTAGCTTGCTTTTGAAATTAAGAATGTTGATTGTTTGGCATCCTCAAAATGAATTATACATGAGTACAGGCCTGACATGAGTGAAATTCGATACTTTGCTCCGCAAAGGTTTATCATCCGCCATTTTGGCATAGTTGCTATGAAAGGTTGAATTTTTCGCTGACTAAAGTAGTGGTGGACAGATTTCACCAGAATTTTATCGAAGTTGTGCAAATTTATTTTTAGGGGGTTAGCTTTAATCGACGTACAAGGTGTAACCACGCATTGTGAGGCACCTGCCGCTTAGTCTCGCGATAGGCGTAACGGAACTGCAAGATAGCAGACTAGAGACGACGGCCCAGACGAAACGCCCGCGTAGGAGATAGCTTGCATTAATAAAATATTTGGACATTTGATTGATTTAATGGTTTCACTTATCTGTTTCTAAAAGGACGAAGTGTAAACGTTATTTCCTATATGACGACGAAGATATTTTTGTTTTCAAAGCCATTGAAGCTCTCAGTCAAGGGTAAATATTTAGGTTGCTTTTTATATATTTACTGTAATTGTAAATCTTAAGCTCACTGCCCACATGTCATCAACAGATTACATTCACTCTTTACTAGATTCCACTGTTTCCCTGCAAATAACGGGGAAGGGGTGTTAAGATTCGAAAAGCTGTACACGAATTTCCTGTTTTTCCCCACGATTTCTGGGTTCGACATGTCGATTCGAACCTAATTTTTGGTAGAATACACAACCTGTTCATCATTCAAACTATGCCATAATGCAAAATCCACAATGTTTTTTAATTGTTTTCTGATCAAAACTCAGGTATTTGAAATTAAGCTATTACTATTAACCCCCAGCCCCCCCCCCCCCCTCAGGGTATTTTACAGTTTACCATCAGAATGAGAGGCTCTGGGATAGTCCATAACCAGAAGCCCAGAATCTGAGCATTGCTTGTACTGCTCATGTATGAAAAGCAAGGGTGAACTGCCAACCTTTTGACATGTAGAGGTGAGCAAAAGGTGGTAAAAGGTTGACAGTTCCCACTTGCTTTTCAGTTTTCATACATAGACAGTGTCCAGATTCTGGGCTTCCAGTTATTGATTTTAAACCTCTTGTTCCTTAGTAGGCTTGGGGGACAAGATTGGCCTGAACCATCCAAGAAAGTTTGTATGTTACGCTGGATATATCTGGCACATAATTTACTCGATTACACCAAAATTGGCATGGTTTTACTTGTGGCTATATCAATTATTAAACTGTGGTGGCATAAACAGATTGCTGCAAAGTCATTGTAATTATATCCTGAAAAACACTATGTATATATGCCTAGCATTTGAAACAATGTTTGTGGCACCCATTTACAATGTTAGGTGGGTACTCGCACACTTTGGTATGCAAATTATTGGTAAAAAGCAGCCGCCAGAAATATCTCGTATGTACCCATGAGCCTTTCAGTATAGTACCTGAATAATGTCAGCATGTGATGCCATGATTCCTTTCTTGTTCTTTTATAATATGGGTATGCTTTGTTGGTGTATTTGTTTCATAATTACAGATTTACTTGAGTAATGCTCAGTGTAAAATTTCCAGCCCTCACCTCCACAGCCATTGGAAACACTTTGTTTGAGTGAGCAGTTCCAGGCTTACCATGTCAAGATGTGTGAGGATGTTGGAACACAAAGCTCTGTTCCTATGAAAGTCTGGTAGACTTCAATGTTTTTCACTATCATGAAGACAACAATTATATGTGCTAGTGAAATATGATATGCTTGAATTGATGGAATAGCGTTTAAAGGAAAATAATCCCCTGAAATATCCAGAACAGATGCCCAATGACTACCAGACTAAGTAGAATTAGTAGCAGATGATGGGATTTATGACACCTTGTTGAAGTATACAATAAAGGTATATTTTATGCACGATAACTGACTTGTAATCTTTTTTGTTGGAGGTTTTGTTGGAGAATTAAATCATCTTTCTCATTCATGATATTGGTGTTAAATAATATCCAGTCCAGGACTTGCGTTGCAAGGTAACATTGACACCTCAGTCTGGTGTCTGTAACCATTCTAGAGTATAATTAACATGTGTCAACTGTTACAATATGAACTGTATAATTACAACATGAGGGATTTGTTTCAGTGCCGTGTGGTCCTACTGATTATTCTCTTTATTGTGGTATTTCCTTTTTTGTAGCAATTTCTTTTATAAGGGACAGGTCAGAAATTAAAAGGGGAGGGAGGGGTGGAAACATGGGTAGCATCATAACTTTTTAAGACCCTAAATTGGTAGTTGAACCAAATGTATAGCACCATTAATATCTGTTTTAAGTATACTGTGTACCAACAGAGCTCTACCACCCCTGAAGCATAAACTAGAATGACCCTCCCCTTTAAGCAGCTCATTTTATCTTGACCCTCTCATTTCTAGGGTCTTGAAATGACCCTCTTCATGTTTTCTACCCTTCCCCTTGTTAAAATCTCTAACACGACCCTAAGATCTTTCTATCTTAGAAAGTATTTTTAACAAATAGGTTATAAGAATAAACCATTAAGTACTATGTACATCTACATTTTAATTCACGACAAATTTGTTTCATGTAACAGGCAGAACGTTGTTACACTCCTCAGGTGTATTTGAGTATTAGCATGATTGGTTGCCTGGGTTATGCTATATACACTGCACTAGAATTCTGCATTAGAATTCAACAGGCTAATTGTAATATTTTAAGTGTTTAAAATGAAACAAGCATGACTGGTGCACAACAGCACATGGGGTTGGGGTTTGGATATATTTTAAATAAATGGTAAATATCACTTTTTTAATGAGATTTGTGCAACTTTCCTATGTGTGAGTTTGACATGGGAAATTGTATATTTCCCATATCAACTTCCATTCATGGTTCTTGCAAAATTTCCCTGTGAAAGTCTTATAACTTGCTACAACCTGTGCATTTTTGGCTGTCTAACCTACATTTTCCCCCTTGATTAATTCAATTTCCAATAAAAGTAGGAAGGATTTACTATACATAAATTCCAGCAAAAGAAGCTGATGTTTTCATCCCAAAACTATACATTAATAGTTAATAAAATGAATATCTACATAGTTATCCAACTCTATATGTCATGCTATCTTTCCTTTAGTTCTCATGTCCAGTCCTTGCTACTAAAACCACGTAAATATGAAGTCATTTTTACTTGTCCAACTGAAAGCTCTTTATAATCTAAAAAGGTCTTAAATAATTTGAAATAGTTAATCCTTCCCTTGACCGTTTTCCCACTATTTATAAGATTTCTTTTCTTTATCGGATTGCTGTCTTTTGGCTTTGGCATCCAACGCGAAATGACATGCTCAAAGTATAATTTTGTGTAAACACAACATAAATTTAAATGGCATGTTCACAGAAAACGCTTGAACTTGAAGCCACGGCTTTGTCTGCATCTCAACTCCTTGAACGATGGCACCAAAAGAAAATATTAAATAAGTTTCGAAAACTGTATCCGTTGACTCGTTTTCTGGTAGGACAGTCGCATTTGGAGTAGCCAAATTTGATTTTGTGCGAGTATTATTTTATAGAGACAACAGAAATATTTTTAGTTGGTTTTTATTTTGTCAATTTGGACTCCTTTTGTCAATTTGAACTCCGCTAATACGAAATTAGTAACCCTCGCGCCCAGGGCCTACGCCCGGAACGGCGCTTCGCGCCGTTGGCTCGGGGATTACGAGCTCGAGATTTCTATGCAGTGATAGTTCATGAGGGCGAAGCCCGAATCAACTATCAACGGATAGAAATTGAGAGCGAGTAATCTAATTGTTTTAGTAGAATCTAGAATAAATAATTGACTCATAAGCTATTTTGTTAAAAATAATGCCACATATTGTCTTTGAATTAAAAAAATGGCAGGAAAATTGTTGTTTTGCTACTAGCTATCTATCGAGGAATAGATAGTGAGTAGGGTAGCCAATCAAATTACAGCATTTGAATTAGTATGCTAGTATGATTCTACTATAATTATACAGCTAATTCAATTAAGGTTGACATCAACAATAGTCAAATGGCAAATGTGCAATATGCATGAGCATAAAAAAATGATGGTAATAATACAGTTTTAGATAAGATCAACACATCAGCAGCCTTGCTGGATTACAAATATAGTATCTAGTATGATATTTTTTTACATCCACATGCATGTAAAGAATCATTCTTTTGGCACTCGATCGATCATATTGTACATTTGACTATTGTCGATGTCAACCTTAATTGAATTAGCTGTATATAATTATGCACCATAGGACATAGTGGCTTTTAGTGAGAATTAGCAGCAATTTTCATAGCCTTAGATGATCGAAGATCGTCAACGGAAACATTTTGAAACCAGACATTTATTTTCCCTTACTTACCGGCACCTATTTTATTTCCTTATTGCCATAAATCTCTATGTTTTTAATTAATATATTAGACATTACCATTACCACAATTACCATTACCCAAATTACAACTACTGTAGTTTCATAATGAATTTGATGGGAAAATAGTTATTGCAGGTAAATTTGCACCCAAATTGCTGATTTCACCCATTTCTTTCAATTTCAGTTTGCAAAATACTTAAATCTTACAATGTTGTAGAGAGTCAAATGGATAATTTTGCCTTGCACATAATGTAAATAATAAGCACCTAACAGGAACTGCCAAAAAATCAGTGGACCACCCTTTCTACTATAGCAGGCATGAAGCTTATACTGAATATTGGCCACTGAGAAGTTGTACTATTTTAAATCCTGCCAGAGGCCTAAAATCTCTTTAGTGCTTAAAGAATAAAGTAGATTTCTGTGGAAATTTTGAGGTAGCGTTTTTTATACTCCCTGCACGAAAAAAATGTGGGGCTATTTGTAATTATGCTCTTTGTTTCATTGAAACCACCAAATTTCTGTTTAAATATTTAATTGTTCCCATATTTATACTAGATTTACAAGTCTTTTAAATAAAGAGTGAAATACACGTAGCGTACTGCAGTTTTTGCAGCTTCCACTTATATATAATACATAATTACAACACAATAAATGGAATTACTTTACATTTACTGTATGGTTTGGATGCTTACTTACAAATCAGTAGAACTTATTTTCTATGTTATTGTCCAGGTTTGTGCAAAAATTGGTACCTCTAATCAAGTGCCTATTGTTTCTTGCATAAACAAACAATAGATGAATGTTGGACCCATGTATGACGAGAACAATTCACTAAACTAGATATCGCCATTGGTTACAGTATGCACGTGATGAGATGAGATCAATATTTTTGTAAACCTACCCCAAAATAGATAAAGAGCAGTATTGTTTTTTCGCCAAACCCAGCATTTCATTAATTGTGATTACATGCCAAGCATTAAACCACGCCAGCAAAACTATACTAACAGGGCGAGTAAAACAAAATGACAGCTTTCATGTGCGAGAATTAATAAAATTGAACAAAATTTGCATGGGACTAGTTCTTTCGCACGATTAACTAAATCCTGCTGGCTGTAGAGATAGGAATTGTCCAATTCGCGATTAATATGAGTATGAAGCTATCACTATATTAGTTTTCTCCCCTCACCCTCTATATTACTTTTTCTTTACGCATCTGACCGGTCTTCAGTCAATCGTTGTTCTTAAAAAGGCTTCAGTTCCATGCAAAAAGCCAGCTTGTCTACACAGTATTTCCAAACTCCCACCTATAACTACTAAGTATTCACGGTTACAATAATCGTCTCAGTGTCATTCAGTGTTGGTGCATACAAGCAGTTACTGAGAACATTAGTCAGAATTGTTTCGCTTAAAATTTACTCGGGACGCGATCTTTTCCTTGATGGTATTCACGTGAGCCAGAGTGTTGTATCTCATTAGCTTGCACAGTCGATCAAAACGATCGTGGTCGTATTCGAAATTGAAGGAAGAATAGGGTTTTTTAGCATCATCAAAGATAGCGAAGTTTCCAAATTCTTTTTCCTCTTCTGTCACTCGTTGTACCCCTAAAACCGTAGATTCTGCATGTTGATACGCGAATAAATAAAGGAGTGGTTACATGAATCAGGATTGAGTCTCAATTCGGGTTGAACTCATTCTGTTTTTGTTCGACCATAGCCGCATAGGGGACTGAACGATATTTGTTTGCAAGAATCCAAACAACTCATTAATTCCGGATTGAGTTCGCTCCATTTTTTTATTCCGAATCAAGCGCTCTATCTGGAATGAAATATCGTTCAGGAACTCTTAATTTAAACGTTGCGCTATTAATATGCGTGTGAGTTACAAAATTTTCTTTGGAACTCGCACGCATTTTAATAACGCAACTTTTAAATTAACAGTTATTCTACTGAAGATGACTTGTATTACATGTCGAAACGTTTGGAATAAAAATGTGGACAATTTACGGAGTATCAATAGTTTTAATTATGTTTTATTTGCAGACATGTTATTTAAAACAGTCTGTCGTAACAGGTTTTAGCAACCAACATGAAAACTGACAACTTGCAAAAGACTATATGGATAACAAGTCTATTTCAAGAGGTCAGCAGACTTTTCGCAACAAGTCACTTGCAAAACTGAAACATTTCTAACCTGGTTCGCTGAACTCTTTGAAGGTGTTGTTGATGAGTGGAAAATGTAAAATAGTCGGGCACTCCGGATTTTCAGTGTCTTCAAACACATAACACTCTTTAAATTCAGGATCTTCTAGTACAGGGTTCCCTTCTATCTGTGGGAACGGGAGACCGTTGTCCCTCGCCCAGCGTTCAGCCTTCAGTATAGTCTTTATAAAAAAATAATTGGAATTCGCATGATCAACTCCCTGTTAAATTTATAGGCAATGCGATCGAAAATATATAAGCATGTTTTATACACCAAAGAGGTTTTTACAAGACTTTGAAAATAATGAACATGCTTCGAGTTTGCCCCCACGCAGTGATGCTACTGACCAAAGGCATTAAAACTTAAATTGGAAAACCCTTCGTGTTTTGTACAAAGTACAGAGTTCAGACCTTATGTCCATTTTGTTTAAGATAAGGGAGTGTTTTACAAGAAGTAGAGTGTCATCATAAGGATGTGTACTCACACTGAAAGGTGGTTCTGTATCACCGCCGTCTCTCTGACTGAAGTCAAACGACAAAATAATTTCAACATTACGTTCAGGTCGTAATAACATCGGGTATGGAGAATTGAAAGCGATACCGCTGTCCACCAAACACATCGATTTGTGACTGCCTGGCGTCGGGTCGTACTTGTCGTCTAGGAACACAACCGAAAAGTAAGTTTTATGTAAGTGTGCATGGTGAATAAAATTTTCTGGATTACGTAATGCTTCCAGAAAACCAAGGTGATATATAAACTCCAAAAATGTTTCAAGGGCATAAAAAGCCTTGAAGTCATTTAGAGTCTTCAGACAAAGCAAAATAGAATTCAACAATTTTCATACCTTGTTCTCTCTTAAATTCCATACCGCGAAACATGTTAAATATTTCTGCAGCTTTTCCTCGTCGATTTGCAAACAAGTTATGAGGATTAAGCGCATCAAGTATCCAATGCTGCCCTGCGAAAAATAAATCAACCGGATTATCTAACAGACCGCAGACTTCGCTTACTGATGGACCTGGTACATGGGGGAATACACTGAAAAAATCATGACTCTCTTAACCTACGACTTGATATTGAGGAGAGGAATTCTACAGTCTCTTTTCCTATACCTCGTTAAAATCAGTAAGGAAAAAAAATATAGCAGTAAGACGTGTAGGGAAAATTATTGAAAATGGTCCGTAAATTGTACCCCGACAATTTGGTCATGCTATGCACATTTAAATCATTATCATTATTCATTCCTTTAGAAATTGATTCCTTGTACGGTCTATAAACACAGAAAAATTTGCATTTGCATGACCAAATGTCGGGCTGGCTTCGCCGCTGCCCCCTTGCCCACTCACAAGTATGCCACTGCCCGTTGTCTATGTTTCATATCATAGCGACACTTTACCCAAAAACTTAGCTACCTCCAAACCCAATCACGCCTGATCTCCACGCCAGTCAATGTCTAAACATGCATATTCCTGTCGATACATACCTTCATTCACTTCATCTTCAGGTAATCCACCAGTTTCGTCCTCATCATCTTCCTCGTCTTCGCTGTCATGTTCATCAGTTTTACAACGCTTTGCATCTTCAATAGCGCTTTTCTCTGCAATAAACAAACAAAAAGTTTAGCAAGAGCAGGTTTATTTTAAAAGATTAGCCGTTGAGGGACGTCATCGGGAGCTGGTGCCGCCCAAGTCAATCGTGGTTTCGATTCAAAGCCCGGCAGCTGCTTTAAAACTAGCATTTTGCGGAAAACATTTCAAAAATTCACTGTACCAAGTTCCTGTCGGACCTCCTCTTCGGACCGGTTATCCTTATGAAACAACGAGTTTAAAATTATGCCAAATGCGCTTCCCCAAATTCCTAGATTGATAAGTAAAAATCATTCGTTAGATGGTGATAAATATATGCTGATAAGGCAAGACGAGCATGATATACGGCCGGAGTAACCTCCGTCGTAGCGTGTATGGAATTTTAATTGCATCAAAGTTGGTGAGAATCCGTTAGAGTTAAACGAAAAAATAAATCCACAATTCACCTTGCAGGTAGGATAGCGGAGATTCTTCAAATCTCCTGATTAGGCTTCCTTTAAAATATTTGCAACCAAACTCTTCAGTCTTTCCAAATACACCGTACTTGGCCATGCCATATTCAAACGGCGTGAACTCTACCCACTCTGAACAAAATGAAAATGATTGGCATTGAATGACACGTCCAATGAACATGTAATGTAATCACTGTAAACATACCGACTAGGGTTAGTTTGACTTACCACTAAATTCAGCAGCTGGTAGATCGGAACGAACACGGATGCCAGTAGTAACGGGGAGTGGGACTTCACCCAACTTTACTTTAAGTCTTTGGTTACTCAGTTTTGATTTTGGATTCTAGCAGGGAGAAGTCAGAGAGAAATTATGAATAAAGATCACACTAAAAAACGTTTTTGGTTGTCTACTTAACAGTTAGAACACAAGCTCGAGATTTCTGCGCGGTGAAATTTGATAAGGGATAACCCCGAATAAACTACTATCGTTTAGAAATTGAGAACGATTAATCAAATTGTTTGAGTATAGAATCTGAGATAAAAAATAGTTTTTAGGCAATTGCTATAAAAAAGAATACTACAAATTCTTTTTGAATTGAAAAAAGCTCATCAAAAAATTATTGTTTTGCTACTCGCTGTCTATCGAGGAATAGAGAGATGACGTTGCAATAGAATACTAGAATGATTCTACTAATACTTAATAGATTTGGCTTATGTTAGCTATTATCCTAAATATCGCCTAAAATCCTTCATAAGGATGAAAATGCAACTCCTGGACTCACGTCTAAAAGAAAATCACCAATAAAAAACCCAAAGAGATCGACCAGTCGGACAAATTGACCACTTCTTCGTTTTTCTTTCATAAACTTTATGAAACTTAGATGAATGTGACTGAGCATGCTGGTATTAAACTTCTTTTTAAGGCTTTTCGCCATTTGTTGACATGTACAGTTGGGCCAGGCTTCGCTGTGGTAGAGTGTTGAGATGTACCTGAATTTTAAAGAGAAATAAAGGACATTAGTGTTTTGGTATGTGGAAACCCCAAACCTGAACCGGTTGAAGTTCTTGCGAAGCTCTTTTAGTTAAAATAGTGGATGAATCCATTGGACAGCTAAATTACAATATTCCTACCAGGAAAGAACACTAATGTATATAACTGAATATTTATATTTAATGTCTGAATATTTAGTGTCTGAGACAAATGGGAATGTGTTTAAATTTGACTTAATCAGCGTTTAAGCTAAACAGACTTTTAACAACCAGCGTTAAAGGGTTAGGTGTTAAACACCTTCGCTTGTCCATGACCAGACCACCTCCCACCCCATATACACGTAAAACGGCCCAGTTGTCTAGGCCTGTTTGCACCAGTGATTTGTCTACATACCAAGAAGAGCCTGACAATCCAGTTAAATAGGTAGAACAATCAAATATTCCAGATTCCTCAAGAGCAATCATTACTCCCGACAATCCACAAGCAGCCCTAAATCCTCCTCCTGAACCCATAATACCTATCACCGGCACCTTCAAAGAGCAAAAGATGAGAATTTGGAACCAAAGCATGTACTACAATATTGCTTAAATACTGACATATATAAATACTAAAATACTAACTATTAACTGACATTTTTGGAGTTGAAAGCGTAAAAACCAGGGCCGTGACTAGAGTGTTAATTAAAAGGGTGGGGGAGGGGTGTTACGTATTCATATCCTTCTGCCCGACGAATTTCTTTTGAAATCAGATGTTATTACGGTTAGATTGTAATAACGAGCACAATACGAACATACACTTTCATACTCCTGCAGTAAGACGCCATCTCAAGCAATTGCTATGTGTTCCGCAACAATGTGATAGATGGATAAATTATTTAAAGCAGTATTCAAACCTCGTCAACTGTCTTTGGTGCTTTGTCTTCATCCAATATTTTCAGCATGCTTTTCAAAATAATTTCTTTTCGTTTCTCTAAAAAGTCTTTCTCTTCCTCGCACAAATCGTAACTTAGCCTAAGTTCTCTCGTGTCACTAAAAAATGCAATTGCATGCCAAATTACAAAAACTGCGAAATGTTGTACTGTGTCTAACATGGATAAACATTATAAGCAACTGAATTCTTGTAGAGGTGGATGTTTTTTAAATGCAGTGGCGGCTATTTATGCTGCGAGTGTAGTTCGTATTCTACCTTATTGCAGTCGTCCTCCTAATTTTTTTCCTCAGAAATAAATTATAATTATATAAAATGTGATGAAGTATTGCGGCGAAGGATGCTTGTTGCTGATTGCTGCTTTGTCATCCTGTTTTTGAGAATTACATTGCAAGATGCGGCAAATTTGCCTTGTTAAACTAAGAAAACGTGAAACAGTATATTTTTATACTTACTCCCATTGCACCAACAATTTCAGCTCAAGAGTTGTTTGCTGGAAAGGAAAACACAAAAACTGACGTTAAACCACGTACTATGTTCGATTAAAGTGCTTGCGTTACTGTTGAGTTAGGCGATTCCCGTATACCTCGTTAACTTTCAGTTTTTTAGTGATCTCCGTATCCATAGCCAGATCATCCAACTCTACCACTCCTGTACCAACCAGGTCATCTTTGAAAATATCCTCATCTTTCATTGTAATTTCTGATTGACAAGAACAGAAAAGGAAATCGATTTAACATCGAGACCTCAATCCAAAAAAATAGTTCCATAGAAACGTGTTTGAATTTAATGTTATGTGAATACACAGTCCTGGAAAAGCTATATTTAAAGTGAAGTACAGGGTTTCAAAGTAAAGTACATCAGGCCGTACTATGTATGACTGTCTATTCTCTAACTTATTATGGGGTTATATAGTTATGGTTACTGGCGTCAAAGGACGGAACATTCGTGATTGTAACAAGAAAGAATAATTAACCCTACTTATAGCTCTTTCAATTGCCGCCATCTTTGACTTCACCTTTTGCACTCAAGTAAGTCTCGCTCCAGAAATATATTGAGTTCACTGCATAGGATGCAGAGGTGCTTTCAGTTATTCACTGCTGATAAGAATGTTATGACCCCTCCCTCTGCCTCCATGCATACTCATTTAGACATACCTAATACATATAGGAGACCTAGATTGCTGACGTATATCTAGCGCGCGTAGTACCTGGAATAGAAGAATCCAAGCATTAGGAATTGTTATTGCAAAAACGTTAGGAATTGTATTATGAAAAACAGGTTTGGGGCTTTGTTGATGGCTTAACTGCTGCGAATGACGTTCAACTAGACTTTTTTTTAAAGTAGATCACTATTTGCGGAGGTTTTGAACGTGAACTTATCGTGAACGCGAACGAAAATTATCCTTCGCAGAAGATTTCAAAGAGTGCACGTTTTGACCGGTTTCGTCAGTTTGCGTGGATTATTGGACTTTTAAGACTTTGAGTCACGATCGATCGCATATACTTAGAAAACGATGTTCATTATAGGTGTTTTAGTTGTGAAATAGCAAATGGTTGCCGAATTTTTTCATTTATTTATTTATTTATGAAGCTCTACTATTTAAACATATAACAACATTGACATAAAACAAAACATACGAATAGGACAAAATGGTTGGGTAACGCAACAGCTTTCGCCAATTATCGCGGCCCTTTTTTAAAAATATCTTTCGTTAAGTTGTTGCATTAAAATATGTCAGCAGCTACGCCGGCTATTATGACTCTAGAATGTAGAATTTTGTTTGTTGAGTATGGTTTTAATGAATTTTAGAGAAACGATTGTTTGTGCAGAATCTGCTGACAAAGCAGCGCAAATATGACAACAGATGATTTATAAATGCTTGTAAATGTGTGCTTTGTAAATACACATTTACAAGCATTAAATCATGAATTTAATGAATTTAAACACAGTTTTTGCAAGACAGAATATTTTAAAAGCAGATATTCTTCAGGATTGCTACAGAGATAATTAAGCAATATAACTTGTGTAATATTGACTTCTGCCTAGGTATATATTTTCATTTGTAATTAATAAGTATGGCATCCACGCAAACTGACGAAACCAGTCAAAACGTACACTTCTTGAAATCTTCAGCGAGCGATAATTTTGTAAGAATCCAACCTAATCTACTCATTTTGCTTTTAAAACCTCCGCAATAGTTATCTATTTTGAAAAAAAGTCAACTTGAACGGCATTCGCAGCAGTTAAACCATCAAAAGCCCCAAAACCTGTTTTTCGTAATACAATTCCTAATGTTTTTGCCCCGTTGCGACACCATCTTGAATTCTTCTATTTGAGGTCACGCGCGCTAGACATACGTCGTCTATATCTAGACATACCTAATGTGTTTTTCTTCCTCTCATGAAGATAAAATTTGAAAGTTTCATTCCACACGGGGTCGTACGTGTTAGATTTCACACTAGTCTTCTGTTGCCTGTTGGGACTCGTATGAACTCTCAGGAGCACGTAGGGATCTGGTGTTTCCACAAAATCTAAAATAGTAGTCAGTAGATAAATTCGTTCTATACTATTGCCTTGTTGGGAGGGGGTGCCAGCATCATGGTCAAGATACATACAACCTGGAAACTCAAGCAGTGTCATTGTTAGTACTATCGAAATATTTAATATAAGCCTGTAAAATAAATAGTATAAGCCTGGTCCCCACTTTAACCGCAGTAAATAAACAGTAAGGCCACTCAGCAGTGCGACCTCACCCCCCCCCCCCAATTTTTATGCCATAATTGTATTTTTTTACGTTGCTTGTCCTCATGTTGCTGGTCCACTTTTAGCCCGGACCAGGATTTTTGTACGGTAAAGCAGTCTCAACATAAAACCCTAGCTCATTATAAACGCTTCGAAGTTTGCCGAGTTCCCAGATGTTACCATTGTCCGGCATTGAACTGCCATCACGCCAGACGGATTCTTCAGGCACTTCCCAGACTGTAGTCAATATTATTTAAAGCCTTTAGCAAGTTCTTCAGTAACTATTGAACTTGAATGTGCGAAACTGGAAAATAAGGGACGCTCGATGCACTTTTCATGGTTTAGTAATGCACTAGTCAATTGAAACCACGGCCCCCCGATCCCCGGGAAAGGGCGGGGAATTTAACATTTTAACAATGTTAAATATTGGTAATTCCCCCGTTACCCGGGGAATATAGTCGGTTAAAGCTCCTGCCTCTTTGACCCTAGTATTTTCAATTTTTTATTACTGCATGTAGGAAATGGTTGAAGTGTAGCATATTTTCTGCAACAACAGGTGAAGAAAACACTCTTGATTTTTAAGACTGCACTCTGCATTTTCCCCAAGAAATCTCCGCATTGAATGAACATCTACTGTTTTAAACGTTCACACAATCGTTCACCAATAGGAAATGTTTTCATATTTGAACGCAATATATAACATAAAAATAGCAAGTAAACAATACTTTATGAAGTGTACCAAATTAACTTTCTAACTCTAATTTTGAAAAACTCTGAACTAGGAAATCGTTTAACGAAGCTTGAAAGAGCATCAATATAAATTCAGTTAAAGTACAAAGTTTGGTTGTAAAATGTTGGAAAATGTAGAAGATATAACCTTTCAAAGTCAGCAGATATTTTATACAATTGTTTTCGCGCGAAAAAAGATATCTGTAAGTATCAACGGGGTATTTCTTCTCACGCGTATAACAAATGTATACAAAATTTGCCAACTTTGGATTAAAATCAGGGATAAAAATTTTTACATAAATATATTTATATATATTATGTAAATGTACGGTGTCAAGTGTCAACATAAATAATTCATTTTTATAGTCGATTCAAATATTAATGAAATCAAAAGAATTGCAAAGATATATTCTTTCAAATTTAATAACGTTCATAAATTTAAGTAGATAATACATAAACGATTGGCAAAAAATTGCTAAAATACCTTTTCTGACTGCGAAGACTCCGCCATGTTTACACGAGGATAAACCATTGAACTAAGACCCCGTTCACACGATAACGGCAGAGTTTGAAAACGGTATGAAATTCTTACGTTTAGGGGTTGCGTTCACACGATGCCGGTACGAAATTGTGTGAAACCCTAACGCTAACCGTAAGAGTTTGAAAACGGTATACTACCGTAAGACTTTGAAAACGGAACGAAATTCAACCGTCAGACTACAGTGTGAACGCCTAACCGTAAGAGTTTTATCGCGGTTATGCAAAGCATTTTAGCGTGCGAATTTCAATAATGAAATGAACAAAAGTTGTAACAAGTATAACTCTACCGGTACCGTGTGAAAAGTTGAAAACGTAATGTTTTTTAACCGGCAGAGTTTCATACCGGTATCGTGTAAACGGGGTCTAAATATAACGTTATATTTAGTTCAATGGGATAAACTCGTTCCAGTCCATTTTGTTCCAGCTAAGCGTTAAAGTCACGGCCCTAAGTTCCAGCTTCAAATTTCTCTTAAAGACGCGTTATTTTCTCCGTACCCCAGGGGAAATGCTGCTTTAAATGCGCGTTAATCCACGGCCCTGTCCCCGTTAATTCCCCGCTCTGTCCCGGGGGTCGGGGGGCCGGGGTTTCAATTGACTAGTGCATAACACATCATCTCAAACTCATCAAAAATCCATATAGAAAATTTAAACAAAATACATATATAATCTGCATTTACAGCCAAATTAACCGTCATTTCAAATCGTGTTCTTCGAATAAGTGTTCTTCGAAGTGAATAAGTATTCTTCGATCCTCTGATTTCTATAGGTTGTCGATTACATGAGCCGAATTTGCCGAGGTGGAACAGTTTTGCATGCCAGGTGATTTCCATTACAAACCCTGCTAAACATATTGTTGCGAATTTAAATGGAAAACGGGACAAATCACCTAGTCGGGAACTCACTTGCTCACAGTCGGGACAACTCGGCTAGCCTGGGAAAAACTTCAAATTTAGACTTTAAAGTGTGAACATATTACAAATATGCAAGCAAAAAACTGACAGGGGCGGATCTAGCGTAAGTCAAAATAAATTACCACAGCTCATTCTAGGATATATTTACATTTTAAAATACCTTCAAAGCAACTTCATTGGTTAGATTTTATTCTTTTGAAATTTATAGCCTATGACATTGTTATAAAGTTATTTTGAATTTAAAATTGAGCTGCTACAGTATACTTTATTTTGACTTACCCTGGATCCGCCACTGAAAAACTGATCTGGGCCAATACTAAACGAATTTAATTAACGCGGCTAACGCCATTCTTATTATTTATATGAAAATATTTTATTGGTTAAGAGCTAAACGTGAAATCGTCATATCCGCTTGGTAGTAGCCCAAATTTGGGGTTGAAAACAAATATACTACATTATGACTCATTTCGTCGTATATTGACTGACTTGTACTCTGACAATTGTTTTAAGATTACTTTTCGTAGCATAATTGGCTTATTATAGTTTTCGAACAATTTCATGCTGTTCCATTATTAGCAGCTTGTGTCTTCTTACTTACAAAGCAAGCGTTTAAACTGAGTTTAGAATATTTTCAAAACATAATAAAGCAATTATTAAATTCGGTTCTCGCAGGATATGAGGAATTATTAAGGCCTCGGTTTGTTATCATACAAACCTCTGCCTTCCTCATATGCTGCTCGACCTCATTCAATAATTGTTTAATATTTAGCAACGACTACTCGATTGTTGTGTGTTTCTAATCTTAAGAGTTATCCTACTCGTTTAAACGAGCCAACCCGGTAGATGTAATCGCAATTTATAAGTCATTTCGCTTATCCGGGACAACTTGCTCCATGTAATCAGCCCCTAAATGCACCCAAGCAGGTTAAAGTTGAAATATTACGTGAAGTATACCGATTTATGTCACTTAAATTCCTCTGTAAATGTGTAGTGAACGATGATGTTTTCACAGTTAGAAGAATAAAAATGGTCAGTATTCGCTAATTGTTTATGTTATCAAACTGAACTAGAGTGTAGTTAGTGTTTAACTGTCAGGCTTCAATAGGGTTTGTACGGGAATCCAACTTTCCGCTGTGCAAGCTTGCTAGAAAATATTGAAATGAATGTTTAAAATATAGCTAGTGACTGGTTTGATTCTTCAATTCTTATTAAATTAGAGGATCTCGCTCAGTATTAAACGCTGCTCGCATTCAAAGCTTGGCTGATCCCCGGGAGGCCTCGAGCATTGATACCAGGGATGGCAAATTGTCTTTAAACATTTTGTCTTTAATTATCTTTAATGATTAAAGACGATTTCTTTTTCAGCTAAGAATTGTCTTTAATTATATTCTTTCTTCTTTTAATATTTAATAAATAAAAAATACTTTACTGCAATGTTTACTCCTTTTTTGGGTTTATTCATTCAAAGCTAAGAAATCGCCTTGGCCCCGAGAAAGTTAAAAAATTAGTGTACATCAAGACAAACACTCTGCAGATGTCAGATGTGCGACTCATTGACGACTATTAGTATGACAATGAGGAGGATGTTCAACTGAGTGACTAAAGAATAAAACTAGCACTCTGAAACATTTGAAATGATGGAAGTGGGGATATTTAGGGACATTCTTATTGTATTTGGGGACATTCTGCTATCAATGTACTAACGAAGTTATAAAATATTGTTGAAATTTCAAAGGTTTTCTTTAAAGTCGTCTTTAATTGTCTTTAATTATCTTTAATTCAATTAAAGATTAAAGATAAAAAAAATTCTGAAAAAATTGTCTTTAATCCATCCCTGATTGATACAACTTCATCAGTCAGCGATCTCTGTTTACTTGGGATGTGAAGACGCGATACAGCCAATTATACACATCTTTATTAATTAAGTACTTGCGTCTGAAGAATGCACATGCAGATTGTCTAACATTTCCACTCACATTTTAAAAATGATATGTATCTTGAAAAGAACCCACGAACACTGACGTGTTCTGCTTTGACAACTGCAACTTCCAACACCTTCACTTTCTCTAACTTTGCCTATAGTCAAACGAAAATATACTCCTTCAAATTTATGAATATATGATGATAATTATACTAGAGCCTGTCGCAGAGTTACGAACAAGAAACAAAATCATTTTATTCCATTTGATTCCACTTACCTGGTATCGTTCAAAAGATTGGCGGCCCATTTTTAGATGATCACTAAAAACCCAACAAAGACGGGAAAATAGTATACAACAAATCGTATCGCGGTAGACATCTACGTCTTTAGTCGACTATTTTGATGTACAGGGTGTATCAAAAAAAGGTAATCGAACTTTGATGTGCTCTAGGGCGTTCAATATTTAACATACAGAAATAATTCTTACGTAGTTGGAAAGACCAGGCTTTTATCTTTTAATTGCCATCGTTTTTATAAAATTTGAAGAAAAATCAAGCAAATACAAATGCGATAAAAATTGCAGGTCGAAATCGTTGGGAGTTTATTGAAAATCTGTTGAAATTTAATCTTAGGTAATTAAATTACAAAATTAAATGACCAATTTTAGCTTAGGTAGTAAACTTCTGGCATTTTATTAGTGATGTTAATTGTTTCTCGTGACAGATAAATGATTAATGAAATTTTCTTTTCTTATTCGCTGCCCTAATAATGCTCAGAGGTGAAAATACGTGATTTCGACCGGCTATTTTCATTTGATTCGTATTTGCCCAATCTTTCTTCAAATTTCACAAAAATGATGACAATCGAAAGCCAAAAGCCTGGTCTTTCCGCCTTCGAAAGAATGATTTCTGTAGATTGTATAATGAACGCGCTAGAGCACTGCAAACTGCAAAGTCCGATTACCTTTTTTTTGATACACCCTGTGTATGTCAAGCTGAAGTTCCTTTGAGTACATATAGTTCCACAACCTGCCACAATACAAGGCCACAAACCCCAAGGGGTGCAACATGCATGGGTATAAGATTTGGGGAGTGTGAAACTAACTCTTATATTTAAGCTTTCCTGCACTTTTTGCACGATCAGTTATCAATATTTACAATTTGGAGAACTTTCCTCTTCTCGCAAGGCCGTAGGAAGCTCAACAATGGGGGGGGGGGGGATCATATTCATAATTCATATGTTCTGCATATTATCAAGTTCTTTTGAAATTGATTGTTTTTTTATGGTCTTTGAACACGCATAAATTACATGAATATGAGCGTTCCACGCAATTATCGAACTTGCTACGATCTTGTGTCATGACCGCTTCGTATAAAAACGTGTAAATATTTGGTTGGAATTCAACCAACCTTAAACATGGGAATAGCTCAAAATTGATGAGATTTTTCGATAAGAGAGTTGCATAAGACACGAACTTGATCTGATTTGACCTCAATCATTTGTAACACAAGCGCCTGTCATTATGTTAGACTCAGTATCACTGAGTCAACGGCTTCACCACGTCGTCACGCAATCATCTTTTTGTTACAGCTGAGGGTTATATATTCTCAGACATGTAATATAATCCACGTGATAAAGGTTACGGCGTTCGGCTAGAAAATAATGTGTCTCTCGTTCTTCTACCTATAGTAAAACTTTGCTAATATTCTTGACTAGCCTGTTGGCCATGTTGGTGGTGAAGCACAAGAGAATATTTTATTTGTCTTATTATGGGCACCAGTCAACATAAACGAGAAGCATCAAGCATTGTCTGGTGTTTCTATTAAGTCAAGAATACAGTATACAAGCTTGTATTGTTTAATTTGTACCACGGTTATGCGTTACGTACAGTACAGTGCTTTCGGGTACTGATAAAACTGATTATCTTACATGTGAGATTATTTATGATAATTTCACATTTGAAAATTATTGCTTTTCAAACAATCATCAATCATAGCTTCTGGATATTTTATTTTGGTATAAAACACTGTAGTTCATATAATAAACTACGCGGGTGCTTGGAAATACCAGATTTGTTTCTCGTGTTGAAAATGACATTTCTTACTCGTTCGCTGTGCTCACTCGTAAGATATCATGTTCAACATTCGAAACAAATCTGGTATTTCCGCGCACACATGTTTTTTTTTATATAAGCGATGCGAACAACATTGGTAGAACTTTTTACTTTTGGTATCATCTCAAACACGTTGGTCGTTGCATACAACTTGGCGGCTACTTACTTATCGGGTGATGGCCTAAATAGCGTAGACTTTGCTAAATCCTTGAAAGGGGAGATCCTACTTTTAACATAGTGTTTATTAATCGCAGTCCAAGCCTAACGTAGTGATGAGTAATGAGCAGAATAAAGAAATTCAAAAATAATGTACTTACACTAAATAATTTATACAAATTCATTCAGTCTCGACACTGACTTAATACTTCTATATCCTTTGCTTAACCTCTCTTCTGCATATAGATGTATACCAGTGAATGTGCACACAGCTTATATGCAGTACCTGTCATGCTCTGGCAGCTCTGCCTACGCACTGCCTAATTAACGATTGCGCATAATTTAGTTCCGATGACGAAAAAGGTAGGTTTTGTTCGTCTTTAGACTTTACATTTTTGTTCCAAAATGACCGGATGGGAAATCCCATATGAAATTGTGTCAAGTTTAAAGTGAAGAGTCTCTCTGTAGAAAAGTTTTTGTATCTCTTTTAATATTACATAATTTATATAGCATTGTTTTTTACTCGTTTTAGTTTTAAGCTAGACCGGAATATAATTACTAGGCAGAATGCTTCTTTATACGGCTTAATGACCAGTGATGGGGACCCGAGATTATCATGAGTCAAATCGGCAGCTCGGTCGACAACGCTCTAAAATGATATTAAAGAGGGGTTACAGTCCGTAATGTAAACAAACGCTTTGTTTACATTTTGAAATTCTATATTCGTAAAATATGACTTACTAAATGAATATCTGACACTTTTCTGCTTTGCTATGCTTATACATGAATGTAAACCAGAGTTTCAATTCAAAAAGAGTTCGAAAAATGTGAAATTTGGACAATGTTTATATTTGGTGGCCCACCTTTGTTATGCGCAGAACCGATGCGCAGAACGGACTGTAACCCCTCTTTAACTCTTCACATTAACAGCGCTTTTGCTTACTTGAATTACTCTTTATACCTGTATGTAGCCTAAGCCTAAGGTACTTTGAATAACACAAAGGATATCATGGCCGCGGTGGAGTATACCTTAATTTTGTTACTTTAGAGATGTACATGTCCCTATATAACATTGCGTGTCTGCAATGAATGCAGTCAACACCATTTGCCGTCACGCGGTTTAGACATGATAAAGAGGTGTTTGTTTGCCAAAAATATAAAACGGATATTGATGACGTGAGTGTTTACACTCTCAGCGTAAAGTCGTCTACAAGGTCAAGGGAAGTTTTCCCAAGATTACCTTTGTCGTTTGAAGACCTGTTTCAAGGACGTTTTACATAATGATTTTGTGAACGAGAAACGTGACTTGAACGTCTTCCTGAAATCCTTAATTGCCCCCTCGTTGCCATAACCAGTTATTTGCCACAGATTGGAAAGTAAAAAAGTTTGGCTACCCACTTTAGTGTTACAATACATTAGTGTATTGTAAAAAAAGTGGCCACATAGCTTACATAGGGAGCTTAGCTCACTTGCCTTTCACCTCTAAGATTGTGGTTTTGATTCTCAGTAGGGACATTCTCAATGTGACTCAAACCCTGTCCTCATATGAAAAGGGTACCACTGGATGAAAAATCAAATTTAGACAAAGTTTGCCTTGTGCAAATCTGATTTTTCATCCAGTGGATAAATCAATGCTTTCCTGAAAGTGTGAGTTTCCTGTGGGTGCTACGGTTTCCACACACAGGCAAGTTTGACAGAGTAGGTTAGGTAATAGGCCCACAGTAATTGGCATATGCTGTTGTGGTGATCCTGCCTTAATTGTGGCGAAGCTAAATAAATAAAATAAATAAATGTACACTGCACAGTAAAAGT
Organism: Muricea muricata; assembly: GCA_963855995.1. Taxonomy (NCBI): domain Eukaryota; kingdom Metazoa; phylum Cnidaria; class Anthozoa; order Malacalcyonacea; family Plexauridae; genus Muricea; species Muricea muricata. The sequence goes on along the minus strand of OY979723.1, from coordinate 6,988,681 downwards.
AGCTAGAACACAGTCACAACAATAATAGACAGTTATGGACCTGCTGCTATGTCAGGTATTTGGAATTACAGTGGTATTTTGGCTAAGGAATACATGGCATGCATGACAGCAGTTACAGGTCTTTGGCTTAATGTTATCTACTCTGTGGCCCTAGGTAGCCCAATAATTGATGGTATATTTTTGGTTCACAAAATGTGTATTTATTCTTCTGTAATGACTATTACAACTGTATTGATTATGCACGGTCCAGTTCAATGATGGGGTCAGCTTGCGATGCATCATGATGTAAACATGATGCATCACAAGCTGACCATGCCATTGAACTGCACTGCGTGTAATCAATACAATTTTAATAATCATTACAGAAGAATAAATACACATTTTCTGAACCAAAAATATACCATCAATTACTGGGCTACCTTAGTTGTGGCAAGCCATTTATTTAAATGTAAACCATATCTAGCAACATGTGGCTTACATTAAATGACCTCTACCAAGCAGCCTGTGATCGTATATTGTAGTATTAACATTCTAGCTAATGGAAGCTTTTGATTGCCTGGTATTCTACAATTTCTTAATAAATACACCCCTCACTACAAACAAAATATTGACTTACCCGTACTTTGACCTGTGACATCATCTGACTCGCTTCGACCAGACGCCGATCCACCATATACTACATATATCAAATTGGCCAATTTATACGATTTATCACATGGAAAGACCATTTTCCTTCAGACAAAAACAGTTTGTAAATACAAAAGAATACTAAGCAGTATAAGTATAGCTTTGTGATTTAAAATAGTGTGCTAAAATTTACATAACTTAACTTTCACAGCTGATATTTTATGTTGTCAATGTTGATACAAAGGCAACTGCCAACCATGTAAATATAAAACGCTTTATTACCGTATAAATTCGTATAAAATTCAAATTATTAAAATTGTAAAACACTTACCTAACAAAATATCGTGTAAATCGGGGCGGATTGGTACCATTTTCTCGAAATTTAGTCAATAATTTCATTCAAAACAGCGTTCTATTTTCAAAATTTAAAAATAACGCGCTTCGCACTGAGCGCGCAAAGTCTCATGGGCATTCCATAAATGGTAAAGCATGGCAACTGATCTCAATTCATTAATATTATCATTGTACAGCTAGACCTTTCAGTCGTTAGATTTACACTTTCTTTACGAATGCTGTAGCAGTCGGGCGACCCACAGCAATAAAGGTCTGTGCCCACTAGGCGATAAATCGCTGCAGCGCCAGTTTAGTATGGTATGGAACACTTTATTTAACCGCGCATATGTTTCGTGTGAACAGGAGAATTTTAGTGACAATTTTGTTGCTGCGTGCTACCGTATTTGTTTGATTAGAATGGTTTTATTTTGTGTGAGATATCCGGATCGCAGCGACAGAACCAGAAGCTTGGGACATGTCGCCTCACTTATGACCTGACTTTACACACGAAGCGATTTGTTGTTGGACATTTTGTAGCGACTTGCTGTCTAGTGTGTACCGACCTTATTAGGAAAATATTTTCTTATTTCAAGAATATTTAGTTTCAAAGATATTTTTGGTAAGAATGTATTTCTTATTCTAAGAAAGATATAGTTCTTGGTAAGAATATCTTTTCTTGTTTCAAGTAAAATCGATTCTTGCCAAGAGGGATTTTCTTGAATTTTCTCATTTTAAGCAAAAGTTTGCTTGAAATAAGAGTTTTGCAAGAATTTTATTCTTGTTAAGAATTTTGAATTTTGCTGTGTGGATGATGTGCAACACGCTTTGGTTATCACACCAGAATTTAATGCGCATATTAGACGAGGATGGACCCCAGACATAACATGCCAGGACGATTGGAAAAAGTTCTTTATATGCCATGCCTAGTGGTTGTTGAACAGGTAGCCACGCTTGATAGAACCAAGCACCGTTATTATAAACGCCAAAACCCTGATTTCCAGATGCATCGCTTGACAACTCAAAATCAGGTAACGGTGCGATCGTAATGAAACCAGGCTTTGCCGCCAAAGCGCTTTGCCGTGCGTATTATCAGGGCCATGTGAGCGAGTAAATCGCGCGCCCGATGTGGATGAAAAGTAGCAATAATCGACGTGTAGCTATTAAAACATTCTACCCAGTCCAATACGTCCAATGGTGAATTTCTTACGCGAGAGGGCTTAGCTACTGGTGCAATATTCGACTGGTACAGGGTCGTCACTAAGCGAAGGTTGTGTTTGGGGAAAGGAGGAACTTGTATCTTGGACACTACCACAGTACCACTCATAGTATTGACAAAAGAAGGAGCGTGAAACGTACCTTGAGCTATAGACACGTTACCTTGGGTTGACGCAGATGATGTAGTTGGCTGCGACGGAATGCTGTTTCCCAGTTGTTCCAACTGATCAGGACGAGGAGCACTGTTAATAGTTGCCATGCTTGCCAGCGGAGGGTCTATAAATGATATATTATACCGAAAATCAAAAACTTCCGTAAGAATAAACTTTTAAGTTCTTCAAGTTGAACACACCTTCGTGAATATGATGCTCTAAAATACAAAATAGCCAGTTCTTTGTTTATTTTTATAACGAGAAGTACAGAAAATTCCTTTTAATTTTTTAAATATTTGTGTTTTCAACGTCCTTGTCCTCCAAACTACTTTATAATTCTTCGTGAAGTTCATCAAACTTTTCGCACATTCCGCCATTTTGTTTACGAAAACTTGCCAATCTGTGCTTGCGTGTGCAAGCGTTGCCATGACAGCGTGAGATATTTATTGAATCTCACTTTAAAAGTGAGATACAGTGAGAAATCACCTCATCACGTGGTAGAAATACGATATTTTGATTGGACAATTTGAATTTGAGGTTTTGAGGTATATATATACAACTAATTCAAAAAAGGTTGTCCCTTGAAAATACGAAATCTAAATTCCAAAATACAAAGTCTAAGATCAAAATACTTTGTGATAGGCTTCAAGTGTAAGCATTATTCTCTTATAAATATTCCACTTAACAGAAAATACCTCCTTGTACAGTGCATATCACGGACTGGAAGTTAAAAGTCCACTTATGTGTGTCATGTGACATACTTTGTATTCGTATTTTGTACTTTGTAATTTGAATTTTAGATTTCCGAAGGACAACCTTTTTTGAATTAGCTGTATATATATATATATATATATATATATATATATATATATATATATATATATATATATATATATATATATATATATATATATATATATATATATATATATATATATATGTACAATTATCAATGTTTTGAGACAACAACATAAGAGCGCTCGATATTGATTTCAATAGAACGTAAATAAATGAATGAATTAAAGACGAGAAATACTTTTTCTGTCGCTACTCAGAGTTTCACGCGCTTAGGCGATCATCAGGCAACAACGCATATATATATATATATATATATATATATATATATATATATATATATATATATATATATATATATATATATATATATATATATATATATATATGCGTTGTTGCCTGATGATCGCCTAAGCGCGCGTGAAACTCTGAGTATATATATATATATATATATATATATATATATATATATATATATATATATATATATATATATATATATATATATATATATATTCAACAAATATACTCCCTCTGCTCGACAGACTAAACATTAATATAAAATAACAAAGAAAACTGCCACGACTCCAAAATACAATGATATTTACTTATAATAAAAAATAGCTTAAACTTTCGGCAGCATGCCACCGCCTTCTTCAGAAGCTTACCTCTGGGTCTGTGGGAATTCATACTTTTGTACGGCAAAACAAGTTAAAGAGTTGTTTACATCGTCTCGCTTTGTCGGAACGGGTGAAAGGTGGACTGATTCTAATAGCACCTTCACAGTTAATAGTCGATGTCGCTCAATTTCTTGTTTTGAATTGGCGATCACAATCATGACAGCGCTTGTTTCACCATGTTTTTGCCGTACAAAAGGATGAATTCCCAGAGGCCCAGAGGTGTCAAAAGCTTGTCTACTGTGCATAATAATTACGTTCTAATTTTAGGGCATAAATAATTACTAAAATACTGTATCGAGTATTTTTGAGACTTACTGCTTGTAAGGCTTCAAAACGAGTAAGATAGTCACTTCATCGATTCGAAAACCCATTATTTCGGTCAACCAAATTGCTCTCCAGCGTATGTTCTGGCTATATGCTTGTGTGAATACAATTTTCTTTTAACTCTTTATTTCAAATAATTAACAATACAATGAGTTGGTATGGGAAAGTAGGAGTTCGATACAAGCCCTATCCAAGACTGATCACTCGGCACTAATACAGGTGGATATTGTGAAATGTACATTAATTAATCTAACAATAAGACATTTGGACGCCTGTTCCATCATTAGCTGTACAAACATTTAACATTCACATGAATTTGAGTGACACAATGAATATTAAAACAGAAATAAATACATGTTTCATAACACTTGCTTCACCATGTTTTTGCTGTACAAAACGATGAATTCCCAGATGCCCCAGAGGTGTCAGGCTTGTCTATTGTGCATAATAATTTCGTTCTAATTTTAGAGCATATATAATTACTAACATACTGTATCGAGTATTTTTGACACTTATTGCTTGCAGGGCTTCAAAACGAGTAAGATACTCACATCATCGATTTGAAAACCCATTATTCCGGTCAACCAAATTGCTCTCCCGCGTAAGTCCTGGCTGTATGCTCGAGGCATTTTAAAATCTCACTTCTTGCAACTAATTTTAAATGCAAGGATGAAAGCCAGCGTGCGTTCCCATTGCGCCTTGCGCGCTTAGAGTTTAAGGTTTAGAGTTTGCGATGACAACCTTTTTGAATTAATTAATATATATATATATATATATATATATATATATATATATATATATATATATATATATATATATATATATATATATATATATATATATAGATATATACTGATTGTAATTACCAAGAAGGTTATATTTTCAGGATGAAAGTATAGAGCGCTCGATACCATTACTGGTAGAGCGAATAAAAATTTTGTCTATTGTGTTTAATTTATATATATATATATATATATATATATATATATATATATATATATATATATATATATATATATATATATATATATATATATATATATATATATATATATATATATATATATATATATGCTCCAGAAATGTTCTAAAAAGGCAAATTTTGATAAACTCCATCATTCCATGATTAACGAGTGAGTCTAGGAAATGTGTTCCTAATTCTAATCACGAAGTATGTTGAGATGCTGATATTTCGTGCAAAATGATTTATTTGCTTGTGGGATCTCATACGATTATAAAAGGTAAGAGACATTTTGCATTCCAATTCCAGAAATACAAGTGTTAGTCTATTAAGTTCCCTACAAATTATATCGTTGAGAGTTCAGGCAGTGTGCTGCAGAATTGATTTAAATGATGCTATCAGGTTAATATATTTATGTATTGTATACACTTTTAGTAAAATTTTCTTTACTTGCAACTACCCAAAAATAAAACAGCCATATGTTGGTGGTATTATGGCAAAAGAATCCTGTTTAATATATGTACTATGAAAGTCTTTGATTTAAATCAAATTCTAAGAAACGCAATCTTACTAGGACGTTGGGCAGAGTGCCTGGCAAGTCACTCAGAAATTGATTTTTGGTTATCTTAGTGATTACAAAAGATGAGCTAGCAATGTCTTAAAATGGCTTGGAAGATACCCTAATAATAACTGATTTAAAAAGGAATTCGTCGGGCAGAACAGAAATAAGTGAATATACCCCACCCCCAATGAACGCTCTAGTTACAGCCCTGCCTGGCCTTGTGCCGATTTAGCATGAATGTAATTGTGTATTAGTTTTGTGTGTTGTAAAGTAAATCTTGTGAAGTTAATAAATTAAAACTTGCTTCAACTTGAAAGTGGTATTGTGACATAACATAACTGTATCGTTGTCCATGTTAAAGCAATCTTAGAACTCCATCTAAGCTGAAGAAAGCTTACTTCCAAGGCATACGTTCGATTTTGCGACATTATTGAAAGTAGTACGAACGAATTAAGCGTTGCTGCCATGGAAAGAAATGTTTGTTGCTGCAGTACGCAAATTTTTTCCGACGAGAAAGATAAAATGCAAGCACTCAGCACCTTGGATAATTGAAATCATACTAGATGTGATACGAAAGAAAGAGTTTATACATAAGAAGCTCATCGTTCTTCATGTCCCTACTTATGAGGCAAATTCAAAGAGCTGCGGTTATCGGTCAAACACATGATAAGTCCTTGATAACACATGGTGGTCCAGTCCTTGAAGAAGTTTCCCTTTCGCCATGCGCCACAGCACTTCGTTCTCTTGGCGTTAAAAAATCATCTGAACCTGATGGAATCTTCGCAAGGCTACTTTAAGAAACAGCTCAACAGATCGCACCATCTCGGATAGCCTTTCTATACAACAATGGTAAGAAATCATCTGCAAAAGATGTTAACTATGGGGTTCTACAGGGGTCGAATCTTGGCCCCATTCTTTTTTTATTGTACATTAACGATTTGCCAAATAGCTTGAAAACGTCAAAACCTTCAATGTTTGCTGATGATACAAATCTTGCCTGTATTGGAAAAAACTCAAATGAGATTGAAATTAAACTTGATGAAGAACTTGAGAATGTCCAACGATGGCTAACAGCAAACAAGCTTACTTTGAGTGATGAGAAAACTGAGTTTATGCTAATCGGTTCAAGATCTCGCCTTGCCTCTATTGATGATAGACCAATTTTGAAACTAGGATCTAGAAATATAAGACATGTCCGCTACAAAAAATCGCTTGGTATGGTTCTTGACGAGCAGTTGAAGTGGGACAAGCACAATGAAGAGCAATGCAAAAAAATTTCTAACAGTATAGCCCTGCTAAAAAGAGCTAGACCTTTCGTCTCAAAACACACGTTAATAAAAATGTATAATGCCATTGTTTTGCCTCACTTCAATTACTGCTCCACAATATGGAACGATGGCTCATGTAGTGTAATTAATAAGCTATCAAAATTACAAAGGAGAGCTGCGCGTATAATTACCTCTAGTACATATGATATTCGTTCCTCTCAAATTTTGAAAGATCTTAATTGGAAGCCAATTGAGGTTGATTTAAAAAATAGGGAAACTGTTATGACATTTAAAGCTCTAACCGGACTAGGACCTGATTATTTAGAAGAATTATTTAATGAGTGCAATAATGATATTTATAGCCTGAGAAGTAACAATACTAAATTAGCACTCCCAAAACCTAGGACTAATTTCCTAAAAAGGAGCTTTTCCTATAGAGCAGCAAAGTCTTGGAACGAATTATCAAACGAAATAACTGGTGATTTCCGCGAGCTATCAGTTAGTGCTTTTAAGCGACGACTTGAAAAAAACTATTGATTGGGTTTTTATATTTTAATTAATTTGTATGTATTTGTACATATATTAATTTAAATATGTGTTGTTTAATCATTAATTAATTAATGAGGATTTTCGCTTTTAACACACAGCCCTTTGAAAATCAGTTCTGTAAATAGTTAAATATTGATAGGTTACTACAAAGCATTAACTCGAAGTTCTGGAATGAAGTGTTCTTGTTCGAATGCGCGTACAACTTTCATTGCTATTAGACAGTGCACAAAATAGATTTATACCTGGAAAAACTTGTGTGACCCAACTAGTTGAAGCTATTGACTACATGCATAGGCTCGTTATTGGACTCTGGCAGGCAGGCAGGCAGGCACGCACGCACGCACGCAGACTGATGTATTTATCTGGATATGTCGAAAGCTTTAATTTCGATAAAGTGCAACACTCTCTCGTCCTTAAATAAACTACGCAAGTATTACATCTGTGGTAATCCACTAAATTGGTTTACATGCTGTCTTTGTGAGCGAAGACAACGAGTTACAGTACTTGGTGCAACATCAAAATAACGCGAGGCTGCGTCTGGAGCCCCTCAAGGCTCAAACCTTGGCCAATGCTGATCCTATTATGTGCTAACAATCTCACCAACGGCTGTGAAAACATCAAAAATAGCTTGTTTTGATACGAAAGTTCTGAAGCAAATTGACAACCTGCAAGATACTGTTGGTCTTTAAAATAACATCAGCAACCTTACAGCTGGGCCATAGATAATGATTTGCCATTCGACGGAATGAAATGCAAGTGTCAGCACATCACACGGATGCAAACGCCCGTGGAATATCCCTACGCCCTAAATGTATCAGTACTTGAAGCCTTACATGGAGAAAAAGATCTCGAAGTGTGGGTATCGAGTGAGCTGTGTTGGAAGATAAAAGTTATTGAGTACAGTTTAATAGCGAGCAAATTTTTGGGATTACAGTCAAACCTCTATTAAGCGGCCACCCTCAGGGAATGACCAGGTAGCCGCTTAGTAGAGGTGGCCGCTTAATAGAGGTGGCCGCTTAATAGAGGTGGTCGCTTAATAGAGGTATGCCCAATATAGACAAAAATATAGTCAAATGTTCCTTTTATGTACTTTTAAATGGTAATTTTTACGAGTACAAATTATTGTTAATGGACGATACTCAATGCGTTAGACCTAAAAATTTATAGATTTAAAATGTCTATGTTAAGCCAACTCGAAAGCTACTATTGTCTAAACAAAGGAAGACTCTATCACAGACTTTCATTATTTGCTTGCCAAAAACCCGTAGGCTACTGCACCCAGTATCGTCTATGAATCATTGTCCAAACCACTATGTTTGACCTATTCATAACTATAACAATGAAACTATAGTTAAACATGGGCAGATATCCGAGTTAGCCTTATCTGCCTATATCATTCTTACTTGGATTGCGAGCTGTACAGAATCATTTGAAGAATCGTTTAAAAAATTAATCGTCTCACGTTTACCATTTCTAAACGTTCACCACAAATAATGCCAAGAGTTAGCAAACCACGATCACGAGTTCGTCAGCAGGATCAACGACCGTCCAGTACTCAACCGTCCGTCGCAGTACCGAGCAATTTGGGCGAGTTATCAATTTCAGAATTGAAGAACCTTTGCCGCGAACTCAATTTTTCCTGCGCTGGCGGCCGACGGGTACTTACAACGCGTCTGCAAAACGAAAGAGAACGTCTAAGCACGAATACGCCGCAATCCAACACCCAAACGGTTCCAGTAAACCACACGTTATCTAATTCCAATGCAAGGGAAAGCTTCAGCGCCGACCAACTGGCACAGATTACGCAAATTGTTTCGCAGTCGATCTCGTCGTTCTTCGAAAGCCAACCCGCCACAACAACCGCGACTCGTGTAGATGAGCAGCCAACTATCCCGCCACTGCCAACGCCACTCGAAAGGCTAGAACAGCTTGGTCAATTCCCATTTTTAAGTTCCAGCGAGCTCCAGCAGCAGCCGACTTCATCTCATGGACCTGTTGCCTCAATCCAGCAAGCAGATGGGGGATTCACGCCAGAGATTCCAAACAAATACGTTCGTGACATCGAAAGTGGTGAGTTTTTTGAGCTTGCTAAATTATTGCCAAAAAATTTAAGTAAGTTAAATGTCGGTTCCGATTCTTCTGACAACGTGGGTTTCACAATTTCCTCTACGGGAATCTCATTAACACCGCGCAAGCCTCAAGTGCTGACTAACATTGAAGAGTGGACAACCGCTTTCAACACGTATATGTTAATCATAGTACAAAAATTTCCAAATCGCGCATCAGAACTTTTACAGTACATGGAAACCATCCGTCATGCGGCAAAAACGCATGGCAGTTTAGGCTGGTGCATATATGACCATAAATTTCGCTATAAAGCCGCCGCGTGTCGAACATTGTCGTGGGCCAACATTGACATGCAGTTATGGTTGCGTATTTTCACCGCTAGCTCTACTCAGTTGCGGGAAGATTATTCCCTTTTTTCTAACGGACCCTCAAACAAAGCTGGGGCAGCGAGGGACGGAATTTGCCACAGCTACAACAGGGGTAGACCTTGCACATTACGACCCAATTGCCCTTACACTCACCGATGTAACCGAATTGGCTGTGGGGGGAACCATCCTGGGTACCAATGTCCACGACCCCGTTGGGAAAACGATCACAGCGACGACCACCCTTCACAATCAGCCCGTAGCTCCGCGAAGACCAACAAAAAATAGAACTGTTAGTTTAAAGTGTAGTATATATAATAGCAGTAATTCAATACCTTTAGATTTTACCATAGTTACGCCAATTCGCGTTGACGCGCTCGAAGGTGCTCTTTGTGGGCATCCTAATTCATCATTCGTTTTGAAACTCTGTTCAGACTTGCGTTTCGGTGCCCGTCTCGGTTACGATGGTCCTCGCATGTCAAGATTTTCGAAAAACCTCAAGTCTGCTATTGACAATCCAAATATTGTTTCAACTAACTTATTAGCTAAGGAAGTTGCTCTTGGCCACACAGCTGGTCCTTTCACTAATCCTCCATTTGCTAATTTACAGGTTTCGCCGATTGGCATTGTACCTAAAAAGCATTCAGATAAATTTCGAACCATTTTTCACCTCTCGTTTCCAAAAACGGGAGAATCAATCAATTCCTCTATCGAGAAAGACGACTTTTCATTGCAGTACATAAAAATCGACGACGCAATTGCGGCTTTAATCCGATTAGGCAGAGGCACTTATCTAGCTAAAACTGACATAGAATCTGCTTTTCGTCAATTCCCTGTTCATCCTGACGACTGGGAGTTATTAGGCATATATTGGAACAAGTCCTATTATTTTGACAAAGTGTTGCCATTTGGTCTGCGTAGTGCGCCGTATATTTTCAATCAACTTTCAGATGCGCTTGAATGGATTTTACTCAACAAATGTTATATAAGCTATGTTGGGCACATCCTAGACGATTTTCTCATCATGGAACCACCGGCCCAAACTGGGCTACCTTCTCAAGCATGCCAAACTAGCCTTTCTAGCATGTTGTTAACATTCCGCACGTTAGGTGTTCCTATTGCAGAACATAAAACGGAAGGACCCAATCTCATTATAGAATTTCTAGGCATTATCATTGACTCACAAAAGATGGAGGTTCGTCTCCCATCCGATAAATTGGACCGTCTATTTGGTGATTTAAATTCGTGGCACACAAAAAAGTCAGCTACACTCCAAGAGCTCCAATCACTAATTGGCACATTAAATTTTGCATGCAAAGTAATTCCCCCGGGTCGAGCTTTTCTGCAACGTATCATAAATCCAACACGGGGTGTCTCCAAACCACATCATCACATTCGCTTGACGAATGGTTTTCGCGAAGATGTAAAAATGTGGCAAATTTTTCTTAAAGACTGGAATGGGACAAGTTTATTTCTCAACTCTTTCTGGGAAAATTCTACAAACCTTTCTCTCTATACGGATGCCTCCGGGACCCTTGGTTTTGGGGGAATTTTTCGCACCCAGTGGTTTCAGGGTAAATGGTTGCCTCACCAAACACTTACCACAAAAAATATCAGCATTGACTGGCAAGAGCTCTATGCTATTGTGGTAGCTTCCTACATATGGGCACCTTTATGGGCTCAAAAACGAATTGTGTTTTACTGCGATAACCAGACAGTAGTTTCCATAATCAATTCCAAACGTTCAAAAAGCCCTCGTATTATGGACTTAGTGCGTGCTCTAACCTTACAAACACTTAAATATAACTTTTATTTCAAAGCCTTACATGTGCCTGGTCATTATAATGACATTGCTGATTCTATCTCCCGTTTTCAGCAAACCAGATTTCGGCGGCTAGCACCGCATGCAGACCATCAACCTCAACCTCTACCAGAGGAACTTTCTCGTCTCTAGACGCTGACTTACGTCGTTATCAACTTGCTTCGTTAGCTCAAGGTACGGTTAAAACTTATAGCAGTGGCGAAAAACAGTTCACGAATTTCTACTATCAATTTCATTTACATAAGTATGTGCCTCTTCTGCCAACCACGGAAAACACTCTGATTTACTTTGCTGTTTTTCTCGCTAAGACTGTAAATCCCGACACCATCAAAGTCTATCTTGCAGCAGTACGCCATATGCATTTGGTTAACGGCTACGACCTTCAAATCACCAAATTTCAACGCCTACACTATATTTTGCGAGGTATAAAGCGAGTAAAAGGAGTGCCTACAAGAACACGCCTACCAATTACATTAGACCATTTAAAATTGTTTCACCGCATACTACACTCACGGACATCACCGACACATGATGAAACCATGATTTGGGCAGCGATTTCCATAGCTTTTTTCGGGTTTTTGCGGATTGGTGAAATGACTTGCTCCGGTCCTTATAATTCTTCAACAAACCTTTGCCGATCAGATGTAAGTTTTCATAACAAAAAACGTGGGGATAACGAGGTTTTTCTGCAACTACGAATTAAAGCGTCAAAAACCGATCCATTTCGAGCCTCCGCCACAATAACCATTGGCAGCAATTCTGGTATGTATTGTCCAGTAAGGGCTCTTCAAACCTACCTTTCACGTGCGCCAACGGACTATGCGGGACCATTGTTTTGCTACTCAAACGGTGTTCCTTTATCACGTAGTCAATTTACTAAGGAACTACGAATACTTTTGGCCCAAGGTGGTCATCACCCTGCTCACTATGCAGGCCACAGCTTTAGAATCGGAGCGGCTACCACAGCTGCGTCCCAAGGTTTGCCTCATTGGCTTATTCAAACGCTGGGAAGATGGTCTTCCGATTGTTACCTCAGATATATTAGCACGCCAATCAATGTCCTTACAGACGTTTCAAAACGATTGATTGCAAAGTGAGATAAACACTCGAGCGTTGTTTGTCGGTCTATGGGGATCACACACACTATCGTTGTGTGATTGTGGAGGCAATTGCTCTAGTATGAGGTCGCAATTTTACCATAGACCTCACGTTTTCTTTACGGAATTGGGCAACATGGCATACAGCCAATTCCCATTTACAAAATCACTCTATTTCCGCATATGAGTATATGTGCTGAGCCAGATCAGTGTTCTAAGAAATATTTCCCTGATCATTTTTTCCCAGGGCCCAGCTCAGAGTATATGTCTTGCAAGGCAGGTTAGGACCCAGCTCTAAATGGAGTATATGTTCTAGCCGACTCAGGACCCAGCTCAAAAGTATATGTCTTGGGCAGATTAGGACCCAGCTGCAAATCAGTATATGTCCTACTCGACTTTCCCCAAGATCCAGCTTTTCAATACGAGTATATGCCCTGGGAACCGCTCAGCACCCAGCTCTTCGCAGATAAAAAATACAGTATATGGAGCAGTTGTCCCACACTTCCATAACCCCACAAACCGTGTGTTCTTATGCGTGTCGTTATATAAAATATCTCAAAATATATATTTACTAAACGGTGAGGACATTAAATGGTAATTTTTACGAGTACAAATTATTGTTAATGGACGATACTCAACGCGTTAGACCTAAAAATTTATAGATTTAAAATGTCTATGTTAAGCCAACTCGAAAGCTACTATTGTCTAAACAAAGGAAGACTCTATCACAGACTTTCATTATTTGCTTGCCAAAAACCCGTAGGCTACTGCACCCAGTATCGTCTATGAATTATTGTCCAAACCACTATGTTTGACCTATTCATAACTATAACAATGAAACTATAGTTAAACATGGGCAGATATCCGAGTTAGCCTTATCTGCCTATATCATTCTTACTTGGATTGCGAGCTGTACAGAATCATTTGAAGAATCGCCCACCAACCACCCCATGCTCCAGTCTTTTCCCTGATGTTAGGAGATGTTACAAGATGGTGCTTGGAAGGAATTACGGTATATTATGGGCCCGCCTAGGGAGTGATATTGAATTCTCGGGAACATTGAACTATATTTCGATCTATATATAAATATTATCTTCGTTGGTTATTAAACGCGTATCAACATTCACTAGACCGTTATGTCAATGTCATTATGTATTTAATAAAATAAAGAATGAAGTGTTTGAGGCAATTGCTCTAGTATGAGGTCGCAATTTTACCATAGACCTCACGTTTTCTTTACGGAATTGGGCAACATGGCATACAGCCAATTCCCATTTACAAAATCACTCTATTTCCGCATATGAGTATATGTGCTGAGCCAGATCAGTGTTCTAAGAAATATTTCCCTGATCATTTTTTCCCAGGGCCCAGCTCAGAGTATATGTCTTGCAAGGCAGGCTAGGACCCAGCTCTAAATGGAGTATATGTTCTAGCCGACTCAGGACCCAGCTCAAAAGTATATGTCTTGGGCAGATTAGGACCCAGCTGCAAATCAGTATATGTCCTACTCGACTTTCCCCAAGATCCAGCTTTTCAATACGAGTATATGCCCTGGGAACCGCTCAGCTCTTCGCAGATAAAAAATACAGTATATGGAGCAGTTGTCCCACACTTCCATAACCCCACAAACCGTGTGTTCTTATGCGTGTCGTTATATAAAATATCTCAAAATATATATTTACTAAACGGTGAGGACATTAAGTCGTTGTTCATTACAAAGGTAAAATCTCGACTTCGATAAAAACAATCTTAACTCGAAAACTATACCCAGCAAAACAAAAATCTTTTAAATTAAAAAAAACGCATTCAACACACGTTTGCTGTATACTGACGTCTACTTTGGCTTAAAATAGTCGTTAATCTGCATTTGTCGCTTTGGGAACAGGTGAGATTTTGTTACGAACAAGATTTGCATGCATTAAAGGTCTAGCAAGTCAAAGAAAAATTCAGTAATGGCGCATAAACTTCAATTAGTTTCGTTTGTGAGAGGTTATCATGCGTATATGGATATTTGGCTACCAATTATCGACGATGAGCTTTGTCTTAAGCGAGAGCTTAGCAATAAGGAGGATGCAAATGTTGTTGCAGTTGTTCGTGATAGCTCGCTTGAATGTGATAGAATGTCGAAACAAGTCAAAATTCAAAGTAATTCGTGATATGCCCTCCAAAATGAGGAGTCCACATCCGAATGAAATGAGCGACGATATCAAAGTAGTTGGACATGTTCCTAAACTAATGGCAATCTGGCTCACAAAGTTTCTAAAACGAGCGACAAACATTGGAAAAGTAGTTATCAAAGGCAAACGAGTAAACAGAGGTGGTGACTATGGTTTGGAAACTCTGTGTGAATAGCAACTTATGGGAGATGCTTTTTCAATAAGTTGGCTGAAAGAAAGCCTACAGAAAGAAGGATTTGATGTTAAATTAGAGGAACGGAAACGTAAATGTTTGTGGGACAATATTTTAAAATTAGATTACTGCTAAACAATTTGTTATCGGACACGTGTTGATTAAAATCTCAACAAACAGATTTTTTAGCCGTTTAATTCTGGTGAAAATTATGTTTGAAAAACTGGCTGACCGTTTAAAGGAGGTTATAATTATTAAAAAAACACTGCCTAGGACCACTTGAAGGTGGCCGCGGCCGCTTAATAGAGGTGGCCGTTCAAATGGAGGTCTTATGTTTAATAATATATACTAAATATTTTTGGGACTTTGACATGTGACCGATCAATAGAATGTGGCCGCGTAATGGAGGGCCGCGTATTGGATGTTCGGCTGTAGTCAGGATATCCTCCCAAGAGATACGAAACCAAAGAAGATCTTTGTTCATCAATATTGTGTGACCTCGTCTTGGCTACGTCACCCAGACTTGATCCCCTCAGACCATCGAACTTATTAAGCGAATTGAAAGAGCAGCGTCATGGAACAAAATACATTCTAAACCTAGTGTACAAAGATAGGCTACAAGTGTCTAATTTAATCCCAGTTAGCTTGTGGCATGAGTTCTGGATCTAATTTTCTTCTTCAAGATGATTAACAGTATGGTATGTGTCGCTCAGGAAATAATCAACTGAACGTGACCTTTGAAGCAAAAGAATAACGAGAACAACCAGCAATCCCGAGAAGATCATGCTCAGAATTTGGAAATGCAACGCAACAGCATTCCAAGAATCATTCGTGAACAGAACAGCGAGAGTTTGGAACATTTGTCCTGAAGAATTGAGACACCAGTCACTTAAATCTCTATTAATGGGATACTTTAATTCCGTTTTTAATCTAAATTATAGGTCAGAGAGTCATCGGACATGATAGTCTATTAGTGTATGATGGTAGTCTACTCTATCGTTGCTTTTAGTCTGTTATTGCTAGAATTAGTAGAATGTAATAGAGTTGAGTACAGTGAAAACCTTAAAATATTTACTTGGACAGCCACGAAATCTCGACTGGCACTTATATTAATCACTCGACGTGATTTTTTCGACTGTGTTCTATTTGTTAGAGGGTAAATTTATAACGTGTATTAAATCTATTTATTTTTATACGGCCACAGTAATTGGTGTGATACCGTTGTGGTTACCTGTCATGCGAAGTTAAATAAATAAATATAATTACATGAACATTTAAGTGGTAAAAAAGGCATGAAAAAGGGGTTTTATTATATAGTATACTGTAATATACCAAAAATACACAGAGAGATATTTACCACACAGCATAAGCTCCTCATCCGAATTTACTATATCAGTAAATTGCTAAAAGCCTCTAAATTTACTGATATGATAAATTTACGACAAGCCTAACCCTAATCCTAACCGTATGTACTCCCACCTTCCTCCCCCGGCCTCCCACCCCTAATGCCGTATAACAAGGATGTTTCTTGGATAACAAGGAGAATAAAAGAATTTATAATTTTAAGGGACAAACTAAAAAGAAAAGCTATTATAACAAACCTTAAAACAGATTGGTACAACTACAAACAAATAAGAAATAAAGTAAACACAGAATTAAGAAATGCTAAGAAAACTACTATTCTTCAAAGATTGCTAATCAAAAACAAAACCCAAAACAGGCTTGGAAAACTATAAATAACTTACTAGGCAGATAGTGCAAACAAACCTTGATAAATCAACTGGATATAGAAGGTGAGACCTTAACAAACAATGAAGACATTGCTGAGACCTTTATAATAATTACTTTTCAAATATAGGTCGAAATTTAGCCAACAAAATTGGAACAACAGATGATAATTTTGTAAGTTATATTAGGAATACCAAATTTGATGTTGCTGCATTTCATCCTATAACTATAGGTAGTGTCTAAAATCTCTTAAGTGGGCTATCTAGCAACAAAGCGACTGGTATTGATAAAATTTCTAACAAAATTATTAAGATTGCAGCGCCTGTTATTTCTGATTCATTGACCAATATTTTTAATCAGTCTATTGCTCAATCTTTTTTCCTGATGAATGAAAAATAGCTAGAGTAGTACCCCTGTTTAAAAGTGAGCAGCAAAATCTACCACAAAACTAAAAACCAATTTCAGTTCTATCTGTTATTAGCATAATTATGGAGAGAAATATGTATGATCAACTGTACGAATACCTAACTGAGGCTGGAATTCTGTTTGATTGTCAATTTGGTTTTCACAAATTCCATTCCACAACTACAGAATTGCTGGATTGTACTAATGACTGGTGTGTCAATGTAGACAGGAAATTATTTTAAATGGTAGTTCTAATTGATCATAAAAAGGCATTTGACACAGTTGTTCATAAAATTCTTCTAAGAAAGTTTGATTGCTATGGAATAAGGAGAAGCTTTAGCTTTACTTAGATCTTGCCTAACAAATCGAAACCAAATATGCCAAGTTAAAAATTTCATTTCATCAGAGAAATCTATAAGATGTGGAGTACCCCAAGGCTCTATCTTAGGACCACTACTCTTTCTACTATATAGAAATGATTTGCCTCAATGCCTAAGCGAAACAAAACCTCGGATGTTCGCTGACGATGCTAATCTAACAGCTTCAGGGCAGAGCGTAAAGGAGGTTGAAACTGCAGTAAACTCTAATTTGGAAACCCTTAGAAAATGGTTGATGGCCAATAAACTTAGCTTGAATGTGGCTAAGACTGAATAGACAATTTGCATAATAGCAAAGGATCATGGGAAAAATGGTAACCTTCCACTTGCAAACAAAATGGTCGCCACGAAGCGACTCTTTTGCGTGCAAGAAATATTGCTTATTTACGGCACTTTTTTCTGGGCGTTTGATCTTTTTAAAGCAGGGAAGTTATTTTTAATAATATAAAGTTTGTTTTGACCAAAGCACACGGTGATCGGAGAAAATCTAGAGGGGATAATGCACACAGAACAACCAAGTGAACGAACAACAATGTAATTTATAAGCTTCGAGACGAAGGTTACCAACAACGTTTCAAGGTATGTACGGTTAGCGAGTGCCCGAGCGCTCTCCATTTTTAGCTAAAAATTTGTGCGCGTTGTTTGCCTAAATGGGCATTGTATTTTCACAGCGATCGGGCCTTTCGTGGGATTTTTTTCGCTTGTCGAAATCGATAATTTCATGTCAAAATTGTCCTTAAAACATTCGATCAACATGGCTTCAAAACCCTTTACTCTCAAGTTTTCTGGCGGGAAGTTAAAGCAACTCAAACCGACCCAAACCGGTTTTTCCGATACCGGCAATTTCAAATTGTAAAAACGCCAAGAAAAAAGTGTTTCTGCCTCCGTAGTTGGTATTTTTTTGCATCCTTTGTTGTCAACGGCTCATTTCCTGTTGAAGTAAACAAGTAGGCTTGCATTTTGCTCTAAACTTTGTGCTATTTAGTAGGTTAAACTCTTTAAATTTATTAACAAATAGTCTTGTTTGGTAGCTAAAATAAGTAGTTTATAGATAGGCAAATTGCTTTAAAATATATTTATAAATTGTAGGTCTTAAACAGAAATTAGTTAGGGTTAAAATAAATTGTAAATAGTTGAATTTTTAATAGTATTTTTCAAATTGATAGGACAGATAATTTAAGTTCTTTAATAAATTTTAACCATGGATTGTGAGCCAAGTACTTCAATGGAGGCAGATAAAAATATAACAGCAAAGGTAGATGGTTGGACTAAAAGCTTAAAATATGTGCCTGGATTTTCATATGAGAAATTAGAAAAACATTTGGTGGTAGATGATCAAAAGATACCTGATGGCAAGCCTGCTGAGGCTTTTAAGCATAAGAAGAAAGGGTATAAGTTGTTCAAAGCTGGTTATCCAAGGCAGTTTAGAGTAAAACCAAATGTTAAGAAGGAAGGTGAACCAGTGTATTTTCTTGTGCGGTGCAATGTAAATGCTGAAATGAAGAAAAAACAATATACTGTGTATGTCCATCTGATTCAAGCAACTGGAAATGTTGATTATGCGAAATGCCAATGCCCTGCTGGTGCTGGTGGCCGATGCAAGCATGTTGCTGCTACTTTGTTTCAACTTCTTGACTACATTGAACTTGGCCTATCAGATATACCTGATGAAAAAACATGCACAGAGGAAATACAGAAATGGCACATCCCCAGAAAAGATAAAGCCCAAGAGGCTCTGTTGTTTGAGGACTTGACTTTCCCCCAGGACACCTATGAGAAAGACAAAAAAGGAAGGAAACGGCCTGTGCCTGAAGGTAAAAGAGACTTCATTTCATCAAAGGAGAAGGTGTCAAAGAGTGATTTGGAGCTGCTGAAACTTGGGTTACAGAATGCAAACAGTCCTTGCCAACTAGCTGAGATTTTGCAAGATACTAACTGTGAACCTTGTGAATTTAATGTGAACAATTTACCATCCAGGCAGAGAATAACAAATGCAGAGGAAGTGGTTGGCAAATTTAATGACACAGCAGTTCGGTTAGGTATTCTGGAAAACCTTTGTAGTGACTTGGACACTGCTATAATACCAGCTGATGAAAAGTGCAAGATGTTTGTCCAACAAAGTTTATCAGTCAGTAATGAGATGTGTAAGGACATAGAAAAAAACACGCGAAAGCAAAATGAGTGCCAAGAGTGGTTTCAACAAAGAAAGTGTCGGTTAACTGCATCATTTTTTGGTTGTGTCATGAGGCGTAGGAAAAATATCTATCCAAAGAGCATTGTTGAAAAAATCCAAAAGCCAAATAAAATATGTTCTGCAAGCTGTAGATGGGGCATTGATAATGAGCAGAAGGCATTAGTCAGATACCATAATCTTAAAGAGAAAATCAACCAACATGTGGATCTATGTACAGCATGTGGTTTAGTGGTGAATCCTAAGTGGCCATGGCTTGGTGCAAGTCCTGATGGACTCATCTATGATAATGCAGAAGTATCACTTTATGGAGCTGTAGAAGTAAAGTGTCCAGCATCTAAATCGGAGATGAGTGTTCTGGAAGCATGCAGTGATAAACTGTTTTGTTTAGAACTAGTTGATGGAAAACCTTGTTTGAAAAAAAAACATGTATATTATTACCAAACACAAGGTGTCATGGCTATATGCCAATTAGAGTTTTTAGATTTTGTTGTGTATACTGTAAGTGACATTCATGTTGAAAGAATATATTTTGATAAGGAAGAGTGGGAAAGGTGTTCATTACCTGAACTAACATCTTTTTATTTTAGTTTTCTGATAGACAATGTATAATTTAATTCACTGTTACTTTAAACAAGTAATAGCTTGTAAAAAAGTATTTTTAAATATATTGTACAATTATGAATAAATTATACAACTTAAATGCAATAAGTATTTCACTCCTCATGCTCTTGGATTAGTGGTCTAAAAAACAAAGTTAAATAAGAGCAAATAACCCAAATCTTATTTAAGTCTGCTGCCATTGATATTGGTAAGTCATGTTTGAGAATCCTGAAACTCTTGATTCTCTGAATAGCTCTTTCAACATGTATCCTCTGCTTGGCAATTCTCCTGGTTTTAATCTCATCTTCCTCAGAGAATTGCTGCTGGTCACCAAGGAAAGGAGGTATGTTTAAGGAAACACCTGGTGGTAAATTCTCCTCAATCTCAAAACCTCTATCGGCCATTACTTCATCCCCTGGTTCCAACAATTTCATGATGCCACAGTCATTTGTTAACTGCTTGTCTGATGTATTACCAGCATACATTTCAGAAACGAAGGTTAAATCACCTCTTGGGCAAATACCGATTAAACCTTTACCTGTATTATGATTCTTGTATGTTGAGAAGGTGGCACTTTGTGTCCTAGGTTGAGAGGGGGTTTCAATAAATAGCTCCGTGCAGTCAATAATTACTCTGGTGTGTGGGTAAGTATTCTTGAAACTTTGAGGCATTGTCGCTCTAACGAACTCTTGGGATGGCCAAATTGGAATGGACCTCAATCGCCGATACAAAAAATCAAGCCATGTAACCCAAATTCTAGACACTTGTGATACAGAAATATTAAACCTGTGAGCTATGTCCCTTTCCAGCAAGCCCAATCTAAGCCGCACAAGGCACAGAAAAAGTTCTTCCTCGGGTGAAAGCAATCTCTTAGGTCCACATTTCTCCTTACTGCTAACACTGTTACAACTGTTACCAGAACCAATATACTGCAACCTCTCACATGCTGGGCAAAGATAGTTATAAAATGCCTGAAATGTACCATAGTCACAAAAACCAGTATAAAATTCAAAGTCACTATCATTGCTTTTAAACTGCTGTACAGAGAAACTGCATTCTTTAACCTTTTTGTTTAACATTGCTATATCACTCTGTTGTTTTTCATTTGCTTCTTTTAGATCTTCAACAATTTGCTCAAGGTCATTATCTTCAGGCACTGGTTCATCTATTTGCTGACTTTCTACAATGGTGCTGTTCCTATTTCTGCATTTATATGTTGTTCTTGGTTTTGTTTGTGTGGGTAGCAATAATTTTTCCACAAGAGTAGGTGCATTATGTAGGCAGGTCTTCTTACCACCAATGAAATGTTTTGAACAGACTCTATGATAGTTTTTTGGTTTGAAGTTTGCTCTTCCAATCCAATGCAGCCACATCCTTCTAAGCTTTTTATCATTTGGAATTTTGTAATAAGATAGTTCTGGGTTTCTTTTTGTGTTACTGGTACATGTAGGAATACAGCAAGTCGTCCCTCCACCCTTGTATTGATTTGTCAGCATTGAAGAGTGTTGTATATTTTTATCTGCCTCCATTGAAGTACTTGGCTCACAATCCATGGTTAAAATTTATTAAAGAACTTAAATTATCTGTCCTATCAATTTGAAAAATACTATTAAAAATTCAACTATTTACAATTTATTTTAACCCTAACTAATTTCTGTTTAAGACCTACAATTTATAAATATATTTTAAAGCAATTTGCCTATCTATAAACTACTTATTTTAGCTACCAAACAAGACTATTTGTTAATAAATTTAAAGAGTTTAACCTACTAAATAGCACAAAGTTTAGAGCAAAATGCAAGCCTACTTGTTTACTTCAACAGGAAATGAGCCGTTGACAACAAAGGATGCAAAAAAATACCAACTACGGAGGCAGAAACACTTTTTTCTTGGCGTTTTTACAATTTGAAATTGCCGGTATCGGAAAAACCGGTTTGGGTCGGTTTGAGTTGCTTTAACTTCCCGCCAGAAAACTTGAGAGTAAAGGGTTTTGAAGCCATGTTGATCGAATGTTTTAAGGACAATTTTGACATGAAATTATCGATTTCGACAAGCGAAAAAAATCCCACGAAAGGCCCGATCGCTGTGAAAATACAATGCCCATTTAGGCAAACAACGCGCACAAATTTTTAGCTAAAAATGGAGAGCGCTCGGGCACTCGCTAACCGTACATACCTTGAAACGTTGTTGGTAACCTTCGTCTCGAAGCTTATAAATTACATTGTTGTTCGTTCACTTGGTTGTTCTGTGTGCATTATCCCCTCTAGATTTTCTCCGATCACCGTGTGCTTTGGTCAAAACAAACTTTATATTATTAAAAATAACTTCCCTGCTTTAAAAAGATCAAACGCCCAGAAAAAAGTGCCGTAAATAAGCAATATTTCTTGCACGCAAAAGAGTCGCTTCGTGGCGACCATTTTGTTTGCAAGTGGAAGGTTACCATTTTTCCCATGATCCTTTGCTATTATGCAAATTGTCTATTTATTCTAATTGGCTCAAAACCTATGAAAACAAGTATTTCATATTTTCAGCTAAATATTAAAATTGACAACAAAGCCATTAAACAAATTCACGTGTGCAAAAGTCTCGGAGTGGTAATAGACGAACATTTAACTTCAAATAACAACACAAATAATATTTGCAAAAAAGTGACAGCTGGAATTTCTGCTCTTAGGCGGTTAAAGGAATGTGCCGACAAACACACTCTTCTCTCGGTATTTTATGCCCATATATATACCCATATTTCAAATATTGTTGTGAAGTATGGGATGTATTTGGTGAAACACAATCCAAACGCCTGCAAAAACTACACAATACACTGCAAAAAAAGTTGAGTTGAATTAACTCAATATGCTGAGTCAAATGTGCACCCATAGCAACTCAGTAAAGTGAGTTGACCCAACTCATGAGTAAAATTACTCAAAAATCGAGTTCCAGTTACTCCAGAAAAATGCACCCACAGCAACTCCTTATTTCGAGTTAAAAAGCAAATTACTCAAATCGAGTAAAGTTCACTCAAATGTTGAGTTCTAATTACTCGAAAAAAATGCGCCCACAGCAACTCCTTATTTTGGGTTAAAAAACAAATTGCTCCAGTTGAGTAAATTTAATCCAAAATTTTGAGCAAAAAAGATCAAGCGATCCTGAGTAAAATGTATAGCTACGCAAATATCGAGTACCAATCATTCAGGTGAAATGCATCCATGCTATAGAACTTATTTCAAGTAATCTAAAACAAATAAATACTCAGAAATTTAAAACATCATTTTACTGCAACACATTTAAGTTATTAACAAATTACACTTGGTTCAACAGTTATAACAGTATATAAGAAGTTTATAAAAAGGTCTGTCACATAAAATCTGCAAGTTTGCTTCAGAAAGCGATGACCGAAAATTTACCACTAAGCAGCTCCTCAAAGCTTCAATGGTCTCCCTCACCCACCTTTTTAAAGCATGTTGGGAAAATTCACGACGGTCTGAAATCACCAACTCTTGACTATCTGTGACTTTGTCAAAGATTTCAACAGCACTGTCTGATTTGGTTGATGCCTTCTTTTCCTCAAGCATCCTCATAAATTTCATCCTGTGACCTATGACTGGTATTAATGTTTCCAACGCCCTTTCCGTCAAACATGAAAGAGCCATTCCATCGACAAGATTTTCTAAAAAAAGACATAGTCATAGTCTAGCTTTTACAGAGACTTTCAACTAATCAAGGACAAGAACATGTCAATTTTACGTTTGTACATAAGTGCAAATAAAAGGAAACATCAACGGTGAGACCATGGAAACATACGAATTACTTGTCAACAACTTAGACTACTTTTGGAAGTGTCAACATATATAAAATACATGTATACAAAAGATATTGGTTACAAAAGTCATATGTTCGTCAGGTGAAATTTAGTTGCCAACCTTATGTATTTTATATATGTAAACAATACGCTACCGCTCGCTACTGATCTCTATATGAAACTACACACTGAATTGGGCCGCCTATGGTGTCAACACGTATACAGGGTGTATAAAAAAAAGTCCATGTTTTGTGTCTAATTATTTCTAAATTACTGAACCTTATAGCACAATTTTGGACTTGTTTTAAACCACGTTCTTTTCTCTTTCGAACAAGCCGTAATTCGTGTTTTTACTCCAAGTAACGTATGTGCTATGACAAATTTAGTAAAAGCTATCGATTTGAGACGCCCTCCAATTATGCAAATTCACTGTCTTTCCAGTAGCGAAGCCAGCCCGACAATTTGGTCATGCTATGTAAATTTAAATCATTATCATTATTCATTTCTTTAGAAATTGATTCCTTATACGGTTTATAAACACTGAAAAATTTGCATTTGCATGACCAAATGTCAGGCTGGCTTCGCCACTGTGTCTTTCATGGTCGCCAGTTAAATTTTAAATTTTTTCGCTTATTACACAAATGGTATTTCTCTTAAAGTTAATAACACTTGTTATAAAGCTTTACAGAAGATAACGGACCGTTTACATCAACAAAAACCTCAGATTTATGCCAAAATAATGATCGAAATTAGCGTTTTGTTTATCCGCGCGTGCACAATGTTGTCGAAATTGCATAATGTTAATATTCATGAATATTCATGTCGATACAAGCTTGAACTATCCGTTCGTAGTGCACGTTAACGGTCCGTTATCTTCTGTAAAGCTTTATAACAAGTTTTATTAAGTTTAACAGAAATACCATTTATGTAATAAGCGAAAAAATAAAAATTTAACTGGCGACCATGAAAGACATAGTGAATTTGCATAATTGGAAAGCATCTCAAATCGATAGCTTTTACTAAATTTGTCATAGCACATACGTTACTCGGAGTAAAAATACGAATTACGGCTTGTTCGAAAGAGAAAAGAACGTGGTTTAAAACAAGTCCAAAACTGTGCTATAAGCTTCAGTAATTTCGAAATAATTTGACACAAAAGATGGGCTCCGTTTTTTTTTATACACCCTGTATATAATATGCTATGATATCAAGACATATACCTTCAAATTTCGCACAGTATTCGCCAAATCCTTCTTGCTTAAGCAATACTTTTACGTCTTCAACCGAAATAACTGGCATTTTGAAATATTAAACATGAAATCGATACACGCAGAAGCTTCAGCAATTCTTATATAACATAAAATAAAATACTCCTTCGGCTCTTTTCTCATGACAAGCATACGCGAGTGTTATAGCTTTGTGATTGGCTGATTATTGTATCGAAAATAACGTGTGTGCCCATATATGGTAAATTCCATCGAACATCAAAGAAATTTTATGAGCAGAGGCGCGAAAAATTAAATAGTGGTCAAAAATGATGTAGTTCCTCTATTTTATTAAATTATATACGCACATACATGTGCGTGTTATCTCAAGGATGAGCTGCTCGTGTACTCGACTTTAGACGTTCTGAATTTTATTTAAATCATGCAAGATTAAACAACCATGTCCATGTTTAACTGTCCTTAGTGCTCAGAATATTCGGTAGGCAGATTCAAAAAGCTTTTACATCATATCAAATATTTGCACAGCAATGAACCTAACTTTAAAATATCGTGCGAACATTGTGGTAAAGCGTTTTAGAAATTCGAGTCGTTTCTTTCGAGTAAACTTATTTCTAATCTGGGAATTAGTCGTACATAATAATTAACATTTCGGGAAAACGTTTAGCTTTACTCAAAACATTATCTGTTGTTGGCATCTCCTCAGGACACAAGCAAAAATGATTGAATAACTTTTTCACGTTACTCAGAATACTGTGTTGAACCATAGACAATCTAATGAATGGACTGGAAACGCAAGCTAAAGTTTACGCGACATCCGTGATACGCTTTACTTTGGAACCCTGTAACTTCACTTTAAATACATTTCAGGACTCCGTATTTACATATTTTAAACAAGAACAGAAATGTGAATGGAACTATCGGCTTTTAAAACTTTTCAGAGAGATAAACGAGGCGGAAAATCACCATTTAATGTTCCCGTAAACCTTTTTCAACAACAACAATGGCGACATTTCTGCAGTCAAAAAGAATGCAAACATTCAGCGTTGGGTTTTAGCTTTGTTATATCCATAAAGAGTTTTAAAAGTCGATAGTTCCATAGAGATTGCCGTTCTTGTTTAAAATATGTAAATAGAAAGTCCTGAAGTATATTTAAAGTGAAGTTACAGGGTTCCAAAGTATAGCATATCAGGCCGTATCACGGATGTCGCGTCAGCAACAATGACACTTTAGCTTGCGTTTCCAGTCCATTCTATTGATTGTCTATGGTTGAACATACATATCACTCGAATTTTCAAGTAAATTTTACTTAGTTTCATTTGAGTAAACTTACGCAACCGTAAGTTAGTTGTGTGTTAACTCATAGTTAATAGAGTAGATGGTTTGGAAACTCATTAGAATAACAAGATAACTCATTATCTATCTTCGTCAACGTTTATTCCAAAATATGGTTCTTCATCGTCACGTGGGTATTGTGTTTTCGCCAAATCCACCAATAGGAATTCTTAAATTACTTTATTGTTCAAGTCGCGGATGGCTAAATTTCCTAAAACGTTGCTATTGGTTAGTTCAGTGAAAATACAATACGCACGTGACGACGAAGGACCTCATTCCTGCATAAACCAGAACAAAAACATAGATAATGACTTATACTGTAGTTCTAATGAGTTTCCAAACCATCTAGCTCTATTAACTATGGTTAACTCAAAATTTGGGTAAGATTTCCAGCTTTACTCAGAATATTGAGTATATTGAGTAGAATAGACCGATTTCCAGCTTTACTCAGAATATTGAGTATATTGAGTTGAATAGACCGTGGGGTAGGCAACATGGCGGAAGGACGAGCTCTTAATTTGCTCCATCAAAAGGTCGTTAGTACAGATGCAAATTGTTGTTTGAATTCTTTTCTAACTGGCGCTAGTTGTACTGAATTGCCTAGTATGTCCTATGATGGAACACGTCTAAAATGGACAGGTGATTTATCAGAATTAAATCGAATTGTACGTGAAGTATGGGAGCTCGAAGGAAAATGGTCATCACCGGGAGGACAGTCGAAGAAGTTTTCAAGTACAAATTGTGATTTTATTCTCACATGGCATAAAGGTAAAGCAAAGTCCATGCTTTTTAAAGGTAAAGACGGTGCTTTAGTACGAGATCGGTGTATATTGATTTGTAAACAAGTAACTCAGTCCATGCTTAAGTCACAATTGCCGGATGATGGCCAAATGAATTCCAATACAAGCGTGTGTGTTTCCTCTAATAATTTATCAGACGTACATGAAAAAGCTGCCACTGACTGTCCACCTTTGATTGGAACTATACAGAACCAAACTGTCTGTCGATTAAGTCCTGATTCTGTTGATGGCCATTGCCAGACTGAGATCATTGAGTTGAATAATAATAATTGTGGTTGTGGCTGTGGAATTATAGCTGCTGAGCTTGAAGGGTTGAAACTTGAATTGGTTATCTTGCAAAAAAGTTTTGAGTCTAAATTGGATTGTTTCGTAACTGAACTTGCGATTGAACGTGCAAATGTAAGCCAACTTAAACAAGAACTTGCTGACGAAAAAACCAAAAACAGTCGCTTTGAATCGAAATTGGCCTTACTAAACAACAGAATTGAAACCGGCGAAGTGATTATCGATCAATTGGGACCTCTTAATACCAGCATAAATTCAAAAGAAGCATGCAATTCTGACATTAATACACAAACAAAGAATGCTGATCAAGAATTAAGCAATAGCAAAGATAATTCTGGTCAGTCTTCTATGAGTGAAAACGTTGATCTTAATAATTTTGATGGAGTTGTGCAAGTCAGCAGTAATAAGATTCATTCCACTGCTCATAATAAAAACGAACTTACCACTCGAATAATTCCTAAGCATTTGGTTGCATGCCCATTCTTGCGGAAGAAAGGGTCTTGTCTTAAAGGATCAAGATGTGATTTTTCTCATAATGTGAGTCAGTCTTGCATTAATAAAAAGAATGCTAATGTGCATTCCTCTAAGCATTTGATCACATGCCCATTCTTATTAAGAAAAGGCCATTGTTTAAAAGGATCAAGATGCGATTTCTCGCATAACATCAGCCAAAGTCGCTCGAGTAATAAACCAAATGTAAATCCCGTTAAAGACGTTATTGAAATAAGCAATGATGCGGTTTATCCTCCTACCACCTTGAATGACAGTAATGCCAGTACTAAATTTAGTACTCCCAATGAATCGTATGCAATACCTGTAAGAATCACTACTACTCGGAGACGCGGTAAACGAAACCCGCAAAAATTTAAAAGGAGAAGTGAGCATTTTTTACGGGATATGGGAAATCGCAATCGCCCTCCGGAATTGCAACTCGAAGATACGCACACCTGGAACACTTACCTACAATTGGTCAAGCATACCTTGGATCAATTTGGGACTCTAGTATAGGTGGAAACCCAAGTATCAATGATGAGATATCCACAAATTCACTGTGTAAACTACCGCTACGTAATCTAAATAATTTGGTAACAATTCATGTTCGTAAACCAGGACCACCATTGAGTCGCTCTATTCCTACGTGTATACTTATAAACGCGAGATCTTTAGCCAAACCTGAGGCTTGTCCATCACTGTATTTAGAACTGAATACTCATAATGTAGATGTTGCTATTGTGTCAGAAACTTGGCTAAAACCTACCATTCCTAGTCAAGCGATATGCCCTCACGGTTTTACAGTAATACGGAAAGACAGAGCGCATGATAGGCAGGGAGGTGGCGTAGCAGTCTTTTGTAAAAATGACTGGAAACTTGAAAGTCTAGAGGAATTCTCGAATCCTTATGAATGTCTGTGGACTAAAATAACTACTAATAACTCAATATTTTATCTATTGGCGATATACCATCCTCCTTCTCCTGAATACCAATCTAGTGACCTTCTAGATTTTCTTATGGATTCGTGTGAGAGACTACTCTCATTAGAGCCCAATGCGAAATTGATCATAGCTGGCGATATCAACCAGCTGGGGATAAAGCCACTGCTAAATTACCATTCTTTAGTTCAGATTGTGAATGTTCCGACTCGTGGCCAAAAGATCCTTGATGTGTTTATAACCAATGTCCCAAACTTTTGGAATAAAGCGAAAGCGATAAAAAGCCTTGTGCGATCCGACCATTTGGCTGTTTTACTTAAACCCGTGGTCAAGGTTAAAGCTACAAGAAAATCCGTAGAATTTCGTGACTTAAGAGAGCATAATAAGTTAAAAATGTTACGGAAAATGGATGATTTTCAATGGGACACAATTACCAATGGCACTACTTGTCCGAACGAAATGATAAACAATTTTTATAATAAAATATGGCCAATATTTGATGAATGTTTCCCAGTTATTAAAACACGGGTATCCAGTAGAGATCCTCCCTTCCCCTCTCCGATAGTCAAGCATCTACTAAAGTTGAGGAAAAATGCTGTCAACAAGAGAGATAATGAGTGTAGTCATCGTTTACAAGAAAAGATTAACAAGCTCATTCGGGTTAACCAACTCAAAGCAGTTAAACAAGAAAATAAGATCCGTGATCGTGGGTCCAAAAGATGGTGGTCATTAGTCAACAAAATAACTGGTCGTGGCAATAGCGAAGTACCATTAAGCCACATTATTGACCCGAAGGTAATGAACGAGCACTTTCAAACTATTAACACGGATCCAGATTATGTTACCCCTCAACCTCTTCATATTCCCGATGGCACAAGAGTACCTGAATTATCTGTCCACACTGTTTGTAAACTCTTGCTAAAGCAGAAAAGAACCACTTCAGGCCCAGATGAGTTGCCATATTGGTTTTGGAACACCTATGCATATGACATTGCGCCTGTGATTACCACCATCTTTAATACATCAATTAAACTCGGCATTGTTCCTGACGAATGGAAACTGGCAAATCTCTTACCTATTCCTAAAGAGTCCCCTTGCATAGAGCCAAACCAACTGCGTCCCATTTCGTTGACCAATATAATTGTTCGCTTGTTTGAAAGAGCAATTTATACAACCGAACTATCCCCGGTGATGGAAAAAGTAATCCATGGAGATCAGTTTGCATATAAGAAAGGTCATAGTTCTACAATGGCGTTGATAAAAGCTCAACATACCTGGATGGAATGGTTGGATGGTGATGCGAGTGTGGTGCGTGTCTTTTCTTTTGATTTCAGCAAGGCCTTCGACACGGTGCCGCACGAGATTTTATGCAATAAGTTGAAAGAGCTTCCTATTAGTCCCTATATCATAAATTGGATTATCGACTTTCTAACCAGTCGGTATCAACGAGTCGTTATTGATGGCATTAAAACGGATTACTTGCCTATAAACCGTGGGGTTCCTCAAGGAACGGTATTGGGACCGATATTATTTTCTATCATGATTAATGACATACGTCCTGTTCAAGCTTCTAACTTAATTGTCAAATTTGCTGATGACATAAATCTAGGGATTAAGGTCACGGATGATAGTGATACTTCTCATATGGAAACTAATAATATCAAGAACTGGGCGGAAACAAATCGTATGAAACTAAACTTAAAAAAGACGTGGGAGATGGTCATACACGGTAAAATATCTCGGCCACTTCCTGAGCCTTTGCCTATGATTACTCGCAAAAGTTGGTTGAAGATATTAGGTGTAACGTTTCAAGAAAATCCTACTATGTGGGACTTGCAAATGAATGAGTTAATGAGTAGAGTTTGCAGCAGACTGTATATTATCCGGACTTGTAAATACTATGGGTTTTCTAGTAAAAAATTGGATCTTCTGTTTCATAGTCTTATTTTATCAATATTAGTTTTTGGTATAGAGGTCTGGGGATGTGCGTCGTATTCTAAGTACCTCAGTCAAATAGACAAATTTTTAAAACGTTCATACAAGTATGGATGTCTTGCACAAGAATTATCTATTGTCGACATGTTAAATAACAAAGACAGAGTCCTATGGAAGAAAATAACTACAGATCCCAACCATGCCTTGAAAACCTTGTTACCTCCTCAACGACAACTCGAATTACGCGACCGAGGACATAAATATGAACTACCGAGAGTTAGAACACAACGATTTAAAAGAGTGTTTGTCAACAGATGTCTTTTTAACTTCATATGATATTTTATAATATAATTCCAATACGATTAGAACAAATTTGAAATAATTAATATAAATGGACTTTAGTTTTAATATTCAATTACTAGTACTATTAATATATCGTAGGAAATAATTTAATATGAACTGTTATTATTATTGCTACTGTAAGCCCACACGTTTGTTGTGAGGCGTTGTTCTTACATTTCAAATAAAGAGTTATATATATTGAGTTGTTGACAACTACTCACGACACGAGTAATACTAACTCAGCATCCAAGTAAATTCTACTCAACATGCTTGAGTAAATTTACTTATAACTCATATCGGTTCCCAGAAAAGGAGTAGGTCTTACTCAGATAATCGAGTAGAAATTCAATAACTCAAATTATGTGTGGTAGTTACTCTCGATTTTGAGTTCTGTATTATCTTTACTCCATAATTGAGTAAATTAACTCGTACTTTTTTTGCAGTGTATAAAGCTGCTACAAAATTGTTGAGACACATGAGCGATCACATGTCATATTCGTAGTGTTTGTATAATTCTACACACACCCCCCCCCCCATTTCAATGTTGTTGTGATGATATCTATGCTTCGGACATGCGGCTGTCGAATTATGTCGGCATTGAACTGGGGGAGGGGGGGGGGGGGTTAGAATAAAAATTGTGAGCATTTAAATCAGTCGAGAAGGGCACGCGTATCTTGTCTTCAAAATTTCAATGTGTCTCAATAAGTTTTGTCCAATATTGTAGAATCATAACGAAAATAAGCAATATAGAGATCATCGTTAAGCTCTTGAATCCAGCAAATTCGTTCCTGAACATCATATTCGCTAAAGCTCTTTAACGACCATTGTATATCTTTACAATAATATACATATATAAATATACACTAAATTTTCTTCAAGATATTTCAAATATGCTGATAAATCACTCATGGTAAACAGAAAATGCATACTATTCTACAGTTTGGAAACCAAATACCAAATAGAATTGCTTAAGTTGTTAAAAGTATGTTCTTAAAATACAATGAATTGAAGAATTAGGTCTACAGCCGAGACAGTCTATTCGCAAAAATAGTATGCGCAAAAATAATATTAGCATGTTTTGTTCCGGATGTGGCAGTCGCGTAGAAGTAACAAACAAATTTTGTCCTTCTTGTGGACACAAGACGGTGGAAAAAAGCGAAGCTTCTTGCCAGAAAAACTCCAAAAAAGATATAAAATGTCTTAGTTTTGAGCAGTTTGCTCCAAAAAAGAGGCAGGAAAGGTCAACACATTTCAGAACTTCGACCAAGACTAAAGTAAAGACGAAAGATGCAGAACCTTTTGCTTTAATAAACATTGGATTAATGAAATACATCAGCGCTGATACAACAACTCCAGTTCGTGGAAAATCGTTGCCATTAAAAGTGAACAAAGATGCCCCGTATGCGGAAGTTTTTTCTCTGGCGGTGACGAAGCGGGAGGCATATGACAAATCATTTAATAATAAATTGAGTTGGAACCTAGTATATCCTGACGGACAACTTTGTGTAACGCTTCCTGGTCAAGCAGAGCAAGAATTCACTGTGAGGAAATATAAAGAAGACTTAGGAAAGCCATATAACAGAATTACGTTATATTTATGCCCTGAAGAATCCGATCTCGATCATCTCGAGTCTTGGGAAGACAATAGTAGTGGTAACGATCGGTCTGATCAGTTCGACCAAAATGTCAGGTAATTTAAATATCTGGATAAACTAGTAAAGGCTTATAGCTATTTGTAATTACTCAATGCTACAATTGTGTCATTTGTGTGTGATATTGGGCCATTTCTGTGTGGTATAGGCAAACCCCCCCCTACGACAAGAGGTCAATGTCTTGTTAAAATTTCAACTCAAGGAATTTGCAAAAATGCAATAAAAAAGAGTATCGAAGAGGGAAAAACAATATGCAGTGGGGGTTATTAAGATATCTAATAGCCAAAATGGTAATGAAACTTTTTAGAGGATCGTTCAGGGGGGGGGGGGCTGTCCACTGTCCATGTTACATGGATGGACAATTGCCTAAAAGTCTTTGACCCTTGGGTCTCAGGGTGCAATTCAGTAGGCTTGTGTTGCTCTAACAGGTGGTCATGCTGCCATGTTGGGAGGTAGGGGACTAAATTAAACTATGTGCACATTGCACAAAGTGTCACAGCCAAAGTGGAAACAAAATTAACTAAGTATGAAAATTCTCATTAGAGAGTTTTCAGTTTTCATCCAGAGACAAGGTTTAATAGTACATGCACCCAGTCACCCACTCCAAGGCATATTAACGAAAACCAGCTGTGTACATAACTCCAGACATGCAGAACATTCAACATTCAGAAATTATTCAGTTACTGCCTCTGCCATGCATGAATGTATCATTTAAATTCATACTATATGTATGTGCTTGCTAACATGATATTTTATATATGGTTCTGGCATAATGATTATAATGAATAATATGCTGAGGGAATAATCATTCCTCTCATGACTGCTAGTTGTTTTTTAACACATAAATTATGTTCTCAGACAATTTGGTCAGGTGCAAGTTGCCTTCATTTTCCATCCACCTTAAGCCCCTTAAGGTATTTTGTCCTATGACAATGTTAATTACACTTAATTTATATTATTAGGAAAAAGAAACGAAAAGAAAAATGTACTGGAGAGCATCAACTACAAAGCATGTAAGTATACTGAATATAATTCTTTGCATATACATTAATTAATAAATAAACTAATACCTACAACAAACTAATAAATACAATTAATAGATAAAAAAGCAGTAAACTGATAAATGCAATCCAGATGAGGATGCATGAGCCTTAGATTTCTGTTTTAGCAGCATGTGGTAATAACAGCATTAGGAAATTTGTATATGAGATTCATATCTGGAATTTAATATAGGTATGATTGCATGTTTATATAACAAATAAAAATATAAAACAAGTGTCATGAAGTATGGTAATGGTATTTTTGCTCTGCATGCCTTTTGTATGATTGCTTTCCTGTACTTGACAGATAATCTTATTTTAATTGCTATAGTGATGATGGTAAACATTGCAATGAAACTATTAGTTCAGATTTCAGAGATCAACTTGTTAACACCAGTTCTAGTGATGGTGTTTTGCTGAGTGATTGTGGTAAACTTGATAGTACTGCTAGTTCCAGTAATGATGTTTAGCTGAATAATGATGCTTCCTCATCTAATACAATATGGCTTCCTGGGAATGATGACTTGCTTTATGCGTCGTTGGTTTTTGATGAGCAGATGACTTGGAGTGATTCAGAAAATGAAAGTTTACAAGACAATACAGTGGATATTGAAGTAACTAGTACAAATAAAGATAAACCATTACAAGACATACTTTTAGATTTAAATACTAAAATTAACCATACTGAAATATCTAAGTTTAATATAAGCAGAGGTCATCTTTGGGAAGGAGCTGTAAGAGGTCTTAAGAGAAAGTCATTTTCTCCAGCAAACAAAATCTCTGTTAAATTCACAGATGATGTTGGAATTGCTGAAGGAGCTGTTGATTCTGGGGGCCCAATGAGGGAATTCTTTACTCTCGTTATTGACTGGATGGTTAGTTCTCAGTTGTTCTGTGGTAATGAAAGACAAAAGTATTTGTCTATTAATGCCAACTACCTTAGTAATGACTATTACTTTCATGCTGGTCAGCTAATAGCAATCTCAATAGTACATGGTGGTCCAGGCCCTAGGTGTTTTAGTCGATCTTTCTATCATGCGTTGACGAACGG
Source organism: Muricea muricata (assembly GCA_963855995.1). Lineage (NCBI taxonomy): Eukaryota > Metazoa > Cnidaria > Anthozoa > Malacalcyonacea > Plexauridae > Muricea > Muricea muricata. The sequence goes on along the minus strand of OY979723.1, from coordinate 6,953,322 downwards.
AGTGCTGTCAACTTCTGTAGATGTGGAAGATATTTATGATTTTGAATTACAAGGCTCTCTCAGTTCTTTTGTAAATTCTACAACGGTTGAAGAAGCTCAAAAGTTGATATCAAATAGCAACTTAGAAACCATTTTTGATCTAGCTGGAACCCTTGAAGTTCTTAAAACAAAGGAAGATGTTCTTAATGTTGCTAAGAAAACTGCTCATTGGTTTTTGTTAGAAAGGGTTCAAGCCTCCCTAGAACGCTTCAAAGCAGGTCTTGGTGTCCTTGGTGTTTTTGATGCTATGTGCGTGAATCGTGAGCAGTTTAAAGATATATTTTGTTATTCAAGTACTGATTTTAGTGCTGACACATTCGGTTCTATCTTTTCTATCATGCGAAGTGAAAAAGGTTCCAACAAATGTGCACTGGAAAGTTTGGTTTTGTCTCATTGGAACGACTTCTTACAGGATGTTGAGGAGGAAGTAATTGCTGGGATAAGTTTCTCTGACATTCTTTTCTTTGTCTGTGGTTGTAAAGAACTCCCACCTTTGGGTTTGTCTTTAGAGTTGTGTTTTCTACATCTGCCAGAAAAGGATGGTTCGCTTTCTAAATTCCCAAAGGCAAATACCTGTGCATGTGAGTTACACTTGCCTGTAGTCCATACCACATATGACAACTTCAAGAAAGATGTAATATTTGCATTTCTTAACACTAAAGGCTTTGGCTATGCATAATTACGAAATTAAGATGTACAGTATAGTCAGTATTATAAATTGTGTTGCTTGTATGTTTGGGATTTTTTATTGAAATTATGCAGATGTATTTAGCAGGGCAAAAAAGACCTTCCAGCCCACGGCAACAGACAAGTGAGTTACGCTTATACATTAAATTAACCGATTCGTTTCTTTTTTTACGGAAAAATATTGGGAGATATATAGAGTATAACACAACGTTCTCTGTTGTGTATTGATTAGACTTTTAATTTAGAGAACATTTTTAACATTACATTTTACTCATGCTATTAGTGATTAGAAAGAAGATTTGCTGCTTTAGTCACTCAGAACTGGTGTCTATTTTAGCCCTGCAATCTGCGCATATAGTTTACATATAATTATCAAGTTCTTCTATAATATTTTGACTATGTAAGCCAGTCAACAAGTTTGTAACTAGTTTAAATTTAAATTGTTTATTTAAAAAGATTTTGTTCTACGTAATTCGCACTCATCACAGACGTAGCATTGGCATGACTTCACTTTTTGCATTGACAATTGGGGTGGGATTTTGTGATGGACGAGACGACTTCGCATCTTGGACAGGTGTCATTTTTTACCAATGCTATTGCAAAATATTTTACTAGTGGCACACCATGGTATTGCGGATTCAAATTTTCTGATGGCGACCATTTTACGGAACGAGATAATAGCTGACTGGCGCCGTCCTACAATAGGCTTCCCTTTGGAGTCTATTCTTCTTCAGTTATTATAATCATTATAATTATTGTTATTTTCAATCTTTTGATGTATAAAAAAAGATTTCGTTTTTGCTTGCGTGTGTACGGTCGTAAATCAGAGGAGACGCTATAGCATAGAAGGAATAAAAAAAAGTCACGGTACTCGACTGCGTCTTGTGCCGTATTTTTGTTCTTCTCACACTCTATATGACATAATCTGTCATCTATTACAGTATACACACGAAACAAAACCAAATGTATTTGTTAAATTATAACATATAACGATGACACGTCATACGATGGTGCGTTTATGCGAAATGCATCAAGTTATTGTACAGCAATAATGCGTCCCTCCAACTTGACGGTGGTACTAGATTACGAATTTCGACGACATAACGGAAGTATTCACTGAAGATGTTATCGTCGTCGGGTGATTCGCCGCAGTATTCGCTCATATCGTTAAAGTCTTCTTCAGAAACAGCACACTTATAATCTTGGTGGCCGCTGTTTTCAGGTAAGTAATACAGCTCGTTTGGTCTCCCAGGGATGGTATCATAACGGGATGCACGGATATAGTGGCTGTTCCAGTTATCTTTTACTGAATCAAGATCTGCCTGCAAAATATTTTTGAAACAGAACCAAAGGCATTCCATGCTTATTTCGCTCGAGGTGTCAACAACATTTCTTTCTACCAAATCTTTAAAAAAATTTATCCACCACGTTGATCTATCGTGACGAAGGAAAGACCACCATCTTTCAATACGTTGATTGGAATGTGACGATCCATATACATGTGCACTTAAACCTGCTTGGTCGTCATTTCCTGGGATACGCAGGTAGCATTGCATTGAAGCCATAACTCCGTTCTCGGTGCCGCAATCAGTTCGTAATATCCTTGGGCAACCATTGGTTATTTTTACGCACTCGTGGAAAAATGATGCAACATGTGATGGGTCGTTGTTTGTCTTACAAACTTTCAACCACATAACACGTCGACTAAACCCATCCACGCAGCCGTGAATTGGGAAACCGTACGGTTTCAGTTTGTCGTACCCGTCTACGTGCCACGCAAAGTTAGGCCCAGGATTCATGTAGGATCTTCTTCTAAGTCGACGAGCTCTTCTTAATGCAGTTCCTTCCGGATCAAGTTCACGCAGAATTCTTTCGACATTATTTCTCGATTTTTGAATTCCATATTGTAGACGAAGACAATGCCACATTGCACGATACCCTCTCATACATCCAGGCCCATCTAATTCCTGTTCTATAGCTTCAGAAACGACTGCATCCGGGGTATTTGTACCTCTTCTTCTCAGCCCATATTCTGACAGTCTACTTTGCAGAGTTCGGATAGAAAGCTCGATATCGTGATAGTTATTTAAGAAAGAAATAATTGACAAGTAACTAAATCCACGCTGAAAATAGTAACGTATAAGAAGTTCTTCCTTGTCCACAGCAGATCCGCATTCTGGACAAAACTTCATTACAGTTAGTTCAAGCTCCTGAGAACACTGTAAGCATTGTATAAACCCATCCATTCTGATTCTTGAAAAATTCCAGTAGGTTTAGAATGCGTAGTGCAGTAGGTTTAAAATATTTGATGTACAGTCGGTTAATCTGTGTTGTCAATATGTCCGCCATGCATGTCAGTTTTCATTGTCTTGAACGTTCACTTATTTTGTCTATTTTTACTTTTGTATAATTATTTTGAATTTGCATTGGTTAATGATTCTTAAATATTTTGTGTCATGTTTGAAAAATTTTTTGTTGTGTTTTGCAAATATTGTGTTGTGTTTTAATGAATTTATTGTTGTGTTTTGATAAACTTGTTGTTGTGTTTTCATCGAAAATTTAGCGGTGTGTTTTGATGAATTTGTTGTTGTGATTAGTCAATCGTTTGTTGTGTTTAGTCAACTTACTGTCGCGTTTCACAAAATATGTTGTCGTGTTCAGTAAATATTGTGATGCGTTTGCAGTTGTGGGCCACCGTAATAAAGCAAATTTAACGTGTAATATTTACTTCCTTCCATCGTTTATAGTTTTAATAGAATCGTGTTGCATTTAAAAATTTGAATTTCGCGCGATAGTATTTGGAAATAAATAGGTTTAAATTCATTTACTTTATTTTCCTTGATGCATAGCATTTAGTTCAATTCTGTTAACCTGTTTTTTTTGGACTGGCAAGGTTTTAATAGCGTCTCTTGCCTTGATTGCCTGATGGGGTCATGTTATGATGTGGTCATAAAGGCTTGAAGCCAGACTCAATTGCTGACTGATCATCTAAGCAGGGAAATTTAATGGCCTTTAGCCACTTTCTACATTGTTGAGTTTTTAACATTTGTTTACTTACAAAAATATAAGTACTTAAAACTTTCATAGTTCAAACAATTTCATTAGTGCTCAAACTGTTTCATTGTAAGATTTGTTTTGGTGCATTAATATGCTCCAGTAAAAAAGTTTTTGGCTATCTAGTTGAAACTACATTAATAGTCATGTAAAAGTCTACTCAGGGTTTCTAGTTTTGAATGGCAGTAAAATATTTTGGTTGCAATGATGACTTGGAATGCTTCTCAACAAAATATTAGAATTACATCCTTAACCTTATATCAGCTATTATTACAAGTATAAATGCTTGTAAGCACTGTGATGTGTAAAGTCAAAGATACTAATTGGCCTGCTGTAAACATCCTATTACTGGTACTGAAGAATCCTTAACACTGAACATGTTTGACACCATACTGCTTAGATTTGTGTCGTTCGAATAAAGACTTCCTGCCCCTCTAATCAAACTTGCTGTATAACTGGGAGGAAAGAAATAGTGTTTAATTCATGATAATGATAAAATATTGTGTGACATTGAAATGTTGGTAAAGGAAATTAAATCAGTTTTAAGGGGGAAGGTGCAAATGTCAAATCAATTTTCCCTAATTTACCATGAATTAGCCTCACTGCTCTTTCAGAGGCAGAGCATCTTGTGTTGAACAATAAATGTTTATGCCATAATATTTTTTCCACACTTAGTGTTTTACATTATACAGTACTTGATTTTATAATGTCAATTTGCTTGACACCAAACAATTCCATTCATCAATGACAAAGTGCTACTAGTAAATCTGTTGAATTAAATGTAAAATTTTAAACTTGCTATTTTATTATTCATTTCTGATAAATGTACTAGGAAGAGTGCTGATACTTCTTTAATGCATTGTTTTATTGTCAAATCAAATAATAGAATATTTTGCATAGAAGGGTGATTTATGATAACCTCATGTACAGTATTACTGCATTGAATGCCTAAGTTATATCTTGTTATGTAAGATATAATACTTATCTTAATATATGACTTATCTTATTATAGACCTACAAAATTTGGATTGCATGCAAAACATGCATATAACTGCCTGGAAACAGCTTTGGGTAAACTTGCATGCGAAGTCAAAGTAAATGATGCAAGGCTTGGTTCAAAAGAGTTGAATCAAGTGCTGCAAGGCTTCAACAATTAGATGCAAGATATTTGATAGATGATTGATGATTCAGCCTTGGAAAACATGGGATTCCAGACCAGTAACTCCAGTAAGCAGTTTAACAGCATTTGAAAATGTGTGACAATGAAAATTTTGAACTCTGCACTAATTAGTAATTATGTAGTGATTACCTATTAATATATGTAATAAACATACTAACTATACCCAAGACCATTGAATGGTTGACATGCATGTCTGTGACAAAACCAGAAAACTAATTGGTCGAATTATTCATAAATTTGTTGGTTAAACAGCCAAAAACAACTATTTAGAGCAACAACAACAAAAAAAATTACTTTGTGGACCATTTATTCCTTGGCTGTTTTAACCAATTACTTTTTTGTTAAAAAAAATAAACTTAAACTCAGATGCATCTAACTGTATGAAAACTGTCCTTGTCTGAGTACTCTGATAGATATTATCTCAGTATTATATGTCTTTGCGAAGTCGTACCCTCACAGTATGATTCTCGTGCTGTTTACTTTTTATGAAATTGTTTTGAACTGCAGTGAGAATGTTTATTGAGGTTGATGACTGAGTATTATATATTTCCTAACTGCATGTGCTGTGTATATTCTGTAACTTGTGTATTTAGTCTGATACAATAGAAATTAAAAGTGTCATTTATGAATTTACCAGTTAAAGGATAATACATTCTCAACAAGTTCATGTATCTGTACTTATATAACTATATATATAGTGTGTTTTCTTCAGGTAAAACTGAATCATGCGCTTTTCAAAAGGTGTGTAAAAAAGCATGTTTATTGGTGTGTTATATTACACACCTTCTGTGACGGTGTGATATAAAGCAATTTCTAGGTGTGTAACAAAACTCACCAAGGTGTGTTTGAAAACGCACCATGGTGTGCTAGAGTGCACTTTGTAAGTGCGCTTTGTAACACACCTAAAGGTGTGTTTAACACACCTTAATAACGTGTGTTAAACACACCTTAAGGTGTGTTGTAAAACCCAACTTAGGGTGTGTTAAACACACCTTACGGCGCGTGTTTAAAAACCCACCTTAAGGTGTGTTAAAATTTGGACAAAAAGGTGTGTTAAATTAACACACCTTTTTTTAGAGTGTAATTAGACTAAAATTTGTTCTCAAAGGCGTTAGACGAAGACGTTTACTCGGTTTTGTGTGGATTTTGAATTGTTTAAAGTGCAATTTTCAATCGAAGGAAAAGAAAGGTTTAAATTAGATCTAGAAAAGGTAGGCTTGTATTCAAGACTTTTTGAATTGATATTTGATGACGATTTTGTTCAATATTATACTTTATATATTTACATACATTCACATACATTTTGAATTATTTGCTCATTCATCTCTTTTAATTCAGAGAAGATTCTTCACAAATGTGACTCAACGCAAATTTAATGTGTGGCTTATTTGAGCCTTTATCAAGCGAGGAGATTTTTTCATATTTTTCTTGGGAATGGAAACAGTTGCTCAGTTTTATTGTGCTAGATATCATATGTTTGATAGTATAAGTACACACAGTCATTCACAATTGGAAGCTTCTGATAATAGCAAATATCACTACTTACGTATTCAGCTTGGATTTTGTACTGAATAACATGATATAAGGTATATTATCAAACATTTTATTAACAAAGACTCCTTGTCTGCAGATTGATCTGGTTGTCTTCCATATGCAAGGATTTTATTATCAGAGGCTTGGGGAACAATTTCGTCTAAGATCATACAGGATGGGGTTAGATTCAGTCTTATTGTACAATCTGAAATTTAGCAATCCAGTCTGGAACCAATAGTCACCTTGTGTTTAAATTTAGGTAAGTTTTGATTGAATAGACAATTGAAAACATCAGTTATGTGTAACAGAAGTTTCAAGTCTTTCTGGATCTTATACTTTTTCGCTATTTTTTTCGTGTTTTTCGATTAATTTTAGTTCTTTGTATTCATTCATTCAATTTCCTAAATAATTGATCAACTTCCTGTTGAATGCTCCAATCACCATTGGCTTTGGCACAAGCAGCCAATCACAACGAAGCAGGAAGTGACTAGAGATGGTCAGATTTATGAAGTTTGTAAACAGTTCCACCAACTGTCAAATCAATTTGTTCTAGTGAGCAGATGAATTGATGCAATATTTTAGGAACACTTCAATTGCCACGGCTGTAATTACATTAGTAATAAGAAAACAGTCTTGCATTTTCAAAACATAAACTTAAATAGACTGGATGAGTACGGCTACGCTGGCCTTTATAAAGCATTAAAACTCAAGTATAAATACGCATTATCAACAAACTTGCCTTGTGTTTCACACCATAGTCAATTCTTGTAGTTGTGTATTTTCCCCGAATTAATCTCTCTTCAAGAGTCTTGTGGCAGTCCTTTTGGTCTTATTTCTCGCCTTTTTGGATGCCTTAAGTGTTTGCTACTCCTGATAGTCCGCCATATTCCTGAGATCAGAAATGACCACCCTTCGTTGGTTGTGAAAGTTGCCAAATCTTTTTGCATAAATACGAAATATTGTAGTGCAATATAGTCCGCCATATTTTTGAGATCGGTGATGACCACCCACTCCCACCCACCGCCACCCTTGAACCACGCGCCCGCGATATTTGATGAACTTCAGACTTCGCTATGCTTTCCTTTTCCCAGGTGTAAATAGCCGTGCGGAATTAGTACCCTTGCCCGGGCTAACGCCCGGAACGGCGCTTCGCGCCGTTGGCTCGGGGACAAATTTGTGTGAGGTAAAAACCCACCTGTATCAAACAGGACGGATGGTAAATTTAAAAAACCTCTGGCTGAATCTTTAACATATATTGAATAACTATGCAAGATATGTTTAGCTCAATGTAAATTTTGCATTCCATCTATCACAAGTCTGTTCCATGGATACCAATCTTGAATTTCAATTGCTGTTAGTTTGGTGTTGTTCTTTCCCTCGATTGGCACATACTCGCTTAAATTTGGCTCAGAAGAGAATCCGGAAGTCCAAGCCAACATATTATAAGGTTCACATGGAACTACTTTGCACATTATCCATTGTCAAATCAGATGTCAATAGTGGCCAAGGAAGATTTAGTTTTGGTATTTTTTGGACCTTTTCACGAAGAATCATTGCAGCATTGTATAGAATTTGTAACTCATTAACTTCAGAATTTGTCTGTTTTTGTGTCAGAATTCAGATTGTAATCGTCAATGGTAAAGTTTTCTTCCTGCTTGGTTTCAGACTTATTTGACATATATGTTCCTCAACCCATTCAGAAGAATCCAAATTTTCAACATATACAATCTCACTAACATTTCTCATTTTAGGGACACAAAATACAAGTTAGGGGTAACTTTTCATCAGTCGTTGCTTGGGTTTAAAAGCTCTATATTTAGTCCTACACAGTCTTTACCCAGGATTCGCACAAGTATCCGTTCATCATTCTTTTTCTCGGCAGCTGTACGTAAAAGACTAGCATCAATTGTTTCTGCCACCATGAGTGGTGTACTTTTTCTTTTTTTTGTTACCTGGTGTTAAAACAAAGTTATTGAACAAATTACCTAGTAATAACAAGGCTGGATATTCATAGCAATGTTATCCACATGTCCATATAACTCTAGAGATACTGTATATATACCTATCAAAGTGCCCCTACCTTGTCTAATAAAAACCAAGAAGCGTCTCTCCTACAAATAATACATATCTCTGGAAGCACATGCGCGTTTCTTTGTAGCAGGGTGGCTCTACTTCCACAGATGATACTTCGGTAGAAGTTGGGCCTTTAGAGCTAGTTCCTTCACCCTTTTCCTTCTTTTTCTGTTGTGCGCGGATCTTCATTTCATCACAAAATGTCTTCCATCATTTCATATCATGGTACCATTCTAAATTAATGCTGTCAGGACTCTTTTCCATGTATGAAGTGACAGATCCGTCATCGATGTTCTCATACGATATTTTAGCTATTTCAGTTTGTTGACAATTAAGTTTGGCCCATTTGGACCTACACTCAAGACATTTCTTAAGCGTTTGGCGTGTAACTTTGCAAAGTTGACGTCATCAAAATGCGTAAAACATGAGGATATCCGAATATTATAGATATCTTCAGCCATTATTATTTTGTATAACGTAATTCGCAGTGCGAATTATGTTATGCAAAATAATCATGGCTGAAGATATTTATAATATTCGGATATCCTCATGTTTCGCACCTCGTGTGCGTTTGTTCGCGTGCGCAGTGCGAGTTTGGCTGATGTGCGCATGCGTATTTGTCACCAAAACAATGGCGGTTCGAATATTTCAAAGCGCAAAATTGACAAACTTTAGATGGAATTTTTTCCCAATTGTGCACCTGTTTCGCTTGGGGAGCAGCGGATTCTAATAAAGTGAGTTTTTATCTATCCATTCGTGTGCAAATGACGTAGTTTCACGAGGGGTGCAACGGAATGCGTTTTCTGAGCTTGCTTCATTCGCCTGATGAGCGTTTCAAAAGAACGCGAAACACAGTGTAGCGAAATATATTCAAAATATTGTATAGTTTTATTGAATGCGTAAATTGCTCTGTTAAATCGAAATTTTAATATTGAGCACTCTTTTATCTTGGATACCTCAATAGATTGTGTGTGTATATATATATATATATATATATATATATATATATATATATATATATATATATATATATATATATATATATATATATATATATATATATATATATACATATATATATATATATATATATATATATATATATATATATATATATATATATATATTTATATATATATAATATATATAATGTATATATATATATAATGTGCTAGTTTTGGTTAGCGAAATACAAAAGAGTGCTCAATGACATATAGACAGAGCGAAATGTATAATTGTGCAAAATACCTCAAAAACTTACCACTACAGTCTGTTTCATCCAGAGGGAATCTTCAGGTGGTAGACAAATTTTGAAAATGTGCGAGCTTCTTTTATGCTCAAGGAGGAAACGTGGGCGCGTGGGTGGTTGAATAGCATGCATTCCTATCTTTGTTTAGATTGTTTACCTGAAATCTGCTTTTGTGTTGACAGGCCGAAACTATTTCCGATCTTTTATTAAGCAAGCAATTGTTTTTTTCTTTCAAAATAGTAATTTTTTCGTCCAAACACAAATTACATTTTTTGGATCCTCCCGTGTAAGAAATAGACTTTTTTATTATGGACCATTTTATGGTGACATCTGTTTTGTTTTGCTTTAATTGCCAAACGTGTTTCGAAAGTTCCGTTTCGTTCGAATATTTTTTATATGTGAAAGATTTAATATGATTCCTGTATCGCTCTTTAAATGTGTTTGAGGTCATGCCAATGTAGTGCTTTGTGTCCTGTGTGTTGCCTGTGCTAATTGTTGCTTTGTATACAATGTCCTTACTCATGCACTTGTTCTGCAGTGGGTATTCGTGCTTGTTTTTACAGTTACAGATCTCTGTGCTAATGTCTTGTGGTTGGCTTTTCCTAATAATGCGTGTGTTGTGCCTTGTGATAATTGACTTAACGTTACTCATGCAGCTGTAACTGACCTTAACTGTGTTCCTATTGAAAATTTTGTGTAACTTGCTGCCTATTGGAAAGTGCGTGTTTACAAGCTTGAGGAAACTGCGTGCGATGTTTGTCGTGACATTTTTGCTAAATGGAGGGTTAAACCAAATAATGTTGCGTTGTCTGTTCCTGCGGGGTTGCTGTGTTACATGTGGCATGTATTCCAGCTTGTGGCTGAAGTTGCTATGTCCTAGTGCGTTTTGATATGCTTGCACTGCATCGTCGAATAGTTGTTTGTCAGATGACAGCGTTGGAATGCGCTTGTTGATAGATGCTGGAAGTTGTCTTAAAATGCTAGGTGGGTGGTTAGAGTGTTTGTGTATGTATAACGGATCGTCATTGGGCTTCCTATAAGGTTTATATTTTCCGGTAGAAAGGTCGAAAGTTACATCTAGAAAGTTTACCACGTGTAAATTTGATTCTGCTCTTATTTTTAGGCCGAACTGTTCGAAAATTTTATGTAGCTCTTTCCTGGTTTTGTCTGCCAAACGTGCTGATCTGTTTTTGATAATAGCCAAACCGTCATCCCTGTACAAGCCGATGTTTTTCTTGCCAAACTTTTTTCCTAAATGGTTTAAGATGAAAAGGCCTACTAGTTCGCAAATTTCTGCCCCGTCATAGCTACCCATGGTAACATCAAACAAGTTGCTATTGTTGTTTTTGATCCACGGTCTTCCGTGATTGAAAAGGAGTGATTTTCTAGCGTGTTTTATTATAGAAATGTCTTCGTCCGAAATGTCAGCCAAATTGGCGGCCCAAGATAATGCTTGGTCCAGTAAATTTTCTGAAATTGACGGGTAAAAGTCGACTATGTCAAACGAAACATTAGGCATTCTTACACGGGAGGATCCAAAAGATGTAATTTGTGTTTGGACGAAAAAATTACTATTTTGAAAGAAAAAAACAATTGCTTGCTTAATAAAAGATCGGAAATAGTTTCGGCCTGCCAACACAAAAGCAGATTTCAGGTAAACAATCTAAACAAAGATAGGAATGCATGCTATTCAACCACCCACGCGCCCACGTTTCCTCCTTGAGCATAAAAGAAGCTCGCACATTTTCGAAATTTGTCTACCACCTGAAGATTCCCTCTGGATGAAACAGACTGTAGTGGTAAGTTTTTGAGGTATTTTGCACAATTATATATATATATATATATATATATATATATATATATATATATATATATATATATATATATATATATATATATATATAAATTTAAATGCACACGGTGTAAAGATATTAAACAATTGTATGTGTAACTGTGTTAAGGTATAAGCATATACCCGTTTCTTGTCATATACCTGTAATGATATAAAAATATTAATATATATAATAAAATATATATATAAAAATATATATATATATATATATATATATACATACAGCATTTGCCCTTCATTAAAGGAAAAAGAGTGATGAATAACGTGTATGGTATGTTTAATAGCGCGTCCCTTATTGCAATAACACCAATGAAATGTCAATTGTGCATAATGGAGGTTCAATACAACACGTCTGTAATTTATACCATAGTTTGAAGTTCAATTGTGCGATTACAAGAACAATAGTATGTAGTGAAGAATCGTTAGTGCGAGTCAAAGAACAATAAGGAAAAGTCACATATCATTTGAATAACATTGTATTTGCAAGTGAAGGCAACATTAGGGGTATTATCTTATTGTACAATATTGCTTACATGTACATTCGACCACAGTATTTGCACTCAAGTGTACGTACTGCAATGACACAGTGCATGGAAAACCCAAAAACACAGTTCATGTTCAGTTCACCCTTGAATATGTTTTCTGGCCAGGCATCTTAGCATGTAGGACGGCATCAATCGGAACCAGGCAGCACACTTTTCGACAGTAATGCTACGCAAGTTCCTCTCAGCAGCTTTGACCAAAACACGCTTGCGATTTTCCCCAGGGGAATTTGAGCATTTCGTGCTGCATTTCTGTCATTCGTCTGATTCTGGAACAGAGGACGTGTGATGTCAGCCTTGATATGCACTTTCAAACAACTGATAGCTTGCTTAACTGGATTCAAAAATGGAGAGCATGGTGGCAAAACCTTGGAGGAGGAGCAGCCCGATGATGGGCCGGCGCACCATCGAAAGTAAGATAGTGTGTTTCATGCTCATCCAAATGGTTGTTTGTGTTCTCCAGAAACTCGTTGAAAAGTGCACCTGTCATGCCGCCCGGCTGAATCTTGTGATATATCAACCCAAACACTGGAGATATTGCCAAACATATTGTAATGTTCCTTCCTTTCTGCCCACACACCTGACGGTAAACAAGCTCTGTCGCCTTGTCACGAACGCCCCTGGCTTGTTGATGTCCAAATGTTAAACCCACACTCGTCAATAAAAACGGTATGGTTCAGGTTTGCTTTCTCCAGGAACCAGTGAGCATACTCGTTTCGGCGCTGAATTACATCTGCTCGATTACGGTCGGCTAGAACTGTACAGGTATGTGCCAACTTCAGGGTATACAACATTCCGTCTAAATGTTTCGCAACTGTGCGAACGTGAACATGCGGACGGTCCGGGAGTTTCTCTCTTAATTTTCGATTGATAGCTTCCAAAGTCAACATTGGATTCTCTTCGAGAATTGCTTCTAGACACTGCCGCATCTCTGCATTGACTTTCAGGTTATTACGCCCGCCACGTGGCTTTTCATCTACTCTGTTCTCTCGTATAAAGCGTGCTACGATGTCTCTGGCTGACGAGCGGTTTACACCTAATGTGTCGGCAACAACAAGATAGTCCTGCTCGGGCTCTTCGAAAGCCTGTACAATGCGTTCTCTGTCTTCTTGTGCAATTCTACGTCGTCTCTCTGCCATGTCGTTTGCTTTGACTAAATCACAGAATAGAAATAAACAGAAAGGCCACTCGAGTCGGAACCTTTGAAGTTTGTGTCTCCACGCATGTCTCATTACGCATGTTCATTATGCAGGTTCTGGCCAGTCAATTGCCTTTTCTGGCCAATAGGAACGCTGAACTGGCCGTTCCGCCATTATTCTGGCCAGATACGTGCATAAAAATAGGGGGACATGTTGCACTGCTGAGTGGCCCTACTGTTTATACCCTATACTGTGACTAAATCGTCTAGTACACGTCTCTTTATATCTTATCATGCATTCCCTGGCGGATCAAACCGTCACAATTCTGCACACATATACAATACTGTACAATGGCATCCATGCTCGTTAACTTGAACATACAATGTTATTCAAATGATATGTGAATTTTCTTTATTGCTCTTTGACTCGCACTAACGATTCTTCACTACATGCTATTGTTCTTGTAATCGCACAATTGAACTTCAAACTATGGTATAAATTACAGACGTGTTGTATTGAACTTCCATTATGCACAAGTGACCTTTCATTGGTTTTATTGCAATTGGGGACGCGCTATTAAATATACCATACACGTTATTCATCACTCTTTTCCTTTAATGAAGGACAAATGCTGTAAATATATATATATATATATATATATATATATATATATATATATATATATATATATATATATATATATATGTATATATCTATATATATATATAAATAAATGAAGATGTATATATATATATATATATAATTAAAGATAAAAAATTAAAAACAGTTCGCTCGGTTACTCGAGTTTCACGCCTAAAGCGATCATCAGACTATCGTTCCTTAATGTTTACACAGCATTTATACAACTATCGAATAAAAACTTTAATTCTCATCCTCATTGTGTACCCCGCTCCTATATAATATAGTTGAGCACCCTACCACCACGAAAGTCTCAGCCAAGATGGAAAATGTGCAGTTCGATTACTCCATGAAAAATATTCCTATTCCACCCAACAACGTTTACAAAGCAGCACTCTTATCTAAAGTCGATTCTTATTCTTATTCTTATATTCTAATTTTTATGTATACAACAATGGCTTATGTAAATATTTTTAAAGTTTTTATTCGATAGTTAGGTATAAATGCTGTGTAAACATTAAGGAACGATAGTCTGATGATCGCTTTAGGCGTGAAACTCGAGTAACCGAGCGAACTGTTTTTAATTTTTTATCTTTAATTATATTATATATATATATATATATATATATATATATATATATGTATATATATATATATATATATATATATATATATATATATATATATATATATATATATATATATATATATATATATATATATATATATATATATATATGGTAATTTAGTAAAGGTATTTTAGACCCACCTATGAATTACACATAAAAAATTTATACACTAAAAAAGTGACTACTTAATACTGATGCACAAAATACACTGCTTGATTGCTTTCAGCAATTCCTCATATTAAAAGCCTTACACATAATCCTTGAGACTCGGGACCGTATTCCAATAGCCACAAATTGTAATTGTACATGTGAAATGATGACTTGAAATATATTACGTGAAAATGCAAGCAGAAATTGGTACAATTGATATACACTATGCAAAAAGCGGGCAAGACCGTGTTTTTTTTTCAAGTTTCAGACATAGTGTTTCTGTACAAAATAAGAATTTAGGAAACTTGTCTCCAGTAACATTATAGCTCAGTGGAGACAACTCGGACAAGTTAAATTATGGCTTGATGGGAGGGTGTTGTACCACCTCAGAAGCGCCTTCTCAATTGGACATAGAATTTATAAAGAATGACGTATTTTCATTGATCAAATGAAACTCAAATGGGCCAATGAAAATTACTCTTCCGAGAAGGTGCTACACCTGATGGCAGCTTTGTCGTAAAATATTTTTACCACTCAGTCTCTAAGGTAAAATTCGTACTTCGCACCGTCGTGTAATATTTTCCATATTTTGTTGGTTTTATTAAAGTTTTTCTTGGCATCTTTTCAGATATTTTTGTTTGATGCCCGGGATGCATTCCGGTAAAATGTACATGCTGCCATGTTTTTCGTTCTGGTCAATTGTATCAGGCTTTGTATTCATTTAAACAAGTAGACCAGTGATCGTACGTGATCATTACACCTGATTGCTGAGAAAAAAACAAACTAACTTTAAACCTTCATATAACCTTGTAATAAATCTTTAATTGTTAAACTAATTCTCGCATATGTACATATATCTTTTTTAACTATTTTATTAAATAAAATATCTTTGCACAATAAAACTGTTAGTATCTACCTAAAACTATTTAGAAGCTTCTGTTAATCATCAGCAATCTTTCAAACTCTTTAAGTGTGTTCCAAGCCGAGTCCGTATCAACGTCTTGAAACTGTACCGACGTTGTAAAATTATTGTCTAATGATTCGGTTTTTATTTGGGAAATACTTGGTGAAACTATGGCTTCAGGCGTAACGTTTCCTGACGCGGACGTACACGATAATGGAATGGAACTGTAACCTTCCCTTGAGTTTGCCGCGTCTTGTAAGATTTGTTGATCGCTCATTAAAATACTGTTCAATAACAACGATGCTAAATGACCTCCATTTTGTACGTCATACTGTGGGTAGTTATTACAGTCTACTGTTTGGTAGTGAAAACGAGACACGTTATAATTTATTGGTTCAAAAGCCGCGTTCTTGGTGCAACTTGGGTAGCTTTGATATTCGTACAGAGATACAGGATTAACTTCCCTGCACGGTGCAAAGCAGTCGTCGTTTAAATAAGCAAAGTCTGTGGCATTATTACTACGGTCGTATAAACTGCATGCATTATCATTTATCTTGCCTATACTATCGTATTTTTCTTCGTCTGGCAGACGTCTTTGATATTTTTCATCTTGAAATTCGTGTGCGTTCTTTTCCGTCAGTAAGCTCTCTAACGGTGTATCATCCTCGTCCCCGTCCAGTTCAGCCGGTAGTGACGACTCTCCTTCGGACTTATCATCGTGGATTAGTACTGGGTTCTCGCCGTAATCAATTTCAGGGAAGTCCTCATGGCGGATAATTTGGGCTTGCTTTTCTTTCAAGTGGTCAAATTTCATAAAACGGTAAACCGCTTTTCGTCTTGGAACCTGTAATTTAAAGAAAATTTTGGTTGATTCATGTTTATGATATTTTTTTAGTAGTTTAATAAATATTTTATTAGTATTAACTGTGTTATATTGTACTAAAGAAAGATAATTCTATATGGGGAAATATGTAAATCCATAGACATAGTATGCAAATGTCCTGCATGCTTTAAGCTTATCAAATTCTATAGCATGGACTTTGCAAGCCATTTTCCATATAATGAAAATATCCATCCGACTTCTGATAATGGCCCATATAATTTCCATATTGTGGTATTTGATATATAGCATGCTAAAGGTCATAAGATCGATCTCCTCCGTGATCAGGAATGTTGTTCAGCTTGCTCGCGGTGCGGATATAAACTCGGAGTAATACCGCACACCTCAAGATTTGACTAATAGCATTGTCCAGACGAATTACCTGTCACTAGTGTGTAACCCTTATTTAAAACAGTACAATTTTCGATGCGCTCTGTTTAGTAAACACCACAGAGTGCATTAAAAATTGCAGTGAAACTTCTGAGGCCGGTTGTACGAACCGGGGATAGCGGTATCCACCGGAAAGCGATTTTTCAACTGCAACATAAAGGCAAAACAACAATAACACCTGGGATATTGACCTCGCAAAAAATAAAAAGTGACTTCAACTCAAAAAAGCTGAGTTGGGTATTATTAGGCAGTGGACATGATTGTATACAAATTTTAAGAAAATCACTGTCCTGTGAATAGGCCTATTCACCTATCATACAACCACCCCTTTTGAAATGTCAGCTGTATAAATTGACGGCACTAGAACCATATATATTTACATACCTTAGCCAGCAATTTTTTCTTGTAATAGTATCTCATAGCACGTCCAAGTTTAATCTTATCCATTCGTGGTCGTCCTTTAACTCTGCCCCATAACTTGGCTATTTCACTTTGATCTTTCAGTACGAACTCCCCGCGTTCACGGTTCACCCAGGAAATGGCTGCGCAGTTCTCCTCACCGTCAAGCAGTTGCAAGAGGAACTCCCACAAGTAAATTGTTGTTCTTGGTCTTACGGTTGGCATAACGCAGTGTTGTAAATGTGGTTTCTTGATTTGTAGATACACCTGTAAAGAGCTGCAAGTATTAATTGGTTTGATTAATTATATAGAAATACTTCTATCCTTGTCATTACTCTTTGTTTAGCTACCAGGTGTAGCTAACCATGCACAATCTGTGAACCGGTTCTCCATTGAAACAAATTACACTGAGCATTTTCTTCTTAAAACTTGCCTGATTTCTCAAACAGATCAACATTAACTGTATGTATTTACAGAAATATAAGTTGTTGTACCAGAATGAATTCCGTGCTGCGTATTTTGCGTCTATTGCGCAGAAGAATAACTCGTCAACACTATGTATGTTCAAATTTGGACATTGCATTTTCACGTAGTAATTTTCATTCCTGATGGATATTACCTGTGCTAACTTTTATTTTATAATCTGACAATTGATAACTTCGCAAAAATTATTCAGGACGATGTATTTCATGACTTAACTGCATGCATTTTGTGTACCACTGTAATCGGAAACTCATCACACCTGCATATGAAACAACTGAAATTGACAACTCGACAACTATAGCTAAATGTCGTAAACAGCTTACTTTTTATACCATACATCCCCCCTCCCCCATTTATCTGCCATTTTCGAAAATATCGTACGAGAACGAAGTTAGACATTCCACCATAACATTACTTTTAAAATCAAGATCAAAACAATGGATCTCGGTACATTTCTGCTAAAATGCAAGGTACGAGTCACGTCGACAAAACGATGGAAAGAAACTCCTTGGCAACGTTAACTTGGCTTAAAAGATGGCGGCCAAGTTATCGTTCCAGTCCCTTATAGAGTCCACTGATCCAGTTTTGCCTTAAAACAAATTATGAAAGGCCAAAGAATTTGCTTGCGAGCTACTAAAGTTAAAATGCGATTATGGCCCAATCTTTTTAAAATTAATTGTTCTAGAGGGAAAATCGTCATTTCCTGTAAATGAGGACAGGCTTTCAAATTTAAATGTTCGAATTATCACGCAATTGTTTCTAATTCGCCCAGGTTACATTCAAAATTATAAAGTACAAAACTCCAAAAGTCGACGCTACAAGTCCTTTTTCAAATTCATAAATAGGGCATACACTTATAAATAAATGTTCTAAGACATGTACACAAAATTTTAAGTCGAAAGTTCGTATAGCCAACATTCAAATTCACACACACTTAAGTTCGATAGATGTGGAAAGTATCTCATAATTTAGCTGGTAAATCATTGCTCTCCAGAATTATGACAGAGTAAATTTCAGCTATATCATTAACTATAGCAGTACTGTGAACATAACATTACAACAACAAGAACAACAACATCAACAACAAACTACAAACATCAGTTATTACATCTGCTTTTTTAAAAGCTAGAACATATAAAGACTATTCCATGTATATAAAAGTTATTTCATGTATATATATAAAGCACACACATGCACTGGGTAGACCCACGTTTTGAGTGTATGAAACTGCACGAGTTTGCAGGAAAATATCAAAACAATCACTGCGTATATGAATAATGGTCGTATGAAACCAGTTCGTAATATAGAATCCATCCAGCGACCAGGGTGATCATTTTTATATTAGCCAAATCATTTCCACAGTTGCGAACGTAATTTCGATGCTTTATACAAAAAGCGAAAGCCACAAGTAATTGACGATTAAATAATTTGATAGACAACGCACGATGTAGCATGAATACTATATACAGTTATAGTCATATGAAAGTCATATTTTACAGTGTAGTCGTATTCCATACTATAATCTATATGTACACGGTATCGCTCTTGGTTGTATGCGTAGTACACGCTATTGGATATAATTTAAAAATAAGCGACTATGTTAAAGTATAAACTTATGCATATAGTCATGCAGTTGAATAATATATCCATGTGTACAATAATATACATACATACAGACATCCATCTGTAACGCCGAGTAATAATTTACTATATAATATATATTAATGAAAATTACCCCTCTGGCTGACGAAAAATGTAACTATAAAGATTCAGATTAAAATTTGGACTATAAAGTTTATTATTCAAGCCTACAGTGTAATTTAAGTCCTTCGTGAAAGTTTCATGTAATAATATATAGCACACGAATATCCTCGATGCTGCTAGAGTGTTCTATGAGAGCGTTTAGTGACCTTATCAGGCAGGGGAAACATAGTTTTAACAAATATTTGAACACAAATGCACCCACTTACTTCCGTTTGAGAGAAGCAACGAATCACTCCGCAAACGCGACCTTGAAAATATATAACTTTGTGTGGAGCAACTCCTCGTTCGTCTACAGCAGATAACCATGTTGCAAGCCATTGTGAATCGTTTTATATTAAAGCTCACGGGAAAGGGCTTGGCTGGACTGTTGACCCCCGCAATATGCCCTTTACGTAGTGAATATTTATGTCGACGTCACAGCATACTAAGTACAGGCATCGACGAGCACGATTTGCAAGTAATAAGTCATTTCTGTCCTGAGAATTAGCGATTAAGGCGAAATAATCATTCCTGGAGTATTCTAAAGCATTTCTTCTGTTATTTCAGTGCTATTTTGTCGTCTTCTTAGGGCACGTAGGCAAAAATGATACTAAATTAACGTCGAATGTTGACGTACGTCGGCTCATCCATTGACTCGTTGGGCGCCGTATGACGTTCGTAAAAACGATAATTTTAACTCGTTAATTGTTCGGTACGCGCTCGGGTACTTGTACTAACACGAGCGTGCATCGTTGACTGACGTAAACCAAAGCTCGAAATAGTAACTCGGTTGGACATCAGACGGCGTAATAATCTAAACTGCTGTTACAAAGTTTTCTCAGGTGAATTTGCTGAGCTGAGAGGATAGTTAATTATGGTGACTATTTCGAGCTGCCTTTGTATGTACAATATTAATCTTTCGCTTATTGTTAAAATACGACAGTTTCTCTGATATGAATTTTGTATGATGCATACGAAGTACTACGAGCAACCAAGAGTGAGTTATAATTGTTGTGTATATATTTAGAAACAAGACTAGTGAACCAGATAATTCTCGCAATTGAAATATTGTAACTAATGACATATGTACATCATGATTTGTTGATTTGATATGACAGTCATTACTTTATACGAACTGGATGTTTTTAATAGACCGCAAGCACTTCAACAACTTTTTACAATTTTAAGTCAGCATGCATTTTCTTGCCGTAGCCAAATCTGAGCACTGTTATAAAAATATTCTGATCTTTCACTAAAATGGGATATTTTTCAGCGTTCGATGCACCCATATGCCAGACTGTGTAATAGTCTGCGTATTACCAGCAGGCAATGAAATCTAATTTCTATTCCGATCCTCTAGATGTATGGCTAAAAATTGAATTAGATAGATCTGACCTGAAAACTTCTCTACAATATCGCGAGTGATATGATATAAGGAAAGTTGCTCTACAATTTTGCCAGTGATATGACATTAGGGAAGTTACTCTACAATATTGCAAATGATATAGATGTATGTTTTTGGCGGGTGATTTTTCGCTCGCGCGTGTGGCGAAATCCGTCAGCAAAAGCTGAAAATCTTTCGTGTTTGCTCGAACGCGTGATCCGACAGTCTACCCGAGTTAATGTTGATCGTGATATAATTTGAACAAGTTGAATGTTTTTATATGTGACTGCTTCGACGAGTCGACAACTAGCTAAGTCTCTGGTGTAGCCATCTCGAAAACATGACACACTGATGAACCGCTATCAGCTATCTTGCCAATGAGATACTAAACAATTCGACCTGACATATATAATTTAATGGTCATTCTATGGCCTCGTCATTATAAATATTTGTCTTTCGTGCAGCCAAAGCAGTTGTTGAGTCTGTTTATGTATATGCATATGAATTGCTGAAAAGGAGATATTTGTTGCATGAAGCTTCAAGTGCATTGTCAGTGAGGCAGATGTCAGCTCCTTACTCCGGCTCAAAATCGTAAGCAGTGTATATTTATAGCAGTTTTGAAACAGTGCATGTCTAAATTTAGATTTATATGTGGGGAAGATCTGATGTATAATACATTCTAAAATCGATAGATAAAAAACATAGTTTTGTTTCTTTTGCCAGCATTTGACACTTTTTAATTCATGGAGCCGTTTTGAATAGGGTATCAGATATCAACAATGAAAGAATTTACATGCGAATCAGTTTGGCTTTAAGTGCAGCGAAACCTCGATAATTCGTAGCTACTTCAACAGAAACTCCAAACAGAGATATTCCAACTTTTATGACAACGGTTTTGTTATGCACGCAGGTGACAAATATATTTTTCTGATAAGCATAACAGCTCTATTCAAACTTTTGATAAGCATCAAACTTAAACGTCTTAGGAAATTATGTACAGTAATCATTTCAGAATATTCAAGGGCGGTTAACACCATAATAATAAAATCTAACATCGTTCTGCATGATTTTCAAACCGGCGTAGATTCTTCGTTCTACCACGACAAACTTTAAAAAAAATATATCTAAGTAAGTCTTCGTATAGTTCGTATAGCCTGCAGCGGGTAGTGCGGAAGGACAGCGCGTCAAGATCGCAAAACAAAGAGCGACAGTCGTGGAAGACTTTAATGACGTGAAGACTTAAAAAGCCTTTGAGGTGGCTTTAGGGAAATGACAGACTTTTAGAAAATACTCATCAATAGGTCTGTGAAGATTATTAAATTTTTACAGACGGATTGGGGGAAAGACAATTAGAGACCGAATCATTGTTGATTTTATAGCACACATGACTGTACTGAAAACTTTGAAGTTTTACATGCTTTAGTAAAAGTAAGCTACACCATTTTTGCCATTTGCACAGTTTATTTAGTAAAACGTAATGAATATATTTATTGTCATTTGTAAGTATATGGTGTCATAAAATCGGCGCTCTTCAGGGACGTAGCCAGGGGGGAGCCGAGGGAGCCGCGGCTCCCCCCTTTCATTAATAGAGAGGTTTAGCAAAGACGACACAACGCCTTTGACAACGCCAAAGCGAGGTAAAAACGATGTGGAAATGCCATGAGCAAATCTGGAGATGGGCAATCACGGCATTTTACGTCGCATTGACGTCACGTCTATTTGCTAAACCTCCATAGTATTTAACTTGATAGGCTTAGATAAGGAATAGATAGCGAGTAGAGCAACCAATCAAATTACAGCATTTGCAATAGTATACTAGTATGATTCTACTAATAGTTATTAGTATCTGCAGGGCTCTCCCCCCCCTCCCCTTTGAAAGTTCTGGCTACGTCCCTGACTCTTCCTTATGTACAGTGTGACCATGCGCTTTTTTAATCAAAGCTGCTCGGACCATGTTTTAAACGTTACAATTATTTAATGCACGTGATGGGGGCTGCGTAAGCGCATACTAGTCACAGTGCGTATTTACCTTTCTATTCAAACCTGACTTACCCTGTTTCTGTCTCTCTTTCATGAGTACTGCCTGTAATAGGCCGCAGAAGACGTTATTGCGTGCGAAGGAGAACAAGTCGCGGCACTTCTGCTCTATCAGACATCTGTAACCTATTACAGTACAGACGCACGCAAAAATGAATTTTATTTGTTCAATAGCGGATTGTTACATACCCATTTGTATAGTATAATAAGGGTTAACCATGCTTTTTACTCAAACATTTTGTGAATCATAGATACCCAATGTTTTTGTGTGATTTTGAGCTCCTACAGAGGTGTGCCTGTGGATCTTTTACTGTTTTTAGATTATAGATGATACAACTTTGTATCTTTGCCATAAACAAATTTGAAATATTACTTATAAATTTTGGCTTAGTTGTTTGATTTTTGCTCTTCTGATGTCCATATATTTAATATGTAATAATGTATGTGATGAAATATATATACTTCGAGTAAATTAAAGTATACTTCGAGTAGGTACATTTTGTTACAATGTATATATAGTATATACTTCGAGTATACAATCACAAGACACGCAATTCTTGCCTACGTTTCAGGTCAATTAAATTCTTTTTTCCCTAGAGTATCCAGACTGCATGTACGTGACTGTGATATAATGAAGGTTTCGTATAACTAGTCATGTTTGCAAAGTTGTTTGTGTATTCTTTGGCGTTTTTAACCTTGTACGT
Source organism: Muricea muricata (assembly GCA_963855995.1). Classification (NCBI taxonomy): domain Eukaryota; kingdom Metazoa; phylum Cnidaria; class Anthozoa; order Malacalcyonacea; family Plexauridae; genus Muricea; species Muricea muricata. The sequence goes on along the minus strand of OY979723.1, from coordinate 6,929,632 downwards.
TAATTCTAATCTTAATCCCCCCACGCTTAACCCTATAGTTAGGTCCTTAACTCTTACCTAATTAAACCAAGTTCCAGCCCTAATCCTAACCTCGAACCTAGTTTTAAAATCTAACATCTAAAATATAAGATAGTAACAGGCAGATGAGCGTGACTATATGTCACAGAACGATGTTGTCGCGAAATAAATCAGTCAATGTCAATCCCCAACAGCTTAGCCGATCAGACTTCATTCTATTTCATGGCTGCGTGAGATCATTGAATGTAACCAGAATATATTTCGAAATAACTCAAGGACGAAATGTAATGTGTAAATTATAAAGTAATAAGGGATAAAATAGGTGAAAGCGTGTCTCCGATTGGTCATTTTGACATTTTGCCCAGAATATGATGCGTTATCTAATTGATTATTTATGCGATTGTTTGCAAAATAAAGGGAATTCGGGATCATAATTTATAATCCTATTACTTCAATATCTTACGTCATGAAGTACAGCAGGAAAAGCGCCGTGAAAGGCGTGGAATTAGATCCATTCACGAAATACAAGACAGTATACACAGGTTCCTGTTTATATAGGACGAAACGGTTCAGCATTTAGGTTTATAAGCATGCAAGAAATACCTCAGCTGCATTGGTCATCCTCGTTTGTTAGACCGAATCGACAAGAACTGAATTCTAAACGTGATGAATTTTATAACAAACTTAGTAAGTTGGGTTTTTATCCCATACTAAACTTATCTTCTTGTGTTGTTTTCCGAGGCTCGCTGAGTCGCCGATGTATTTTGTCAACATTTTCTCTTCTTAAACTTATTGGTCTCTTAATATTTCTTTATCAGGGTCTCTATTGTCTTTAGTTCACAATTTTCCGTTTCTTTTTGCTTGGTTTCTGGACGTCTTTAGCCCAAAAATGTTCTTTAAAGTGTAGGTTTAATCATCAGCTAAATTTTGTTCGCCATTGTTGTTGAGCAGTTTGAGGCGGACGGCAGCGTAAGCAGCAAGCAGGTAAGTTCGGGTTTTTGTAACGAATCAGAAAGCCGGTTTTATTGATAAACGAGAAAAGCGGGTAAGTTCGGAAAAAGCAGGTAAGTTCGAAAAAAACTTACCTGCTGAGAACCAATCAGAAGCCCGCTTTCATGACACATATGGGATAAGTGCACAAACTAAAACAAATAATCTCGGTCACATCTATTCTGTGAGATACTATGCCAAGCGGATTTTTATATAGGCTATTATCAGCACGATGTTAAAATTTCCCGCTGCTCTTATATATATTATTATTATTTTAATGCCAGTGTACTTCATTAATTCAGCATTTCTTCGTATTGATATATTCAAATGCTAAATATTATGTCCTAAAAATTGTACACAATTTTCTCGTTTTCCTGAGGTAATGAATTAATATCAAAGATAGCTTAGTCTTTAACACAAAGATATATATGTGCATATGTTTTATTAGCATGAGAAATAATGGGGCCAAAATTAATTGCATCAGTCCTAAACTTGTTCAAATAATTTTTTCCAAGAATATACATATAAAATTACACTACATGCAGAACTCACAGGAACATATGATAAGAAATTGGGGTTCTTTCCACGACATACTTATAAACTACTGAATTATATAAATTTTTACAAGTGCTATGCAAGCATGACAAAACTAAGAAATAACATATTTGTGGGGAAAATACTAGCAGCTAAAATTTCTTCCTCTTCAAATTGACATCCACTTATATGTCGTCAACATTTATATCTCACAGCACGATAAGTATATCAGACAGCATGATATCACACAGCACGATAAATACATTAGCTATCACACCAAGTCGATTATAGATGTTCATGATGTCAATTGCAATAGCGGTCATGCAGTCGTTCTCGTTCTTCAATATTTTTGTTTTTCGAGTTATTGTTGTTATACAGGGTGTATAAAAAAAACGGAGCCCATCTTTTGTGTCAAATTATTTCTAAATTACTTAAGTTTATAGCACAATTTTGAACTTGTTTTAAACCACGTTCTTTTCTCTTTCGAACAAGCCGTAATTCGTATTTTTACTCCCAGTTATGTATGTGCTATGACAAATTTAGTAAAAGCTATCGATTTGAGATGCCCTCCAATTATGCAAATTCACTATGTCTTTCATGGTCGCCAGTTAAATTTTTAATTTTTTCGCTTATTACACAAATGGTATTTCTGTTAAACTTAATAAAACTTGTTATAAAGCTTTACAGAAGATAACAGACCGTTGACGTGCACTACGAACGGATAGTTCAAGCTTGTTTCGACTTCATGAATATTGACATTATGCAATTTCGACAACATTGTGCACGCTCGGATAAACAAACCGCTAACTTCGATCATTATTTTGGCATAAATCTAAGGTTTTTATTGAAGTAAACGGTCCGTTATCTTCTGTAGAGCTTTATAACAAGTTTTATTAAGTTTAACAGAAATACCATTTATGCAATAAGCGAAAAAATTAAAAATTTAACTGGCGACCATGAAAGACATTGAATTTGCATAATTGGAGGGCGTCTCAAATCGATAGCTTTTACTAAATTTGTCATAGCACAAACGTTACTGGGGGTAAAAATACGAATTATGGCTTGTTTGAAAGAGAAAAGAACGTGGTTTAAAACAAGTCCAAAATTGTGCTATAAGCTTCAGTAATTTAGAAATGATTAGACACAAAAAATGGGCTCCGTTTTTTTATACACCTTGTATATGAAAACATTGGACCAAATTCGAGACATGAAAACTGGGCACTAGCTTAAAAATGGTTGTTTAACAACTCATAACTCAAAAACTATTTGAAGAATAAAAACTGTTTAAGAGTCTTGCCTGCAGTTCTTTGTTATCTTTCTGATGATGCTAGTCGTTTTAGTTGTCGTCTTATATGAAATTTCACATTTTTTATTGTAACACAATTTTAAAGTGGTAATCACAAATCACCCATTTTCTCGGTATCGGGCGCGTTTTTTGGTTGAGAACTTTTTTGGTAGGAATGTACAGGGGGTTGCCGAAAAAAAGAGCCCCCTTCAAAAATGGCTTACCGGGTTTATAAGGACTATAAATAAGGAGAATGTTAACAAAAGTTGTGTTTTTGTACTTACATAGGTACCTGTGTGTAAGAAGAAACAATGATTGCAATTCTTACTCAAATGTGTGAAAAATAGGTGCATTTGGTTACTTTTTAAAATAAATTCAAAATGGCGGTTTAAAATTGGAAACTTGCTAATGCAGTTGAATTATTTCTTCAGCACGTGTCTTCTCTGCATTAATTGTTCATAAACGACAGGGTGGGATGTGTCAATAAATGTATGCAAATTATTACTTTCATCAGGAAATTTTTTGTAGCTTTTTCCTCGACCAGGTAGATTTTTACTTCAAAAACCCTAATCCAGAAATCAAAAACCAAATGTTGATGATTGCTTGTTTCAAGACCCAGATTTTTTGTTAAAACAGCATTTGGATTACTCTATGTCTACATCAGGTACTGATACATCACACGATAGGACAACCAACTGACTAAAACGTAAAGTAAGTGTGGCCTTGGAGTTAACTCTGCCGATAATAGAAGCACCTGCCTAAATGAATCGCATTCTAGTTGCGCATTCTTTTAAAGACACCATTGTGCACTTGAAATAATTACATTACCTATTACGCTACAATGTGCTTTCACAATTCGACCCACATTACTGAGTAATTTTTAGATATTTAAACATATTTTTTGGCAAAGACTTTAATCATATTGCTTAATTTTAGGTTCAAAATGGCCATCTTTAGTTTGGTTTAAAACTCATTAAATGGATCTGTTAATAAATATTTAAGTAAGAATTGCAATTAATGCTTGTCGTTACACACAGGTACCTATGAAGTTCAAAAACACAACTTTTGTGAACATTCTCCTTATTTTTAGTCATTATAAACCAGGTAAGCCATTTTTGAAGGGGGCTCCTTTTTTTTGGCAACCCCCTGTATCTATATTTTTTTTAAAGAAACCACAAACCAGGTGTTTCCTAGATGGCTGCCACGAAAATGTATTTTTAGCTACGTTTTGGCTTAATAGTCCACGGCCTATTCTTGTTGCTGCCGCTGCGAGCGAGCGAGCAAGGCAGCCAGGGCCGTTGCTAAAGCGTTAATTGGGGGGTTGAATATTCATATTTTCATGCTATGCCCGATTGATTTCTTTTCAAACTAAGTTGATTTCAAAAGAAATTGGTCGGGCATAACACAAAAATATGAATATTCAACCCCCCAATTAACGCTCTCGCGACGGCCCTTAAGGCAGCAATCATATTATTATTTAAAAAGGGTAACCCTTCAGCTTCAGCATAAAAAAAGTTAAAAACTTAATATTAGAACATATAATACAATTATACGTACTTACGTTAAATATTAAATGCACACTAAATAATAATGAGAAAATTTACAATAATAGTAAAAACTGTACTCGCTACCAATAATATTTTTAAATTTACTGATCGTTATTCCCTGTTCTTTTGCTGTCATTGGCAAATTGTTCCATAATAAAGCCCCAGAATAGCTAATACTTTTTTGTAAAATTGGTTTAGGCTTAGGGATATATCATTACTCCGCAAAATGTGAAATTCATGATTACTTCTTTCAAACATATATCCTTTCATAGGCTCATTTAAATTATTATGTTTGATATTATACATAAACATTAACTTTTTAAATTTAATTCGTTTTACCAGTGGCCACCAACCAAGATCTGATAAGATTTCGCGTAGTCTAGTCTCATAGTTTTGCCTGAAATAACCCTTGCAGCCCTGTTCTGTAATTTTTGTAAATTTTCAATCAGGTAATTACTGCATGTATCCCAAATAAGGCTGCAATAATCAAAATAAGGCATTATTAGAGCATTATAGACGAAAGTATAGCATGGTACGTTTGGTTTCATTCGTTTCTTTGTTATGTGAGCTAAAATCTCGATGGTTCGCCTGCCACAATGCAATGTTTTCGGGTATGCGGGCTAACTTGGCCAGTCAGTTAATAAGCGAAATACTGTGACTCGCGTCGACTACTGATGACTGTCGGCCCTTTTTCCTTAGCTATATATCTAAGCGCTCAAAGCCTCAAACTGCCACATATATTAACGCTAATACTATAACTACACCGTAAACCAAATTTTCGATTACTTAAATTACATGTATACATTGAAACGCAACGCATGAATAATATACTATGTCTATGACTATATGATGATAATATGTTTGATTCATATGACAGATTCATGCTACTCTTGACTCATGTTACGAAAATTTGTGAACGTACACTATTAACGCATCGGTTGATTCATACTTCCACAGTTGCTTTTATAATTATAAAACGTCGAAGCAATACCGTGTACAAATCCATAAATTATGGACTCTCGACACTCATATATGTCAGTATGAAATACAGCATATATATATATATGTACAGTCTGTATGAGAATGACAATGTAAACAGAACATACTACAACATTTATTAAGTTTTGTGAACTTTATACCGTGACGCTAAAACCGTTTATCCATTTCGGGTCTTCGCTTCCTTTGCAGAAGCACAGCTCTTCGTCCTGACTCGGGTCACCTAATTTGTGAACTTGGCGTTCAAATGTGACTGACCGTGTGCATAGTTAATGCCGTGTGCTTTGACATCGAATTACATCATAGCCTCTAGTTACAGCATGGGCACATGTACGTAGCTACATGGGCACTAGCTAGCATTTTTTCAAAAAACACAAAATAATTTTTAATTATTAATTGTGTGGCAATTTATGTAACTGAGAAAGTGAGAATATAACGTGTTGTCGCATTAGCTACAATGGTTGGATTCAAAACGCACCTAAATTGTCTTGTGTCTGTCAGGTCGACTACTAATGACTCGTGATCATCATGTCATGTCAAATTAACACACTATCCTTGGATACTAGTTGGGTTACTTTAGCGCATACAAATCATTATGTGTCGACGACCGTAATCAATGTATAATATTGTCAAAAAATAAAATGAACTGGTTTAATATTATATAAGCCTTTTTGCGATGCAACTATATATCACGCCATCGGATAACGTCTCTCTACTAATGAAAATCCAGAACGAACTGTCATTATTGTATCAAACACGATCTCGGCTACTTGTGATTTTACGCTCAGTAACTTACATGAATGAATATACACGGCTGAGTTCAGGCGGGCTAGCCCATCCTATTAAAGTATTATATTTTCATTACAGGTATTTTTTATTCATGCTTCTAAATGTTGATTGAAAATTACGGAATATTTCTATAACACGGCAGCATTTATTAAAGTGGTTAAAAAAATATATGTACGTGGAGTTGGAAATTATGCTAAAAGTGAAGTTACAGGGCTCAAATAAAGCGTGTCAGCTAAACCGTATCCAGAATTGTCTAACCACAGCAATGTTAGCCAGTGTTTCCGGCTTACTCCTTTGATTGTCCATGATTTCTTTCAAAAAATGATAAAATCAGCTAGTTATATGAAAAACTAGACTGATCATATTAATCTGACACTACAGAGAACAACAAAAAATTCGTTGTCTCGAGCGGAATTCGAACTCGCATTTTCGGGTTTCTAGACCGCCGCTCTACCAATTGAGCTATCGATTAATCAGTGTCAGATTAATCCCCGAGCCAACGGCGCGAAGCGCCGTTCCGGGCGTAAGCCCGGGGCGAGGGTTACTAATTTCGTATTAGCGGAGTTCAAAGTCGTTGCTCGTGATAGGTAGTAAAAGTGGTATGTCCTCACTGATCTCAACAATATGGCGGACTATCATGAATGGCTAACACTGATTGGCCGGATTTAAAATTTATTGTTGATTGATTAATCACGAATTCAACTGACAGCAAGCAAATATCTAAATTTGCTTTTTGCTCTACAATATTTTGTATTTTTGCAAAAAGATTTGGCAACTTTCGCAACCAACGAAGAAGGGTGGTCATTTATGATCTCAAGAGTATGGCGGAATATCAGGAGTAGCAAACACTTAAGGCATTCAAAAAGGCGAGAACTGAGACGAAAACGACTGCGACAAGACTCTTGAAGAGAGATTAACTCTGGGAAAATACACAGAAGCGCCAAGAATTGACTACGGCGTGAAACACAAGGCAAGTTTGTTGATAATGCGTATTTATACTTGTGTTTTAATGCTTTATAAGGGCCGGCGTAGCCGTACTCCTCCAGTCTATTCACTGTTTAAATTCCAGAGTAAGTTTATGTTTTGTATTAAAATGCAAGACTGTCTTCTTATTACTGTATTTCAAAATATTGACGAAGTTTACATGTAAAAGAATATGAGCGAAGATACAAAATTGGCTTGAAACGGTTTTATTTCAAACTCAAAGTTTATGTAGATAAAAATTTAGTTTCATAGATATTGCAAAACGTCTAATATATGCAATTAATAGGTCGTATTTTATACCAAATTTAAGCTTACATTAGGCGTAATAACATACCGATGACAAATGTTGTGCCATTTTAAAAAAATGTCAATAAAACAAGGATTAAAAACTCAATATTTTGTCATTTTGAAAAAATATACAGAAAAAATAACAATTGCCGTGTTGCTATGACAACAACCTATTACAGTACTTCATGTAATTCCGAAAATATAGTTGCATGCTCTTAGTTAGTGGCGAGGGGTTGCTGCATGAATGTATTTCTAGTATGAATCTAATTTTTCATATCTCTGATGATCGTTCTTGAAATAGAACTGAAACACTGCGCGTCCTCAAAGACAAGCGTTAAGTTGTCACGAAAATATTTCGTGCGCTTAAATTGGACAAGACTCGCTATACCAATCCCAGTTTACTCGATACAGCTCAATTGGTCGAGCGGACGTCTAGAAGGCCGAAGATGCGAGTTCGAATCCCGCTCGAGATAACGAATTCTTTGTTGTTCCCTGCAGTGTCAGATTAATATGAATCTAGTTTTTCATATCTTTGAGGATGGTTCTGAAATAGAACTGAAACACTGCGCGTCAGCTAATTATATGGTTTAATAAAGTACTCTTTGTCTATATGTTGTTCTATTTTTACCATCGACGTGACACAGGTGAACCTAACATGCACGATATTGGATTTTAAAAAGATATTTTGTGAATTATGATTGTGTAAAACCTTAATTGAAGAATCGAAAAAGCTCTTAAAATCCGCAAAAGAGGTCGAATTAATTCGTCCTTTCCATGGATGTGCGAATTCTGGTAATTCACATGCGTCATCAGTACATAAATAGAATGTCGGAACGTCTGACCTGACCCTTGTAATCGGTTAAATATGTGGGATCGAATGATCTTGACGCGAATGTCTGCTGGTAGTTCTTTGATTTGTCAAATGAGGTCCAATATAATGAATGCAAACAAAGATGTTTTTGTTCACAAGTACAGTCTTTGTGCGCTGTACACCCCCGCAAAAATTGAAATACGTAAAGCCATTGCGACACATTGTTGCACTAGAAATAGAACCTCTAAATAACAATCTCGTTTTCAACGGCATGCGGCCAGCGCGCGCTTTGGGGGGGGGGGTAACATTGTCTGGAGTGTTTTAACAGATTGGTTACAAGTCAAGAATACACGGTATATAGTGGTATAAGTTATTATGTATAAGTTATACATAAGCTATTCCTGGCAATTCAGCCTCGTTTTCTTATTTTGAAAAATTGGCTTTACGAATGACTCACCTGCACTGAATTTTCTGTTAAATTTTCTATAGCGTTATTTTCTCTGACGTCTATTAAGCATAAGATGCCGCTCCATTGAACTCGTTTAAAAAAATATTTTAAATTTGATTGTCGGGGATTTCCATGACTGAGTAGTTGTCTGAGACTTTCTGATAAAGTTTATTGCCCGTTTTATTTACAAGATTGAAATTCATGCAGATTTATCTAATTCTACAGGTATGCTAGTTTGTCCATTTATGTATCAAGAAAACCAAGAAACTTACATATTATTTTGCTATTCAAACCAATAACACGTTTCCCGCTTTTGTGCTCTATAAACGTGTAGGAATTAAGCCATCCCATTATTTGGTTATGTAACTGCGTGTGTGACGGCTAATTCGATATCAACAAATATTTTGTATCATATCTTACCAGCTATATACATATTAATTAAAACAGTTTTAATTCCATATCCACTTTCAAATGGTTCCAAATGTATCAGTTCGCAATGACATAAAACTTCTTGCATGGAAAAAAACGTATCCAAATGTATCTTTAATTGTTTCACAAATGTATATTCAAGGCGTATATTGCGAGACTAAGACAGGAAGACATAGAGAAGTAAACGTGCTGTTTTATATCCTGTTGAAATTTCAACACTTGCGTAAAAATCGTATTAGGTTGGGCGTTTATCGGCCATTGACAAGGCCAATTGATAATGATATAGGCGGAATGACTTCGCGGTTTATAATTTTTGATAATTTTAACATGTACAAATACTTCCCATTTGTTTCCTGCTCCAGATATGATTACGAATATCCGACTAAACCTGGAATCTGACTTGGAATCATGTAGATAACCAAATAATTCAAGCGGCATAATTGTTAAAATATGATGGCAGCGCATATGGATATAAATGCATTGCAAATGTTGATCGCTAGCAGTGATTAATTATTATTAATCACAAAGTTGTGAAAAGGTTTAAGGTTACGTTGCCCTGCTAACAAATTCAGCTAGCAACGCATAACAAGAGTGCCAGCAACATATAACAAGAGTTACCTCGAATAAGGTGTGTTTTTCGTAGTACACAATGTTATTCTAAAATGTATATTTCGAATCCATTTGATTCATCTCCTTTAGCAGTACAAGCATACAAGTGTACGTTAAAACTTTTACGTGTACAAGGATTTTACATAGTTTTGTGCAAAGAATAGGCAATCAACAACTAAAAATCAAACCTATTATTTCCGTAGTGTTCATTTATCAAATTTTAAACGTCATTAACTAAATAATCGTTGTTGCTTGCTTGCCTTAAGGCAAATTATTCAAGATACGCTACAGGACGAAACTCGGACGGTGTACGAAATATCATGTTCAGGAAACGTAATACCTCTTCTGCACCCAACGCGCCCTTGAGATAATTCTATTATCTTCTGTTTATAATTATTGAATTTCGCAATCTATTTATTCGACATCAAACTTTTAACAAAGTGATGAATTAAATCCAAATATGGCAATACAATAATACCTGCATGTATATGATAAGTTGTAAAATATCAGTACATGTTCCTTCCTGTTAAAAGAAGCAACGCACCGCCTGGCTAGATTTGCGACTGTCATCAATCTCGTTGGTTCTAGGACTTTAGATACAAGCCTTTTTAACAACAATGTTAGTTTTAGCCGTTGCATTGACGAAAAAAAAGAAATTGGAGTTTTTGTACCGTGATACTTGCCGTTATAAAACTATCTAGCCATACACACTAATCCACTAAGCTTTGCATGATTGCAATTGTAAATATTGACCTACGATTTTTCGGAATTCGAAGTTTTGTAGGCGGTTTAACAAGTGATATGACCGCAACAAATTAGTGCGACATATAGCCCTACCTCTATGAACATAATTAATACCTTTTGTATTTAAGTGCATAGATAAACAATAATATAATATAAATGCTTCTTCTTATACACAACCTGGTAAGTCAACCTCTAACTCGAACCTCTAACTTGTTTTTAATTGGTTGCTGTATTCCTGTAGTTGTCGAACTGTTTAGCCGCCATTAAGTTAAACACTGCAAGAGGAGTACAAGGGTTCGACAAAACGCGTTTACGTAAAAACGGGTTGTGAAATTATCATGGTACCAATACAGTGTTGAGAATGTTACACCTAATACGCACAAAGGTTGATCCTTGATTCACTGATTGTGACGAGTCGACAATTAAGGGAATTGATTTGAGGACAGAAAAATCTATGTCGAGTTGAAAAGGCTGCTTTACGGAATTACGCGTCGTGTTTATTCGATTGTATTGTAGCCATATAAATACACATATAGATACGGGTTTGTAAATAGTACATGTACTTTCTTCCAAGTTTTTAAATTGCCAATGAAACCAAATTTTGTGCAAGTTTTATTGATTGCATTGTAAACATGGCTTAAAATCACAGTGCAATTTAGTATAATTCCCTATTTTTTTCCTTCTCGAGAGATTCACCTTTATTCGATATGCAAATTACGTCACAACACTGCAAAAAATCCATGAGTAGATCTTACTTTATTTTTGAGTATTTACCAATGTTACGCAAATTTTTGAGTCATTTATACTCACTGTTTGAGTAAAAATACCTGTGTGTGTAAAAAATTCGTCAAATGTTTATCCAGTGCCAGTGGCGGATCCAGAGTAAGTCAAAATAAATTACAGCAGCTCAATTTTAAATTCAAAATAACTTTATAACAATGTCATAGGTTATTAATTTCAATAGAATAAAATCTAACCAATGAAGTTGCTTTGAAGGTATTTTAAAATGCAAATATATCCTAGAATGAGCTGTGGTAATTTATTTTGACGCTTTTACGCTAGATCCGCCACTGTGTCTATACAGGTAATAGATTACCTTCTAGTGCACTCTTTTATTGTCCCTCTCATTAAAATCGCGGAAAAGGCTACAAAGGCTCTATGGAGGAGAGAGGTATAAATATGAGCATTGTTTTAGCTCATATCTTGAGTTCACAAGATGTTATTTTTCGGAATAGAAGGTTAGACCCATGGGCTAAAATAAACCTCTTGCCTTTGGCTTGATAATAGCAGCATTGAACTAAGAATTTATATTTATAGTATAAGGCGTATGGATGTTTTTACCAGAGGAAATGTCTCAGTTTATTCTATGTTGGAGAAACACAATGATGGTGTACATTCACTCGTGGTCGTGAGTAGGTTTACTCGAAATCTGAGCAAATTGGACATTTACTCAAAGTTAGGAGTCAATTTGGGTGCATTTTGTTTGAGTAATTTGAGCCCAATTTTTGAGTAACTTTTACTCATTTTTAGAGTACAATTGCTCAAATTCGGAGTCCCGTTTAGCAATTATTTTGAGTAGTTTTTTACTCGTGGTTTTGAGTAATATTCTCCGAGCCAACGGCGCGAAGCGCCGTGCGAGGGTACTAATTCCGCACGGCTATTTACACCCAGGAAAAGGAAAGCATATCGAAGTTTGAAGTTCATCAAATATCGCGGGCGCGTGGTTCAAGGGCGGCGGTGAGTGGGAGCAGTGAACTCTAATACAACTGGAACGATAACTCCTATGTTTTCGTCCTATGATTGGATGAAGCCAAATTTGAAGCAAAAGGCGGGAACCGCGCGGGGAAAATGGCTTGTTCGAAAGGACTGGGGAAAGTTACGAGGAGCGAAAAGTTTGTTTTTGAGCGAAAATATGCTTGAAAAATGAGAATTTTTATCGCAAGACTTCAATTTTAAAGATTCGATCCTGGTTTTCTAGATAGTCCTGACTGTTCTACACTTGGTTAAGGAAAAAATTGAGGGCTATCAGTTTTTTACTCTGGAAAATGACGAAAGTTTCAACGTGCCGAAGCAAACTACGAAGCAAACTACGCTCTTCAACTCAAGAATATATTGCTTTAAAACACGTCAACTCTTCCAAAACTTATCTTGTGCTAAAGTCCAGGTATCGTTGTTTATTTTGAGCTTTTGGTCTTTGCTGTAGCCCTTCTAAAACGTGAGTAAATCGAGGTTTTCAAAGTGGTGTATTTGTATGGTTGATATAAAAATACGTACAAAACTAACATTTTTCGCCAGATAGCATTAGTTTTAAAGCTTTAAACTTCGGTTACGGATAGTTCTTGGCAGCCTTTTCCATCTAACTGTTAAAACTCGAGAGGTAACAGTTGTTTAAAAAAGATATTTCGTGACAAAGTTTTCGCCGAAACTGTTTTTCATTTTTAGCAGCCAAAAAATATTTTAAAACCTTACTGGACGTCCTAGAAAGTTGAGGTACATGAAATTTCAATCTATCTAGAAAATATTTAGCACCTAACTGGCTCTAAAACACGAAGTTAAAGGGTCGAAAAGAGCTTTTAAAAATAGGTAATATTTTCGCGGCGTGACGTACATGGCGGCCTTCAATTTGGCTTCAAAGATGGCGGCCAAGTTATCGTTCCAGTTGTATTAGAGTTCACTGAGTGGGAGTGGGTGGTCATCACTGATCTCAAAAATATGGCAGACTATATTGCACTACAATATTTCGTATTTTTGCAAAAAGATTTGGCAACTTTCACAACCAACGAAGGGTGGTCATTTCTGATCTCAGGAATATGGCGGACTATCAGGAGTAGCAAACACTTAAGGCTCCAAAAAGGCAAGAAATAAGACGAAAACGACTGCCACAAGACTCTTGAAGAGAGATTAATTCGGGGAAAATACAGAGAAGCGCCAAGAATTGACTATGGCGTGAAACACAAGGCAAGTTTGTTGATAATGCGTATTTATACTTGTGTTTTAATGCTTTATAAAGGCCGGCGTAGCCGCACTCATCCAGTCTATTCACTGTTTAAATTCCAGAGTAAATTTATGTTTTGTAAATGCAAGACTGTCTTCTTATTACTAAAGTAATTAATAGGTCGTATTTTATACAAAATTTAAGCTTACATTAGGCGTAATAACATACTGATTACAAATGTTGTGCTATTTAAAAAAATTGTCAATAAAACAAGGATTAAAAACTGATATTTTATCATTTTGAAAAAATATACAGAAAGAATAACAATTGCCGTGTTGCTATGACAACAACCTACCTCAATACTTCATGTAATTCCGAACATTTAGCTGCGTGCTCTTAGTTAGTGGCGAGGGGTTGCTGCATGCATGTATTTCTAGTTTAGTTTACTACTTAGAGTATAATTTACTCAAAATCACGAGTAACTATGGGTGCATTCATTTAGTCAAAGGTTTGCGTTATTTTTGCTCAGAATTTTTTGCAGTGAATGCGTAATAACTTTTCAAAAGTCTCTAATAATATAATTTCAACGTGATTAATATTCCGTTCAAAAGTACAAACACCAAGCGGTTAATCATAGTTTATACACGTGCATCACAGCTTTAGTTGTTCCTCATTATCATATGCTTCAAATCTAGCAATCTCAAAGATCAGTGATGTCATAAGTTGTGTAATTTACATATCGAATAACGTCAAATATCTCGAGAAGGAAGAGACCTATAGCAATTATAGCAAAGAAGTTAAACCTGTAGCGTCAGCAATGATACGAAATTAAAAGATGTCAATTTTTCACTGCTAGTTTATGGACTGTGTCAGGTCCATAATAATGGCGAGTCGTTGGACAATATGACAGTGCATTATACATAGCTGATTATTTTGGTATAGCTGACGTTCCTCTTGCTTGCATTTTCTCTTTCAAAAATATGTTTTTGGTTTTTTAAATCTTTCATTTTAAATCTTTCTAAACATGGGAAATTGCCAACTTTCCCAATTTGAACTTAAAATGGACTAAATAGCCACAAGAAATAGCCAGCAACTTGAAAAAATCCTCACCGAAAACTTTGCTGGCCGTGAACGTATTGGCTTGTGTGTAACCTCACGCTTGCGCTGATTGGACGAAACGATTTTCGCACATGTAAAAAAATTGTTTCACGATTCTGATTGGATGAAAACTGTTGTGTTTCTCCCAACTTCCGATTACAAAACTTCCGAACGAGGGATGAAACATAGAATAGAATATCCTTTCAGGCACTGAAAGAATCAATGCCTTCCGAGTACATTGACAGGACATTCAATTGTACTTTCATGGAAAACTAAATAATTAATTGTTATGATTTTTGGCATAAACTAAATGAATATCGGGGAAATTCCACGAAGTTGGTTGATTGTTAAATTCAAACTGAAAGGACACCAGTCAGCTGTCTGTCAGTTAAATTCATCATGCACGCCCAGCATACAATATAAAAGACAACTAAATTTATGTTATGGAACCAAAGTTATTACTTATAATTTCTGTGGGACTAATAAGACCGCTATTGTTACAGAAAACCTGCTTTATGCCATGCACATAATAAAACTTTTTAGACTATGGATAGGACATGGTGTTCAACAAGTCTTTATCATTTGTACCTAATATCAAATGAATACCTGAAACATTGTATTAAGCGCGCAGTGAACGAGTTTACTTTACATCACCACGACATCTTGTCAACTTGTTCATAGCTAATTGCATTTTTATTACACGGCATGTGTTTTTCAATTGCACATTTCTGATGTCAATGATAACCTTCAATTACATATTTCTGAAGTTAATGATAACCTTCTATGTTAATGATGTTGAACGTCTAACGATAGACGAGGTGATCCAGAAGCAATTAGAGATGGTAATTTCAGCTAAAAAAGGCATTTTTTCAAGGAAAAAGATCATTGTTTTGAGTATTACTCCCCGGGATGATGACTTGCATGAAAATATTCGGGTATTAAATCGAGCAGTTCGAAGCGAAATTTCGAACTTTACTGATGTTATTCCTGTGAACAGTAATAATCTACAAGATGGAGCATCATATTTTGGTAGTAAGCATTTAAATAGGAATCAGGGTGTTCTTAAGTTTGCAGCGAATATTAAGAGAGCGATTAGAGAGACAAATGGCTTTGTGAACAAGCTACGTTATTTATCCAACCACAGTGGTGCTTATCATCCAATTCGACCTGATGACTATATCTCGTACCCTCGACCTTGTTATGGAAACCTTGTCAGCTCCATACCAAGACCAGAAGACCTACTGGGAAAAAAAGTATGACGTTGCTACACAGGCTGCCAAAGTCAACAAAGAAAATGAAACCAAGAAGGAAAATGGAATCAACGACATCTTTTCCCAGCTAAGCTCAATAAATAAGTTAGTTAATGTTTTAGTGTCCAGTAACTTACAGCAATGTAATTTGATGTATCCGCAATCTGCGGTTTCTCCACATTTTTTCCCATAGTTCCACTGCTATCCAGACTCCCATACCTTAGTTTTGTAGGTATTTCAAGCTAGAATACTTTTATTGTTATTGTAAGAATCTAGTTAGCAAATGCAGGTCAAAAAACTTTTAAAATTTTGTTCTTGGAATATTGAGGGATTATCGGGAAAACTGGATGATGAGGATTTCTTAATTCTTTTGATTGCATTACTCTTTTTGAGATTTGGCAGAACAAATATCAGCTATATGTTGGGATAGTATTTGTACATGCTGTAGACAGGCAATAATTGAGAAACGTTTTCAGTAACAGCAAGATTTGCTTGTTTCAATTTCCATGTTCTATCATTACCTATATCGTTTTTTAAAATGTCTCCTTATAGATCCTGCCCCAAACGCTTACAAATCTTACCTAAATGTTGATTTGACATTATTTTGAATCAAAATATCATGGCCAAACTTTTATATTAATGTAGGAATTGTTGCTTTCTTTGTGTAGATGATTCCTTAATCTGAATCCAGAAAAGGGCAGTAAACAAAGAAAGACAAAAGCGAAGAAGAGAAGTATTGACTCAAAAGTTCTGCATGTCTTTGGCAAATTGTTTGAAAGACTTTGAGAGTAAATGGACTGTCTAGTACAGACGGTGAAATATGATACAGTACAAGCCACGTCTTTGGCTATATATGTTGCTTATATTCCTATTGTTTCATTGCAATCGTTTGCGTTTTCTAGAATTGCAAAAAGTACTCAGTTTTAATGTAAACATTAACTTTTATTCACTTTGTTGTAATGGTTTTAAGAAGGATTGTATACACAGTCTTATTTGTAATTGTCTTAATGTTTTAGAAAAGATTGAGAAGACGGCATTCGTTTTTGCTATATGCATGCAGTCTCGCTGACTTGATATTATTATTGTTTTGTATTTGTATTAAATTCATATAGTTGCATTCAATGTAAGAAAATCTGGTTTGAATTGTATATCTCATCAAATAACCATGATTTACGGGTAAAAATAATGTAACTTTACAGACCTTGCTGTTGTCTATAAGTTGCCAGCATTTTATGATGTATTTTTACATCATTCTGTAAAAAAAACAGGTGTATGTAATTTAACTTATACTCTAACACTTCGTGAACGAGCATAAAGCATTTTATAGCTAAACTACATAACGCAATAATAAGACAACAAGATAGGAGGCGGGCATCTCTTATTTGTGACGTCGAATATTACAACATACACGATTACAAAGTGTAGAACCGTAATATGATATGTTTCTATAGACTACGAGTCATATAGTTTGCCATAAACTGATAAAGGGATCCTTGGACTGCGACCACCAGTCACCACGTTGCGATAAAAACTTGCACTTTCCACTGGAAGAAGTTGAAGCCGGTTAGACCAACAATCTGGTAAAACTTTTCCTGTTAGAAAAACAAACTACAGAAAGAAAACACAAATTTAGGTTGTTGTTGCGAGTATAGATGCCTTCGATAACTGTGGTCACTTACCACGATCTTATATACTCACGCCGTAACTCCCTTGAGTACATTCCTTTGTTACCTGCACAATGCAGCACATGCTAATTGCGTAACGCAACAAAATACATTTATACTCTAACACTTCGTGAACGAGCATAAAGCATTTTATAGCTAAACTACATAACGCAATAATAAGACAACAAGATAGGAGGCGGGCATCTCTTATTTGTGCCCGCCTGCTTCGATACACCAAGAAAGCCGTTTGCAATACAAATTTATTGTTTACACTAAATGCTAATTCACTATAATCACATATGCAAACTTTTTGAAACAGACAAAAGTGCGTCCAGTTTGTCTTCACATAACCATCTTTGGCGGTTTCTGATCGCCCACGACCATGACGCTTAAATAGACGATCATGAACACCAGCATTGGCTGCTGCCGTCGCACCTCCACTCCGAAGACTGTGAAGTCCAAATGCTTTCGGTGAATACCCCAAACTAGAAAACGCACTCAAAACCAGCTCTCTGGTACGAGGATAAGAAAGCCTAGTTGATCGCAGTTTATACAATCGCTTTGATTTGCAAAAATAAACAGTGCGAAAGAACAGGTTACTGGAGTTTAAATCAATATTAGCTGCTTCAACGTACCGAGACAGGATTTTAAAAGGACAAGAATGATCAGCCGGTTCAGCCATCAACACTCTATTGCCATCACGATAACGTCAGCTTTGCTCTTAAAATAGGGACCTTTGTATTAACGCAGGCGTATTGAATTTAGCCGGTGGAGTTTTAAATTCGATCAAGTTAAGAACTCTTCTCAAACATGTAGCTCATGTCTTCAACCAAGGTGTTGTTAACATGTGTTAACTCAACTTATGCGATTGATGATAAACAACTTCTATGCTTTGCTAAGCTATATCATAAAGTGTTTTCTTGCCGTTGCCGTCGCGTTGCCGTCCTATAAATCGTAAGGTCCCTAATGAATAGCTCAACGAAACGAATGTCGCAGCCAGTATACGTACTCATGAACTTGACATCACAACAGCGTAAACTTGCAAAGCTCGCTAAATCGTAGAAAAGCATGAAAAGCGGTCACACATATAGCTGCAACACGCAGGTCAAATATATAGATTGGCACCTTCTGACACATACTTTTCGCAAAGCTTTACCATCATATCAATGGTAACAGGCTCTTTTTTCAAAACTGGTTGTTTTTTTTTTTGTTTTTTTTTTTTTTTGTTTTTTTTTTTTTTTCAGTTGCCGCTTCGCCGCTTCCAAAATGTTCGTAACAAGACCCGAGGCGCAAGGACTATCGAACCCGTACAGTTGATGAGCCCAGTTAGTACCGTAAACAGCAGACTCTAACCTAGAATAAGGACTGTTACTCTTTATCAGATGCTGTAAATACAAACCAACAGAGCACGCGTTTGCCGGGAAAACTTGCAAGTCCTTTAAACCCGGCAGCCCAGGTTTTAAACTTTATAAACCCGCGAGAATACTTGTCGACAGTACTGGGAGCCTTAGCTTGCACCAACAACGTTGGTAGATTGAGAGCAAGACGCTGAAGACGTTGTTGGCAACGAGCAATTTTCATCACACTTGAAACAAACATTTCACCCTGGTAAAATCAAAGTCGAACAATAAGCATTGATACACCTCATGTATATAACTCTCCACAGCTGCTATACGTTCGGTAGCCAGCGTCTAGGAGCAAAAATAAGACAAGACTATTGAATCGATCGGACCCAAACAACGACCATGGGTTCGCGCCCATGTCAAACACATCTTTCCCATTCTCAATATAAACTTAACACAGTCCAGAACGAAAGGACAGAAATTCCCGTCCTCCGTAATAAGGAACCGTCAAAACACTGCTGACGGCCAAAAGGGAATAGTCAGTAGTGCACGACAGCGTGACATACAAACATGCTTAACTGCCCTTGGGATCAATCTAACAGGCGGGACGAGCCAACAAAACTCTCCTGACCAATTAAATGAGAAGCAGTCAACCCCCAAAGAATTAGGATTAAAATATTTAGAATAAAACCGCTTAATTTTGAAATTCTGGCAACTAGCAAAACAATCAACTGTGCAATCGCCCCAACGGGCCTGAAGCAGTTGAAAGTAGTGGTCTTTAACCCTCATGTCATCAGGGTCAATAATTCTGCTTAAATAATCAGCTCTCTCGCTTAAAGTACGGGAAATCCATTCTATTTCCATCTCAATATTGCTATCTTTAAGAGTGTAGAATATATCAAGCGCTAATTTGTGCAAGTGCACTTTCATGCTTCCCGAGTTTACAATGGCTACAACAGCTTGATTATCTGTAAGTCTTTCACTGTATTACTATGTAAAATAGGAATAAAACTACGTAATGCATTCGTCCCTAACACTAATTAGTTCTCTCCAAGTGGAGCTTTGTTTCATCTCAATGGCATCCCAGTTCTTATAAAAAATTGGAGTACTGTCAATGGAAATGAATGCTGCGCAACCAGTGTTGCTGGCATCTGAATATACAACTTTCCTACACAAGCTTGGTTTCAGTACAATTAAATGACAATTCAAATTCTTAACAGAGCGTAGCCAAAACTGGAGCTCTTTTATCGAGTCAGAATCTAAAGTGAGTACAGAATCCCAAGTGAGCACACAATTAATCCGTCAATGCAAAGCCTTGGTCATTAATTTACAGATGCTGCCAAAAACAATAGAGGTAGAATTAATCAAACCCGTCACGGAAGCCAGCTGCCTGGCTTTAATTTTACGTGATGCCAGTGCATCATTAATAGAAGTTTGTAACTTAACAATCTTCTTTTGTGGAATGGATAAAGTTTGAAACTGCAAATTCCAGTCTCGGCCCAACCAAGTTAACTGTTGGTTGGGACACCAAATAGATTTTTCATCATTCGGAACCAGACCGCTATTTATTAGATCAGATTTAACTCAGTTAGTTTGATGCACACAAGACGAAAAAGAATGCGAGGCTCCCATGCCATCATCTAAATAGACAACAATTTTACAGGCGGAAGCCCGCCAGCGTTTAACGAGTGGTCTCATAAGCTTGGTAAATATGTATGGCCCTGTGGCCAAGCCAAATGGCAAAACAGTAAATTTGAAATATTTAACTAGCCCCGGTCGGTCCAAGAAAACCTAAAAATTGTTGATCATCCGGAAAAATCTCTATGTGATGATAACCCGACTTAATATCGAACGAAAAGAAGTACTGCTGTGGGCGGTCCGACAACACTGTTAACATATCTTGAACTCCTTCAAACTTAACTTTGCGTTTCTTTAAAAAACTATTAGGATAGCGGAGGTCTAAAATGAGTCTCTTTTTACCGTTTGACTGAATAGCAACAGATAATGGGTTCACCACAGTAGGTGGAGAAAGACATTCTACAGTAGAACCGGCAGTGATTAACTCGGTGATGGCACGGTTAACAAATACTGGGTACGCCAAGGCTGATCTATTGTTCTTAAAACAAGCTTTTGGCGGTGTAGTTAAAAAAGGGATAATATAGCCACGAGAAATGGTATCAACGATAAACTCAGAGGCCCCAATAGACTTCCAAGAGGTAACATGAATGCGTAGTCGCCCCTTACCTAATTCACTCTTACCGAACAAGAATTCTCTAAAAACTCATGAACACTATCTAACGCATGTGCGTCATTATCAATACATTATCTAAAGAAAAATACTCATCTGCACACATTCTTGCAGCAGCCATCGCATGCCTTGAATCGGTAAACAAGTTAGTTTTGGGAGGCGGGAGCTGTGCCTTGCTGATGGAAGTCGGCGCCTGTAACTCATCACTGGCTTTAGACAAATCACCGTCCAAAACGCATTTCGAAACCTTCTCAAGACTGTCAATGCATGCGACGTTGAACTCATATTGTATCAGTTTATTGCCTTTAAATTTTAACGAGCTGGTAGCTTTGGATTCAAGCTTTAATTTTTTTTGAGCTGGGAAGCGTGGTGTTCGTCTTTGTCGTCGAAATTTCTTTTGAAGCTAGCGAGCTTGTGATCCAGCTTATTATCCAGCATTTGAACAAATTGCTGAAATAGCTGCTGTGTGCCAGACGCATCCATAGGCAAAGACGCAGAGACAGTTGTAGACGGTGGAAGCACACTAGGCTGAGCCGAGATAGATGGCGATGTTTCATTATCACTCGCCAAAAGTTCCCGTTCCAAATCCGACGCCATCGCAAATTTAGGTTGTTGTTGCGAGTATAGATGCCTTCGATAACTGTGGTCACTTACCACGATCTTATATACTCACGCCGTAACTCCCTTGAGTACATTCCTTTGTTACCTGCACAATGCAGCACATGCTAATTGCGTAACGCAACAAAATACATAGTATATTTTCCTGGCACCCAAGCTGCCAGTAGTTTTTACTGTAAATTTACAGTACTATAGTAACTGTAAATTTACAGTACTATAGTAAATTTACAACATCCTATTAAATAACAAATGTCGGTAATTTTACGGTACCTGTAAATTTACTATATATGCTGTAAATTAACAACTGTCTGTAATTTTACAGTATTTTCCTGGCACCCAAGCTGTCAGTACTTTTTCCTATAAATTTATAGTGATTTTTTAACAGTGTACATTGAATATATACAAGGTTTTCATTCATTTTCCAACTTTGGGCAAAAACCTGATAAAGCTTGGAGAAACTCGGGCGGCAGCTATAACTGTGTTGGTGAGATCAGAGTGGAGAAAAGGGATCAGATTTTTTGATAAAGAAAGTAGTGAACAATTTCTTGGGTGGAAATTAGATAATGATTTTTTCCACATGAAACGAGATTTGTTTGTATGTAGTGTTTATTTTCCCCCGCAAAACTCTTGTAGAGAACGTCGACTAGACTGCGATCATTTTGAATCTCTTCAGGAAGATATTTATAAATGATCGAAACTAGGGAGCATAGTATTATGTGGTGATTTTAATGCTAGAATGAGTAATTTAGATGATTACATAGTAACATACCGCTTATAGGAGATTTTTCCCTTTCTATCTCTTCTTTTAATGGTTTAATTGCGTCACACAACTCCAAAGACAACCATTATAACTCATATGGGAAATCATTGGTCGAGTTGTGTTGTGGAAATGATTTAATTCTTTTAAGACGAAAGGTGACTATATTGGACAATTTACTTGTCAAACTTATGATGCAGCAAGTGTGCTTGATCATACTATTGTCTATTCGGAGGTCATGCGGGTAATATCACAAATTACACAATTTTCGCATCATTGTTTTCTTTCCTTCTGTTTAGAAACTATATAAGCTTTATTTACCGCCAGAGACAGAGAAAACTTTACAAGTCACCACTTCCTATGTCTTTTATGTGCAATGATACTTTAAAAACCTCTCTTTCGGAAAATCTTAATAATACTTTGGCTGAGATGAATACTGGATGATGAGATGTTAGAATTAAGTACAGAGATGTTTCAATGTCCACAAGATCAGAATGCGGATTCATTAGTGAATTAGTTTACAAACATTATTGTTAACGCTTCAAAAATGTGAAAGGGATTAGGAACAGACGATTTTCCAAAAACAAACAAAGAAGTACAATACAAAAGCAAAAATGGTTTGGCAACAGTTGCTATTTGTTGAAAAATGAACTACGAAACTTGGGTAGTTTACTTTCAAAATTTCCTAATAATATTTTTACGACATTAATTTTTCAGTACAAAGAAAGAATACAAACAACTCACCAAACTTTTTTAAAATACAACGTTCTCTGACTAAATATTTTATTAAAACCAGCTTTCGACTACCTAACAGTAGCCTTCGACGGGTTGAAGCGGAATGAAACTAATTAAGCTGTGCGATGAAATGCGAGATCAAGCAGGAAGTAATTAGCGATTGCATGTTTTGCGAAAAAGCGTAGCATGTTGTTTTGGAAACGGCTTAGAATTATTGTCAGAACTAGTTAATTACACCATCATGCCATCGCCTGAAGAGCTTGTTGGACAATTCTTCAAACGTTTTGATGATATCGATGAACCAAGTGGATATGTCGCTTTACCCTACATAAGTGGAATAACCGACGCACTACGACGTATTTTACAGAAACAAAACATCAGAATGGTGACTAAGCCATTGAAAATCCAACAAAGAATGTTTCCTTCCCCCAAACATCAAATCGCACCTGAGCAACGCGCCAATGTCGTCTATAATATACCTTGTTCTGATTGCTCTTGGTCGTATGTTGGTGGGACAGGGAGATCTTTTGAAACGCGAAAAAAGAAACATATTAGAAGTGTAAAGAACTGTAAAAAAGGCTCAAACATAGCTAAGCATGCATGGGAACTTAATCATAGAGTTGACTTTAATAATGGAAAAGTAAAAGATGGTGGCAACTATTGGACACGAAAAACATTAGAATCTTGGTATACAGCTGTAATAACTAATTCTGACAATAATTCTAAGCCGCTTCCAAAACAATATGCTACGCTTGTTCGCAAAGCATGTAATCGCTAATCACTTCTTGCTTGATCTCGCATTTCATCGCACAGCTTGTAAATAGTTTCATTCCGCTTTAACCCGTTGAAGGCTACAGTTAGGTAGTCAAAAGCTCGTTTTAATAAAATATTTAGTCAGAGAACGTTGTATTTTAACTTATGTCTAAACCTGGCTACGCTATGTCCATATTAACTCACCAAACGTTTAAAAAGAAATTTTAAATATGAAACGTTAAGTAGAATTCAATTTATGAAAGAACATAATCCAAAGGAATTTTGGAAATTGGTAAAATCAATAAAATTAGACAATTTAAATAACATACAGGAAATTCATCTTCAGTATGGCACAATTATTTTAAAAACCTAATTGGGAAAAAATTAACTTCCAAAAATGCTAGCAACGAGACTCAATTTGTCAGGGATCGACACGTGAATTTTGTGCCACAGCAAAGAGACTTAAGAAAAAAAAGAGTAGTGCTGGAGATGCAATAAGTAATAAAATTATTAAGATTGCTGTGGAAGTACTCGCTCCTTATACCTTATTAAACTTTTTAACCATATAATTATTATTCAATGGAAGTTTTCCCCACATGTGGTCAGAAGGATATATTGTACCTCTCTAAAGCTACAAATCAAGCTGTGGTTGTGATCCTGGAAACTACAGGAGAATATGTATTAGCAGTTGTCTAGGGAAATTCTTTACTTCAATTCTTAATTCTCGTTTTAGCTCTTTCTTGGAAAAATACGAAATTTTGAACAAATGTCAAATCAGTTTCAGGCATGGATTTAGAACATCAGGGACCGGTTGTATCAAAGGCGTTTAACTAAACGGTGGATAAGAGAAATTTAAAAATCACTTTTACACCTAGTACGGAACCGAAATTATGTGTTTAATAGAATAAATTTTTAGTTTTATATATAATTGTTCGTCTCAGTTCAAATAACTCTAGCTGCTTTGTTTATACAACATGCAAACTTGTTTTATATTTTTGACTTATCGACCGTTTAAGCTAAACGCCTTTGATACAACCGGTCCCTGGTCATATACTTGTGCTGAAAACACTAATAGATTTTTATAGGTTACATAAGAAACCTTTATTCGCTTGTTTTGTAGACTTTCGTAAGGCATATGATAGCGTTTGGCGAGAGGGTTTATTCTTTAAGGTTATCCAATATGGTTGTTGTAAGAATTTTGTACGCATGGTATTAAGTATGTACTTCTCAGTTAAGTATTCAGTCAAACTTTCCTCGGGACTGATACCGTTATTTCTGTCAAATATTGGCTTAAAACAGGGTTGTAACATGAGCCATTTTTATTTAATGTCTTTATAAATGATATGCATGAATTACTAAATACTTCAAATTGTGATCCAGTACATCTAGGTACTACAAAGGTAAATTGTTTGCTTTGTGCCGATGATTTGGTGTTGTTATCGCAGTCTCGGTCGGGCTTAGAGGAGAGTCTTACGCAATTGGAAAGTTATATAGAAAGATGGAGATTAGAAATTAATCAAAAAAAGTCTAAGATGTTAATTTTTGGAAGTAAATCCCAAAGGAACCTAGTATATATTACTTCTAAATGGTGTTTTGGTGGAGAATTGTTACAATGTGCTGATGAATACGTATACCTAGGAGTTACGTTGGTATCTCCATTTCATATTCATGGTGGACAGACGTGTATTTTTGAGCTCCTTATATTTTATATAACTATTTACTTTATTACTAACCAGACCCTGGAATTGAACCATGGAGCAAAATAAGTATAAATATCTTATTATCGAAGATTCTAAACTTAAGTGGCGAGGCGATTTGGAATCGCTTAAACGTTTCATCGCTGATGATTTGAATTTATCTGGAAAGTGGTCTTCTCCCGGCGGAGATGCGAGAGCATTTACAAACGAGAATGAAATCTCAACCGAGGGTGATATTGTAAAAATAAAATGGTATCAAGGTAAAAAAACATTGTTATTTCAAGGATCTGGAGCAAAGCAAATAGAAGAAGACTTATACAGGAAAATTCAGTTAAAATCAAGTTCAAGTGAAGGGGAAACGTGTAGCAGGTTCGAATGTTCCAATTTGCATAATAACGACAAAGTTAGTGAATCGTTAAATGATTTCAAACTTCAATTCCAACAACTAAAAGAAGTTACAGAACAAAACAAAATTTCTATAGATAATCTAGAATCTAAATGCAAAACCCTTCAATCATCGAGTGATACTACACGCTTAGAGTTGTATAAGCTTCGAAATGAGTATGAAGTTATGTCTTCAGAAAACGCAAATCTTAGGAAAGAAAATGCTGAGTACTTAGCATGCATGAATGGGCTAGCAGGCACTATTGCCGATCTAAATATAAAAATCAAATCGCTTAATGAAGAGAAAGCAAGCCTAGAAGCCTCGGTGCGTCTCCTAAACGAGGATAAATGTCAATTAATATTCAATAAAAATAACGTGAGTTATGATCACGAACGAGAGCAGAGCCTTGTAGAAACAACTCAAGTAGAGAAGAATGGGGATACTAATAACAATCAGAATTCATTGCCTAATGCCTAATTCTAAAGGGCCAATTGGTCTAATGGGCCTAACTCTAATGGACCAAAACACAACGCCTACAGCTGCTCGTGATGTTTCAATAGTTGAATCTAAAGATGTTAATGAGGGCGCCCTATCCAAATATTCAAAAAACACCAATACAGAAAACCCCTTGGTCGTCCCCTCAGCAATTGCATCCACTATACACGATCAGTTTGATCCTCCTACAAATAAAAATGTCTATTTTCCCCCAGGGGAAAAAAACATTTTGAGTAATAATGACAATGGAGCTTGTTATGTTACCCTGGATGAGTTGCGGGGCGACGCTGGACAAAGGAGATGTAATAGCAAGAAAAAATTAACATATGCAGAAGTTTTAAAATCTAACAATGCAAATATTTCGTCTCAGTTGATATCAAAATCTTCCGATAATCCTAAAGAAAACTGTGATGAAATGCTATCCAACACTGATGGTTTTGTCGGTGTACAACGAAAACGGAAAAAATTTAAGTCTTTCTTTGTGTCAGGAATTTCAGAGCATGTAAAGGAAAAACAAATAAGCTTGTACCTTTCGAGGCGAAATGTCATTCCTAGCCATATATCTGTTTTCCCAAGCAAACGTAAGGGGACAATCTCGGCAAAAATCGGCATACCTATAGCATCAGTTTCGAAAGTTCAGGAGAAAACGTTTTGGCCTATGTATGTATATTGCAAGCCTTGGCGACAAAACGACAAAAGAAAACCTGTTGTACAGAGAATTAATAATATGCCCCAAACGGAGGAATATACAACATACGTATAATGGCAGAGAAACACATGCAAAGCATTCCTACAGTACTTGGTATGGGTAGGCCCAGAGGTCAGCATTTCAGCCGAACAAAATCGATGCGCACACGAAACTTTGGCAATCTTGTTAACGTCCCTATTATTAGAACTGATTATAATAATCTAAATGAGGTCTCTATCAATTCTGATAGAGTCTCAGGCGGAAAATCTGTGAAAGGAAATGAAAGAGCTTTTCCTAACCTAATGTTGTCGAATGCAAGATCATTAGCTAATAAAGTAAATGAACTTGAAATCCTTAAGGAAAGCTACAGAGCAGACCTAATTTTCGTGACAGAAACATGGCTAACAGACTCGGTCCCTGATGAGATTGTTAACGTTTCTGGCCTAAACATTGTTAGAAGAGACCGATTGTGTGGAAGAGGCGGGGGAGTAGCAATTTATATTAATCATGATATACCATTAAAAATACGTGATGATTTAAACGATCAATTCTTTGAATGTTTATGGGTTACTATCCGGCCGAAGTGGCTACCAAGATCAATTTCAAGGATTGCATTGGGATGTGTATACCTTCCTCCAAGTCTACTTACATCTGAGATCGATAATTTTTATGACTATTTTATCACTTGTTATGACAAGCTCTGCGTCGAAAGCCCAAATACTGCCATTATTCTCGGAGGTGACTTCAATCCGGCTAGTAATGGCTTCCAACAGAAACGTTTAGAGAGACACTGTAATTTGAAACAAATTGTAATGCACCCTACTAGAGACACCAGTACATTGGATTTAATTTTTACTAATATGGCTGATTATTACCAGACTCCGGCAATTGTGGCTCCACTTTCAACTTCGGACCACAACATCATTATCTGGAAATCTAAGTGTAACATTTCAGAAAAAGGAAATACGGTTAAAATTAAAGTAAGAAAGTTTCGACAACAGCAGTTAGAACGTTTTGATGCCTTATTAGCAAATTACGATTGGTCTTCTGTGCTCAACATCTCTGGTACCGATGAAAAAGTTAATACGTTTCTGCACATTACTAATAATATGATCTCTGAACATTTTCTGGAAAGGACAGTCAGAATGCACAGTAAGGACAAACCCTTTATGACACCAAAAATAAAACGCCTGATTTCTAAAAGGAACATGGCTTTTAAAAGAAAAAATATCGAATGTGTAAAGAAGCTCAGAAGTCAGATTTCGGCAGAGATTAGGAAAGAAAAAACCTTTTTCTACGAGAATAAAGTAGGTCCAAACCTAAAAAATCGCCCAAAATCTTGGTGGAAAGTCATTAAGCGTTTGATTGGCAAAAAGTCGGCTAAAGCAACGATGGTGGATCCCTCTACTGGGCTGTTGATGGATGATAAACGGTCTGCTTGCTTCATAAACCATTTCTTTGCAAACTTAACTAAGGATTACCCAAAAGTGGGAAAAGAATGGCTAGAACTTCATTGCGCGGAAAATTTGCCACTAATCACCGTCGATGAAGTGCAACAAGAACTGCAAAAAATTAATGTTAATAAAGCACCTGGCCCTAACGATCCATTTCTGAAAATTTTGAAGACCTTTGCAAAGTACTTTGCTGTACCCTTGACCGAAATCTTCAATGAATCCTTTCAATCTAAAACTTTTCCTAAAGTTTGGAAGAATTATAAAGTGTCGGGTATTCCAAAATCAATACCTTGTACGCTTGCAGAAGATTTAAGACCAATTGCTTTAACAAGTGTCCTGGCAAAAATCCAAGAAACCTTTGCAGTTAAGTGGATGTATGATGATACCACTGGGAAAATTTCGGATTCTCAATATGGTGGTTTACCGCGATCATCGACAGTTAATGCCTTAGTTAATTTATTACATAATTGGCACAAATTAATGGACGAAAGGCATAGAGTGATTAGGATAGTCTTCCTCGACTTTCGCAAGGCTTTCGACCTCATCGATCACAATAAATTGCTAGAAAACATGAGATCAATGGGTGTAAGACCCGCCTTGATAAAATGGTTTGCTTCGTACTTGAATGAGCGATCTCATTTCACACAGTTTGGGAAAGAAACATCTGATTTTGAAAATGTTATTGGGGGCGTCCCACAGGGCAGTAAATTGGGACCAATTGCCTTTGTAATTAAAATTAATATGCTACCTAGTGTTATAGAACAAGTTGTTGGAAACGAGGATGTTGTTGTGGATGGTGATACGATTCTCTTCATGGACGATACCACGAGTTGGGAGGCGTTAGATGTTCATTATCACGTTTCTGGAATGGAAATTGGGAACATACCCAAGAAAATTGAGTCAGTAAAAACCTTTGCGGAAAACGAGAAAATGGTATTAAACGCAAAAAAATGTAAAGAAATGATCATTGACTTTCGAAAAGATAGAACAGTTATTCCTGCAATGAAAATAAATGACTGTGTCCTTGAAAGAGTTAGCTCTTATAAATTACTTGGTTTATGGATAGATGATGACCTCAAGTGGAAATCAAACACGGAATACGTTGTAAAGAAGGCAGCTAAGCGGTTATATTTTTTAAAAACTCTTAAAGGGTACAATGCTCCACGAGAAGACTTAAAGATATTTTATATCTCGGCTATCAGATCAATTGTGGAATTTGGAGCTCAAATTTGGCATGGTGGCCTGACACAGGAACAGTCTAAAGATATAGAGAGAATTCAAAGGCGCGCTATGAAAATAATATGTCCAAGAAAGACTTACAAACAGGCATTAACTGAATGTGGTTTGCACACTCTAGAATACAGAAGAGATATAATGTGTGTAAATTTAATAAAACGACATGAAACAGCCAACCCACAAACTAAACGATCTTCTGCCACCTATTGTCGGTCTGGTACGGGAGAAACACACGAGACTTAATGAAAATAAATTTTATAATTTTAAATGCAAAACAGAACGTTTTAACAATAGTCCTTTCGTATATGCGATCCGCAAATACAATATGGCTTTTGACAATAATTAATGGTTTTTTCTTGGATTTCAAATATTTTAACTATTGAACTACTATGGCTTTGGTATTCTGGGGCACTTTTAATTAATTATTTTTAATATAGATTGTAGTTTTACAAAAACTCTGTAATTGTACTTATATACATATAATTGATTTCGTCTCTCTTTTTCATGTAAATCACATAACAATTTAGCTGTCTAAGCTACTTAATGTGTGTATTTTTAATAATAATAATAATAATAATAATAATAATCATTCTGGTCGTTTTAAAGTAGCTCAAAGGATGTTGTAGCAATAGCAAGGCATTGGGGGCTTACCACAGCATATTTAAAAAATTTTCCAATTTGGATACTGTTCCAGTGAAAGTACTTTTCTCAGCTTTGGGTTCTCCCATACTGTTGTGTTGCGCTGAAGTATGGAAAGTCCATTTACTGGGAAGGTTGGCAAGTATTGAAATGTTTAAGAAAAGGCTTTTTAGTATGATTTCGGATGGTAAAAAGTTGCATAAAAAGTTTTGCAAACGTATCTTAGGAGTACATTCCAAATCTACTAATTTAGCAGTAGTCGCTGAACTAGAAAGATATCCAATGATCATTCAGATTTCGACCCAAGCTATCGAGTATTGGTTAAAAATAAATAGTTCAATTTATATGAAAATCAGTTTGTGGGTAAAGCAGCACGTGTACGTTCAATCACGTTGTCTGATTGCAAAATTCAATGATTTTTGTGGCTGATGCCTTCTTGAAGGCATGGAGCCACTAAGTTACCGTCCAAGCAGAAAGTCGTGAGCGAGTAACAAAAGAATGGCGGTACTTTCCGATACTTTCCGATGCTTCCACTTAAAAACTCAGAAAAGAACGGCGATTCAAGTATAATTATACAAAATATAGGGTGTATAAAAAAAAAAGTAGACAAATCTGAAATTGCTCTCTGTTTCGCGAAGCGCCTCAATGTGCGATGTTTTTTTACTAAAATAGATGGTTTTAGTACTTATAATCTAGAATAAACCGAAAACATGAGAAATTTAAAACTTCAATACCCGGAGGGTTCTGTCTTTTACGGCAATTTAAATATGCCTTGCGCACAAAACTTAAATGCTTAAAAGTAATTTTGACTTAGTAGATGGAAAATTTGTCGGGTGTTGTATTGCTGTACAAAATTCCAGAAAATTTGCTTGAGTGTTAGCCGTTCAAAACGTCGCGCGAACTTCTATATTTTTAGAAAAAGTAGCTTTGTGCATGTTTAATTTATGTATTTACTTAATTTGCATACAACTCCCAATTGACATTTAATCAAATTTGGAACATTTCTTCAGAAAAACGATTCTTATTGAGAAAAATATACGTTCGCACGACGTTTTGAGTGGCTTAAACTCAATGAAATTTCTTGAAATTTTGCACAGCAATAAAACACCTAACATATTTTCTATCTACCAACTCAAAGTTACTTTTAAGCCTTAAAATTTTGTGCGCAAACCATTTTTGATGTGTTTTAAAATACGCACACCCCTGGGTTTTAAACATTCAAATTTCAGAATATTTTTATTTATTCTACACCGTAAGTACCCAAGCAATGTATATTAATAAAAAAACTTCATACTTCAAGCCACTTCGCTAGGTTGAGAGCCGTTTCAAAATTGTCTACTTTTTTTATACACCCTGTAGAGCTCAATTTCTCACTAGGTGATACTTTCCGATGGTTCCACTTTAGGAAAAGTTACAATTCAACGATGCAGGACCGACCTCTAACCGACAATTTCCCGAACACGGCCACGTGCTATGTTTTTCGATTATTTCCTCAAGCAAGCGAGCGTGTTGAATTTGTACGAATTTGAAGGTAGGTTTATGAATATTCATCATGCTCGTTTCATATGTACTCATAAAAACAAAGACGTTTATATTCAGTACGAATATATTTCAAGGAGATTTCTTCGTTCTTTTCGCTGTAAGCAATACCGTTCATGAAACAAACCTCAGAACCAGCATTTCCCTTTGGGAAACAAACCATTTCCTTTTAGGAACAAATATATTTCCCTTCGCGGAACAAACATTTTCCTTTGGGGAACGAACAATTTCCTTCGGGAAACAAGCAATTTCCTTCGGGAAACAAGCAATTTCCTTCGAGAAACAAACAATTTCCTTCGGGAACAAACAGTTTTCTTCGGGAAGCAAACAATTTCCTTTGGGGAACAAATACTGCTCCTGAGAGAACGAGGAAATCTCCTATTCAGATATTCGCAGGCTCAACAGCTACGGAATGGTTCATACTCTATGATGTGTTGAAAAGATATATTTTACTATCTGGGGATATCGAATTGAATCCAGGATCTGATTCAAATGATTTCGAAAATTTTCAGTGCTTAGTTAATGCATCATTATGTAGTAACCAGCATATAATGTACTGAAATTTGTGCCTATATCACAACCAGGTATATAATCCGACATAATAAGTGCTACTCTGGTTTTGTTAAAAGAATGAAATCACCGAACAAAGATTACATTCACGACCCAACGTTTCGACACTCCGGTCTAGTGTCTTCATCAGGGGTGGTCTGATGTTGAAACTCACGACCTTATATGCTGTCAAGGTGACGTCATCTACCAACAAGATGTAAATACTCTTGTGGTAAATGACTTCCGTCATCCCTATTTAAGGCACAAGGGCTGGCATTAATATGCCAGGCTTCTAAACAAAGCCTTTGACCATAACGATTGTTAGTGGTAATGATTTTAGAATCTTCCCACGCAATGTTATGGCTTGTTTCACACACGTGTCCAGCCAAAGCTGATTTTGAGCTGTTAAAATTAGAAAGCCCTTTGATGTTCTTTCGGACGTGTGCAAAACTGGCGTTTTGTTTGACCCAGATATACTTTCTCGCAATCGCCGCATGGTATTAAGTATACAGCATGTGTTTTCTGATCAGTCGGAACGCGATCCTTGGGTTTCGCAAAAATATGTCCCAGTGTCGAACAACGATGCTAGGGAAAACGAGTGTCAATATGTAACCAATATTCTGAAAGAAAATAATTATCCTAAGAGCTTTCTCTACGATTGTTTAAGGCGTCCAACCTTCACTCATTGCAACTCTCCAGAGGGTGATTCCGCTGTGAAAGGTTTTGCAATAGTCCCGTACATTCAAGGAATTGCGGAACCAATCAGGAGATTTCTCAATAATTGAGATATCAAGGTTGCCCTGAAACCCTTTCAGACATTGGGACATATTTTTGCGAAACCCAAGGATCGCGTTCTTACTGATCAGAAAACACATGCTGTATACTCTATACCATGCGGTGATTGCGAGAAAGTATATCATAGATATTAGAAAGGGGAATGGATTGGCAACGCTATTCAATACTATACACGATATTCGGTTAAGTTATTTTTAATAAACCGGAAACAAACATTGCACAACTCGCTATGGTAATTATGCGCATAAACGAAATTGAGTTCACGAGCATAATTACCATACAAGTTGGGCAATGTTTGCTTCCGGTGTGCTCAACTGAAGATGAAATATAGATAACAAAAGAGTTGCCAATCCATCCCTTTTTCTAATACCTATGAGTATATCTGAGTCAAACAAAACGCCAGTGTTGCACACGTCTGGAAGAACATCAAAGGGCTGTTCCTAATTTTAACAGCTCAAAATCAGCTTTGGCTGAACACGTGTGTGAAACAAGCCATAACATTGCGTGGAAAGATTCTAAAATCATTACCACTAACAATCGTTATGGTCAAAGGCTTTGTTTAGAAGCCTGGCATATTAATGCGAGCCCTTGTGCCTTAAATAGGGATAACGGAAGTCATTTACCACAAGAGTATTTGCATCTTGTTGGTAGATGACGTCACCTTGACAGCAGATAGGTACGCGTCAGAGCGTGTAAGCGCACGCAAGAAAAAGTGCTCTGCAAAAAGAGCTTTAAAATCATTTTTCACTCAATAATTTTGAGTGTTTCTTGCCGTAAAGTGGTGTCTAAGGACATTCTCAGCAGATATTGGTGGATTGTTTTTCGTTATCTCAACTGTTTTGCAAGAATTTGTGGCGAATAAAGTGAATTTTGAGATCGTAGCTAGTGGAAAATTTCAGTTAAGAAAGAAGACGCAAGCAAACTGCACGCGCTAACAGTTGACGAAATTAACGGTTGTAACGGTTATATTCAAATTAGAACAATTTTACAAGTATCTCGCGAATAATTAGAACAAATTGAAATTAGAATGAGTGGGAAAACAAGTTCACGTCATCGCAAAAACTTGGTTGTTTGTGCAGTCCGTTGGATTTTCTGTGCTACAATAATCTTCTGGCTGTTATCAAGGCCAATACCTATGCTTGTTCAAATTGATGCTAACAAATCCCAGCTGAATTTTACAATTTCACCAGAACTAACATCACTTTCCGAAAGGCTTAGCTGTTTATGGACTTCCACTCGCGATAAGATCCTACGTAAACAAGACATGCCATCCTACCACCGATATGGCTTACAGTTTGAAATCAGGAATAAAAATCTACATCGTCTACTATGCATCCTCCTTGCTGGAGACATCGCGACGAATCCAGGTCCCAATCAGCCATCTCAATCAAACTCGAAAACAAAAGCGCCTTTGAAATGTCTGCTAATAAATGCTCGTAGTTTGAAAAGTCAACACAAACAGGGCAATGAAATAAGCAATAACATTGCTCGTTTTCAAGATTTAGTTTACTCAGAAGATAATGACATTATTTGTGTTACCGAGACATGGCTAAATAGCGATATTTCGAACAGAGAAATTCTTAATGAGGGCTATGAAATATTCCGGAAAGACAGAGAAAGCAGAGGTGGTGGTGTACTTGTGGCAATCAAAGAAGAATCGTTCAAAAATACTCGCGAAATTAAAGCAGTCTGTAATCTTGAAATTGTAATTGTTGATGTATAAACGGACTCTAACACCCATTTGATTGTATGTTCGTGCTACCGTCCCCCACACTCAAACGAAGCATGGCTAACGGAATTTAATAATCTTCTTGCTGATATTCGCAACAACTATGATGACGTGATTCTTGCAGGAGATTTCAATCTCCCCAATATCAATTGGCATAGTGACACTGACGTAACAAATCAAGGAACATCTTGTGAATTTCTAGAAATCCTGAAGGACTATTACCTAACACAAGTAAACCCAATTCCTACAAGGGGAAATAACATTCTGGACCTTATCATTACGAGTTTCCCCGACAAAGTCAAAGTACGAGAAACCCTTTCATCAGAAATATCGGGAATTGTGACTGATCACGACGTCATCTCGTTTGAAATTTATATCAATCCCGCAAGACCACCAAAAACAACGAGAGTAATCTATGACTACAAAAACGCAAACTTCAAGGGACTTCGCGCAGCTCTCGCCTCATCAAATTTGTGTGATCTGGTTTCCGAAATGGACGGCATAAATGATGCCTGGATCGTATGGAAAAACTCATTCTTGAGAACAGTAACGGACTATGTTCCGATAAAAAAGGTAAAAACTAGACGAAACGTCCCATGGCTTACAAGTGAAATCCGGCATTTGTTGAAGATAAAGGAAACTGTGCGTCGCAAATTAGCAAGATCTCCTTCAGATTATTTGCAAGAAAAATTTAAGTACCTTCGCGCTCAAGCCAAACAAGCCCTAAAAGTAAGTCGAAATCAGTACTATGATTGTCTTGGGAAAACCATGTACTCAAATCCAAAACGTTTTTGGAAACTATTCAAACTGAATTCCAGAACCAGCAACATACCACAATCCGTATTGTGGAAGACGGAAATTGCGAACAATACAATATCGATTGCAGAGTTATTCAATAGCTATTTCGCCTCTATATTCACTAACCATCTCCACAATCACGAAATGAAAAATACAGATACCGCTGATCCCAATGAATCTCCTCCACAAATCCTAAACGAAATAAACTTTTCTGAACATGAAGTGTTTGCTGCCTTAAGAAGTCTTAATCCAGATAAAGCGCTTGGGCCAGATGGTATTCCTGGTCGAATCCTGAAAGAAACAGCTCAGCAAATAGCGCCATCTCTCACCTTACTGTTCAACAAATCACTTCATTCAGCGGTAGTACCTGACGAGTGGAAATTAGCAAACGTTGTTCCTGTCTTTAAAAGAGGTATCAAAGAACACGTTCAAAACTACAGACCCATTTCTCTACTTTGTATTGTTTCAAAAGTACTAGAGAGATGCGTATTAAATCACATCTGGGAACACCTACAAGAAATCATCAATGATCATCAGCACGGTTTCATGCCAGGCAGGTCTTGCACTTCACAACTTGTGGGTGTTTTGGACAAGATTGGAAAAGCCCTTGACCGAGGAGAGCAAATTGACGTCATATACTTGGACATGACCAAAGCATTTGACAAAGTCAATCACGAACTTCTGATAAACAAACTTCGTCGCTTCGGATTCAAAACAAACCTACTCAACTGGTTTCAATCATACCTCTACCATCGCCGTCAGCAGGTTACAGTCTTTGGTTCAACATCCTGCTCTCTACCAGTAACTTCAGGTGTTCCTCAGGGATCTATCCTCGGACCAATTCTTTTCCTTTTATACGTCAATGACCTACCAGATGCAGTATGTTCATCAACAATAGCCACCTTTGCCGATGACACGAAATTATTCAAACGTATTGCAAGTAATACCGATTCGAACAAGCTACAAGAGGACTTAAACAACCTGGAACAATGGACTACGTCCAGCAACCTTGCCTTTAACCCAACAAAATGCAAGGTTGAAACAATATCCCGCAAACGCTCTAAGTTAATCAAGACCTGCTACACGATGGGTGACTTACAATTAGAACATTGTAGTCACGAACGAGACCTTGGAGTTTGGATCTCTACTGATCTGACCTGGAAGAAACAAGTCGAAGCACAGAGTGGAAAAGCCAACAAGATCTTGGGCTATGTTAAAAGAACATCAAACAGCATCAAAAGTGTAGACACGAAGAGAACAATCTATCTTACTATCGTTCGTGCACATCTCGCATATTCCTCGCCGGTATGGGCCCCCCAAACTGTAGACAACATCAAGAACATTGAACGAATCCAACGACGCGCAACAAAATACATACTTGGTCTACCATATCGCTGCACAGACACATATAAAGAGCGGCTTCTAGAAACAGACTTAATACCGTTAACGTATTGGCACGAGTACTTGGACATGGTACAATTGTTCAAAATAACAAACAACATCACCTATGTAGATAAAGACATTGTACCAAAAGTGAAGACAACAAGGAAATCTACAAGATCTGGAGACAAAATAGATGGAACTTTGGTACTTGAGGAACAGCTATGTCGAACATGCACCTACGCTAGATCGTACATGGTCAGATCAAAACGAGTTTGGAATACACTACCAGCAGAAATGCGCAAGAACTTCACTTCTTTAGCTACGTTTAAGACCTTACTTAAACAATATTACATAAATGCATTGAATTTGTGTTACGATCCTGAGGATGCGAGGACATGGAAGTCAGTTTGTGTGAAGTGTAATTCTGCCCGGAACCTCTGAACCACTCCTTCTTGTTGTTTTTGATGTTTTTGTTAAATATGTTTATCCTTAATGTTCGTAGTATGTCTATGTCTATGTCTATTGTTTGTTGTATGTATGTCCATGTCTATTATTTGATGTACGTGTTAATTATTGTAATGGTGCCGCAGTAATTGGCTTAAGCTGTTGCGGTTTCCAATCGCCAATTGAAGGCAAAAGTGTAAATTAAAATTAAAATTAAAATTAAAATTAAAATATAAGGTCGTGTGTTTCAACATCAGACCACCCCTGATGAAGACACTGGACTGGAGTGTCGAAATGTTGGGTCGTGAATGCAATCTTTGTTCGGTGATTTCATTCATTTAACAAAACCAGAATAGCACTTATTATGTCAGCATATGTATTTAGCGATAGGTTGAATAGCTACAGTTTAATAGCGCTTGATGTTGGTGGAGGGGGCGATTGCTTTTTTCGATCAGTATCACATCAGTTGTATGGTCATCCTAACAGACACCTTGAACTAAGAACTGCTGGGGTTCAATATCTTGCAAATAATCCAGAACAATTTATAGAAAGCAATGTTGAAACCTCTTGGCTTGATTACTTATCCAATATAGCTTTAGAAGGTACTTGGGCAGACCATATTATAATACAGGCAGTTGCTAATGCCATGAATTTGAAAATACATATAATAGAGTCAAATGAAAATTTTGCAGATGTTACTATAGTGGAACCAAGTGACTCACAAAATGTCATATCAATTTTTATTGGACATTAGGATGAGGTGCATTATGTTTCAACCTATTCAACTTATAGTCCTTATTCTACTGAATGCAATACTGTTTATAGTGATAATCAAGTAGGGAAAAAATCTGCACCCAAGGAAAAAACTAAACGCAATGATTACATGAAACAATACAGAGCAGAAAAACCCTCCGAGATGAAGCGGAGAAATGCTGAACACAATAAAAAGTGCAGAACAAAAAATATGTCTGAAGTATATAATACGAAACATGCTGAATACATGAGGCCGACTAATGTTAAAAAGAGGAATAAAGCTAGAATAATACGGAGTTGTTGGTTTAACAAAGAAGCGGAGCCAGAAAAGTAGGCTACTATCGCGAGTTAATAATGCTCTTTACTTCATGGCGAAATTAGGAAGTTGACTTAATTAGCTCCTGCGCTTCATACCAATCAAGGTACCAGCAACTATGCCATTCAATTAGGGAAAAAATGAAGGAGTATGCTATTTGTGACCAAGATTTTGCTCAACTGGCCACTGCAGAAGAACATTATGACAGAATTGCACCTTCTACCCAAGATATTGAACACCAAGATGAGATGAAGGGTAAGACTGATTTAACTCCTGAACTAAATGAAAGCTATAATTTGTCAGATGATCTAGGCATTCCTTCTACTAATTTAAGTAATGATGATGATGAATATCGATATTTGGTACAAAAGCTAAATGCTGAACAGAAAGAGTTCTACCAAGTATTACACAAAATGAAAACAACTGACGAACCAATTTATTGTTTTCTTTCGGGTGGAGATGGTGTGCGCAAGTCGCATCTCACCAAAGTCTTATATCGGGCAGCGTTAAATATTACTATTCAAGAGCTGGAATTGACTTTGGGAAAATATCAGTATTATTATTAGCGCTCACTGGAATTTAAAAGCAGCTTATAATACTCAAGGTAATACAATACATAGCA
Source organism: Muricea muricata (assembly GCA_963855995.1). Taxonomy (NCBI): domain Eukaryota; kingdom Metazoa; phylum Cnidaria; class Anthozoa; order Malacalcyonacea; family Plexauridae; genus Muricea; species Muricea muricata. Next base: position 6,890,237 of record OY979723.1, on the reverse strand, counting down.
CTCTTGCGATACCTGCAAGTCAGTCTCTAAGAAACTAACCTTTAGATGCTGGTAGACTAAATACATTAAGGCTACACCTGGAAATGTGAAACTCATATCTTTAGATGAAATTTCTATGGTTGGAAATGCAATGCTAAATACCCAAATAGATCGTCGGCTTAAAGATTTAAAAGGAAGTTCAATGCCTTTTGGTGGTGTTAGTGTTATTGCAATTGGCGATTTATTTAACTTCAACCAGTAATGGATAGTTATGTATTTAAAAACACTGATAATTTTGAATATGGTATTCTTGCTCCAAATTTATGGCAAGAACTTTTCAAAATGTTTGAGCTTAGCGAAATAATGAGACAACGAGAAAGCAAAGAATTTGCCGAGTTATTAAACAGATTGAGAGAAGGTAAGCATACAAAGAAAGATAGTGAGAAACTAAAGCAACGAATCATTAAGTCAGGTGATGCAAATTATCCCATGGATGCTCCACATCTGTTTATACAGAATGCCAAAGTCAACAAGTTCAATGATAAAGCACATCATGCAATTATTGGCACAAGATATTCAATCAAAGCCAATGACAGCGTCATTGGTGAACGAACAGAGATATCTTTGAATTTCAGGACTGATGATATCTTGGCAAATGGTTCTGGTACTGTAGTTAACCTAATACATGTGCCAGATGCCAGCAAACGATCTGGAATTATCTGGGTTCAGTTTGATAATGCTAATGTTGGGCGAAAGACAAGGCAAGATTACAAACATTTTTATGCTCAAGGTATTGATCCAAATTGGACTCCAATCAAGGCTGTTACTTCTCAGTTTTGTGTGGGTCGGAATAGGTCAGTACAAGTTGTAAGAAAGCAATTTCCATTAAGACCAGCTGCTGAAAAAACAATGCACAGGTCTCAAGGTGATACAGAAACTAAAATTGTAGTAAACTTTGAAACTATCTAGGAGAACAATTCCTCACATTCACTATGTTGGCCTGAGCAGGGTTACTACTATTGAAGGTCTTTATATAACAAATCCGTGAAGACAAAATAGGCGTCAGTGAGGATGTAAAGCAAGAAATGAAGGAGCTCAGAAATAATCGCAAACTTGAACGATGTATATCACCTATCTATAGGACTGACCAAGTTCCATTCAAGCTCATATTTTTGAACTCGCGATCATTGCACAAGCATATTAAAGATGTATGTAGTGATTTGAACTATACTAGGTGCTGATGTAAGTATTTTTGGAGAAACAAGGCTCTCTCCTTCTGATGCAAATGAAGAATACACGATCACTGGCTATGATTTGTTTAGAAATGATGGCATTTCATCAGGTTGTGGTCGTTCCTTTGGAGGAACTGCTGTATATAGTCGTATATACTATTCATCCTGGTTATCCATTTATTCTTAATCAAAATGGTATTGAAATAACGGCGTTAAGATTCCTCACACTGCCACAAGTCACAATTGTTGCTACATATCGTTCACCAAGACTGCCCACTTCACACTTATGGACTGCTTTAAGAAATTTATTGATTTCATTACCTACGGCCAGTAACGTATTCATTGGTGATTTTAACATGAACTGGCTGAGTGAAAGGGAAAAAGTACCATTGCTCAATTCATTTCCTCAGCAATTTCACTATAGACAATTGATATCAACCTATACAACAGATTACAAAACTTGTCTAGACCATATATACACCAACTTACCTCAAGCAAATGCTTATGGAAACCTTCTGGAGACGTATTTTTCTGATCATAAAGCAGTTTATGTTCTTATTAATCTTTTCTAGTTCCCTTGGATTTGTAATTATTTATTATTGTAGTTAACGCTTCTCGCAACCAAATTATACGTAAAGATATTTATTGTGCTACATTTTTTTAAAACAACATTTAAATTACATTTTGCATCTTATTACTAGGCTGACCCAAGAGAGCTAATTAAGACCAAGTTTTTTATACTTGTCTAATGCATTTGTTGCTTTCAAACAGTGAAAATTATTGTTAATATACTAATTGTAATAAATACTTTTATTATGCCTGTAAAAAAAACTGAATGAGGAAACTACTTCCAAGTAAGTAAAAAACTCTTTTTTTCTTCATTTGCATTTTACAATTAACCTTATCAGAAACAAAAACTTATTTCCCGTTTTAGCAAGCAGTCAAACTCAGGCGATAAAACTAGTCAAGGTAAGAAAAGTTATATTTCTCAAAGACATTCAGAATTTTAAATTTCAGTCGGTTTTTTTTCTCCTCTTCTCGTTGTGGTTTATACGACGTTACTGAACTGCCTTTCAAATGTGCATTCCAGTATAAACGATGTACTTTCCTTTTTACAGATCCAAACCTCCAGGGTTAGGTTCATACTCTGAGTTCTCTGTGTTTAAAAGTCTCCGGTCAAAATTCAAGGTACTAAACGAAGCAGGACGAAAGACAACGAGTATTCCATCTCCAAAACAGCCAAAATCGCACCTTCAACGATGTAGCAGCAAGCCAACTTCATACTCTGAAAGAATGTCTCGAGGCAACACTTTAAGATAAAGTTGACGTGAAGGTGAGAGTTATATCCAAGTCCGAGGAAAAACAACCTGTTGTTTACCAAGGCAAGACAAAGTATAAAGTCGACTGTCTGATTGCTGATGCGACAGAATCAATAAAGATTGCATTGTGGGAAGATGCTGTTAGCAAAGTCGCTATATGCAAAAGCCACTACTTCCAAAACCTCACCGTTTGCATCTTCAACGACAATAAGTACCTCAATACTATTGAAGCAACAATTATAGATGAAATCGCTGACATTGATAAAATTAATTTGTCTTCACCCACCTTGGAAGACAACATTGTGAAAGAGAAGTGCATCGTAGTCGAAATCAAAAGAAGTCCGTCATGTCTGGTTTCCAAATGCACATTAGAAGAAATAGAATCTTCTGCAGAGACAACCATTACTTGCCCAAACTGCAAGATAACAACTTTAAGAAGTTCCACAAAACGCAAGCTAGTCAATTACTCATCGAAATTGATGACAGCATCTTCAGCTTTACTTGCTTCAATGATGGTATGAAAAGCTTTTTGAAATGCATTGATTATCAAACTCCCATACAAAGCATTGAAGGCAGTGAGCTCCAAGGCCCTACAGGGCCTTTTTTAACTATATACGTGGGGGGGCCAAGGACCCCCACCCCCTCCTTTGGCCCCCCCACTGATGGATTTTGCCCCCCCCCCCACTAAGTTGTCATGTTGTTACTTTAGCACGTACATGAAATAAAAATGTATATAGTGCTCTTGGCAGTGGGTGGGGACAGTTAAATTTCTTACCATTTAAATTAATAATAACCGAATAATACAGTTTATTCAGGTCAGTGGTCTACTTTATATCTGTGTAAAAGGAAGCACATCTACATCAATCAGTTCATAACGCAGGCGCATTGCAATTGACCTAGTTCAATACCCTATGATTGAAGTTTAACTTTAACCAAATAAGATAAAATGTTCAATCCATTCATACTGTTATTCTAAGGCATTACACATCATACAAAATCTCTTAGCCTTAGCCTAAGTCCCAATTTACTATCATTGTATAAGTTGAAAGAGTTCATATTTTGTATAGATTGAGATTTAAGCATGTTTTGCTTAATGTTGTCAGCTCCTCGCTATTAACGATATATTACACAATAAACAGTGCGTTGATGAGCGAAAATGTTAACTAATAATAACTGATCGTAACATTTTAAAAATATTTTTCATTCAATAATAAATATAGAAACTATGTCAGCATATCTCACAATTTTCTGGTCCCTTCGGTCATAACCAAAAGGTCCCTTATGTACACCGACCCCCCCCCCCCTCCCACGGGCAATTTCTTAAAAAAGGCCCTGGTACGAAATGAACAGGTCGCAAAGGCTGGCTGTGAACAGGTCGCAAAGGCTGGTTGTGAACAGGTCGCAAAGGCTTGTGTCACAGTTCCTAAGAGCCAACCAACAAAGAGAAACATCGGTGTAGCCATAGACTTTATACATCTAAACATTATACATCGCCGTAGTCGCAAACATTTATGAACGTTATAAACTCTAAAATATTGTTAAAGCTGTAATTTGCTGACATACCTGTACCTACTTAGGAAGGGCGAACTTAGAAGCACGAGCATTAAAGCTAAGAGCATTCAAGTTGTATAATTATTTTTTTTATAATTATAGGATTTTTTGTTATTTGTTTGTACCCGTAGTCCTTCATCAAATGTATTAGCTTTCAAAATCCCTGACCCACAACTTGCAATGGACTTTAACCGGACATTGCGTGTTCAATTCTCTGGTGCGTAAGCCACATGCAGTTGTCGACTGCCTATTTTTTACTAGAAATGGGTAGCCTTAGTCCTTCAAAAAATATTACAGTCTGGAAGGAAAGTGATATTAATAATGTAGCTAAAAGTATCAAAAACGAATTATGTGATGGATATAATCCCCGAGTCAACGGCGCGAAGCGCCGTTCCGGGCGTAAGCCCGGGCGAGGGTTACTAATTTCGTATTAGCGGAGTTCAAAGTCGTTGCTCGTGGTAGTTAGGCAGTAAAGATGGTATGTCATGACGTCATCCTCACTGATCTCAACAATATGGCGGACTATCATGAATGGCTAACACTGATTGGCCAGATTTAAAATTTATTGTTGATTGATTAATCACGAATTCAAGTTATTCAACTGTCAGCAAATATTTAATTATAGTTAGCTTTGTGCACAATAATATTTTGTATTTTTGCAAAAGTTTTGGGAACTTAAATAACAATTTATTGTTGTAAAAATTAAATAAAAGGCATTTATCAGGTCAACAAATATGGAATCAAGCAAGCAGCGAAAGGAAAACGAGGAAGCAGAACGTTTAGCAAGGCGAAACGAGCGTAGACAACGACAAAGACTCGTGGAGACTGCCGAAGAAGATCGAAGAGAGATTAATTCGGGGAAAATACAGAGAAGCGCCAACAATTGACTATGGTGTGAAACACAAGGCAAGTTTGTTGATAATGCATATTTATACTTGTGTTTTAATACTTTATAAAGGCCGACGTAGCCGTACTCATCCAGTCTATTGACTCTATTCACTGTTTAAATTCCAGAGTAAGTTTATTTTTTTGTAAATGCAAGACTGTCTTCTTATTATTAATGTAATTAATAGGTCGTATTTTATACCAAATTTAAGCTTACATTAGGCGTAATAACATACCGATGACAAATGTTGCGCCATTTAAAAAAATTGTCAATAAAACAAGGATTAAAAACTCAATATTTTGTCATTTTGAAAAAATATACAGAAAGAATAACAATTGCCGTGTTGCTATGACAACAACCTATCGAAGTACTTTATGTAATTCCGAAAATTTAGTTGCATGCTCTTAGTTAGTGGCGAGAGCTTGCTGCATGCATGTATTTCTAGTATCATGTGGAAAGATCAAATTGCTAGTCTTCAAACTAGTAAAACCTGGTATAGAATTTAAAAGCTATTTATCTCAAGTTAAAATTGTGAAACATCGTACAGCAGTTACTAGGTTTAGGATATCCCCTTATAAGTTGCCAATTGAAACTGGGCGATATGCGAATATTGATCATGACTTACGCCTATGTTCAATTTGTAACTCAAATGAAATTGGAGACGGATATTTCTACTTTACACATTGTGATAACGCATGGTTAGAAAAACTCCAGAAAATGTTCTAAATGAGTTAGTTGGTCTTAACTGCAACTTTAATTCGTTGGGTACAAATTATTTATTTTTATAGTGTGTCAATGAATGATAAAAATATTATTAATTCTACGGCCAAGCACATCTTTGAAACATTGAAAACCTTTTAGCCTGCATCTAGCTTTCTCAAATTCATTAATAATTCATCAATTATGTCTATCACAAACGGCCATTTCACACGAGATGCGCCTTGGATAACCGGTCAAACACCATCCAACAGAGCACAACAATAACTCATTGTTGCATACCTAATTAAGATATTTGATGAAAACACTAATGATCTTCCTCAAATATCTTAATTGCGCATGCAAAATCAAGTCGGCAAACAAATTCAAACCCAAAATTGTTTTAATTGTAGTCAATGTTTGTCGTCTGCAATAAATGCGATAATTACGATATGCTTGCTTAGAAATTGTGTTCAAGTAAGCAAACCAGAACATCCTGTTACGACTCATGTGAGAAGCCATATGAACAACTCCAGCTCGTGTCCCACCGTGATTTCCAAACACTCGAAAGCAATGGACAAAAACACTCGCGCTTCGCGCTCGTGTATTCACCATTATTTTCTCGTGTTTGGATATCCCGGTGAAACACTCGCTCTCGTTGTCATATATTGCTTCTCCATTTGTTCCTGTTTATTAATTTTATTGTTGATATTGCATTATTATATGATATTGTATTTTTATATAACAGATTTGCATTGTGTATATTTATATACACATTTTTGTAAATAGCTACATATACATCTCCAACTCATTAATAATTCATGAGCAAATTAGCGAATGAACTCACCCTAATTCGTCACATGATTGACGTTGGATACCCAAGGAAACACGCTAAAAATCATATACCATCACTGTTGTTAGATCAAAAACGGTTTTAATCTAATAACTGAAATCATAATTACAAATTCATCCTAATTACTCCCTCTTCGCTCATGTTCAAATGATCAAGGTCTGTAATAAATTCTACACGCCCTACAATTCTGTCAATGGACTATAGAAATTAACTTACAAAAGCAGAAAGTAGAATACTTATCTCCATTGTTCACAAAGACAAAAACAAATTACTTTCATAGGTCCCCCGTTAGCGCTTAAAGGAAAATGGCAATATATTTTTTTCCATCTCTACATTAAAGTTTACCTTTTAAATGATCAAATATGATTGATATTACATCGATAAAGGAGCTGTGTCAATAGAAATTAGCAGTTGTTTGTACCAGAATATTCTCTTTTGGCCGCCATTTTGAAATGATTTTCTCAATGCTAATTTATGCATTTTTAATATGTGTGACGTCACAACCTGGGTTCAAGCAAAATAAACACTGTTTGGCGCGAAATATAAATATATATTTACGAAAATGTATTGTCCGGTTTATGGTTGCACAAGCGATTACAAAAAGAATAAAGAAAACATAATACATTATTTTTCATTTCCAAAAGCGTCAAATATAAAAGAACTGAAAAGGCGCAATATCTGGATTGAATTTTGCAAGAGAAAAAACTTCCGTCCATCGAAATGCACTTGCTTGTGTTCGTTGCATTTCTCTTCCGACTCGTATGTTCCCTCGCATTCTCCACATTTTTTGAAGTCGGTAAATTTTGTGGGAAAAACCAAGGTAATTCTTAAACCCGATGCTGTGCCCACCATAAGAAATGTACTTCATTCCGCCGCCAAAAAAGACGAGACAGCAACGGCAAGCAAAAAGAGATCGACAGGTACTCTTTCAAGAAGGAAAGTGAGTCAATAATATATCATTATAGGTTTTACATTTGAATCTTTTATATCATTAAAAGATATGGCAGTATATTTCTGTTTTGGCTTACCCATAAGCAGCACCTTTGAAGTAATTGTAATGCCCTTCTTTAAATTTTTACTAACATATTTGGTTTCTGAAATATTTAATACAGCTAAGGACAAATGATACATCCATCAGGGTCTTACAGTATAAGGACAAAATAATATATTGCATTATCTCTCTAATTAACTCTTCTTTAAATACAAACTGGGTTGAATACCTACCTTATACCGTTTGTTTGTTTCTTTACAAGGAGGTAGATGACTTGATTGCTGAAAGTGATAGTTTGGTAGAACAAGCAGACAAGATGGTAGAAGAACTGGAAATCATAACTGAAAACAGTGTCAACGGCATATACGAACCAGAGACGGAGGTGGTGAAAAAGCAATCGTCAGTGTCTGTTCAAACCATTCCATTAGAATATGTTGGGAGAAACAGGAGTACCCAGACGTGTAAAAAGCTCGAGAAAACGGCAAATGTCGCATCAAAAGCATCACAAACCCTGATCACCAATGATTTTTTTACAAGATTTGAGTCGCCCAAGAAAGTATCAACATACTCGCAAACGGATCCAATAGATGTAAATGGCGAAGTGGACGACGGACATAGCTGCTTGAGCAATGAGAAATTCAATGTGCCTGTGAAGCTGGACGTGAACAATAGCGACGGAAATTCAGACCAAGCTGATCATGACCAAGAAGAAAATGAATTGGATCTAGAATTTGAAGGTGACGAGAGTTGTGACGACGAATTTTCACCAACATCTGGGGAAGAAAGTGAATCTGATGAAGGACATCAAGAAGATAATGAGGCACGTAATTTGGTCACTCTTTCAAGTGACAAACCAATTCAAGATCAGCTAAAATTTATAATATGCGAAGAATCAATGGTTTCGTATTTGCTTTAAGTGCGGAAGTCGTTGCCTTGTTTCTGTCGGAGATATCATTGGAAGTTATTGCAAATTCTACATATCCTGCTGCTCTTCACCCGAGCACAACATAACATGGTCAACAGGCCCTCTTTTGAATCGATTACCAGCATTCAATTTACTTATGGTGTCAACTATCTTGAGCACAGGTTTGGAGTGCAATAAGACAGTGAGATTGATGGAATCTTTAAACATTTTGTGTTTGAAGAGACGCGAGTTTTCTAATGTTCAGAGTGCTTACGTTATACCGGCTGTAATCAATGTTTGGAGAGCAGAGCAACGAAAACTACTTGCGGGAATTGAAGGAAAAGCAATTGAAGTTGCTTCAGACATGAGGGTGGATAGTCCTGGACATTGTGGGCTCCTTGGGGCTGGAAGCACTCTTGATCCAGACAGAAATGTCATTCTCGATACTCAAATAATAAAGGTACTGTCTATAAAAATTCCCACCACAAAATCTTTTCTACTTTCCCTACCACTTTAGACGCAATGGATTTCCAAGGGGTGGTGTGAGGGGTGGGGGGGGGGGGGGCTCACGAGTCATTCACAGACAAGAAAAGTATAATCATTAATAAGACTTCAAAATCTAATTGAATTGAATGCATGTATTGAATTGCAGTGGTTAAATTGCATGTATTATAATAGATTTTATTAATTGTATATTATAGAGTACTGAAGTGAAAAACTCCAATGCAATGGAGTTAGAATCTCTAAAAAGACAACTTTGCTACCTCGACCAGGCAAACGTGGTTGTAAAGAAGCTAGTGACAGACAGGCATGGTCAAGTTGCAGCATACATGGCAGAAGAGAGACCAGATATAGAACACAATTATGATGTCTGGCATTTAGCCAAGGGTTTGTTCTTTATCATTAGTTCTTCATATCATCTCAATATAACCATGCACTCTGAACTTGGCAATGCAAACATATGGATTCCTAACTCTATTTACTAAATGTATCTTACAGGTGAAAAGAAAAGGTTGCTCAAAACTGCAAAGTCAAAAAAATTTAAAGCCATAAAACCTTGGATTGGGGTATAGTCCAATTTATTGCAAAAGTTGCAGTTATTCATGTACACATGATGTGTACATAAGTACTTTCAAACAAAAATCTACTTTGTATACTTTTTCTAGTCCATCATAAACCATGTATACTGGGTGGCATCATCAACTAGAAATGGGGACGAGAGAGAGGAAAAGTGGTTGAGTCTGTTGGACCACATAGTCAATGTTCATGTTCACACAGACAACAAGATTTTTAAGAAATGCATACATGAGGAAGTGGATCGAGCTTGGTTAACACAAGGTGGGCCTGTTGTGCATGTAACAAATGCATTGCAGCAGTAATATTCTTTTAAGCTTGCAATAATTCTCCTATTTAATCTTCTAGGCTCTGCAGCTTACAAGAAGCTCAAAGAAATGTTAACCAGACCAAGATTATTATCTGCAATCCGAAAGCTGTCAGATTTCCATCAAACTTCTTCACTAGAGGCAAAGCATGCACTCGATAACCAATTTGCTGCTAAGAACACCTACTACCCATACCATTCTTTGATGGCAAGGTTTGAGTTTTTCTGACAATTGCCGTACAATGCAGATATAAAATTATACTAACATAAACCATTAAATGTAATGCAAATGATAACTCGGATGACAACAGTTAGAAATACTCAGATATGATAGTTTAACTTTGACATTTCAAAACAGGCAGGCTGGCTAGCCCCTTGTTGGATGGGTTATAATATATATAATTAATATATGTAGTTGAAAATATATACCATAATGGTTGAATATATATAAAATATATAATATATATGGTTGAAAATTTTCTTAGATGTTGCTATCCAACCCTCTTTGTCAATGCCCCTGATACAGTGATTTGGTATTTTCCACCTGAAAACAATATGTTTCATGTCAAGTATGCAGGATGTAAAATTTCCTACTTGTTGTCTCTAGGTTATTTTGCTCAAATCTCCATTTCAATGAAAATTCACAAAGGAAACAAGCAAAGACCAAAGACGGAGTTGACAGATGGGTTGTTGTATATCCCAAAGCACACATGGGCGAAAAAGTGATAAGTAGGAAAATAAAAGAAAATACAACATACAGTAAGTTTAATAAAAGGTATATAATATTAACCTAACCTGCAAATAATGAATACTATTTACAGATTATAAAAGTAAACAAGTAAACTAATGCAGCACTTTGCCCCTTGATAGGTTAAAATTGCCCTCAGGCTTGTTTCTTTTTATGGTCCTGTAATAATTATTTATACAGTCATATTCTATCACCAAATTAGAATATATACAAGCCATCCAGCAGGAAACCCTCAACCTAAGGATAAGCTATACAACATTGAAAAGAGCAAAAGAGCATGCAAGAATGACCCTGCCAAAAGAACCAAAGTCACTTGTGCAAAAGTACCTTGATGGTAAACAAGCAGAATCCAAAGAAGCAATCATTGCCAGGCGATACAGTAGATTCACAAAACCAGCCTATCCAATTGCTGATGATGGAACCATCTGCAAATGCTCTGGCAAATGTGCCACAGTTAGATGTCCGTGCAAATCAGTTGACAAGAGCTGCACGCAAGAATGTAAATGTAAAATACAGAAGTGTTCAAACAGGTGTACTCAATAAAAACATTGCCTTATGTACAGTACTGCTTCTTATTGAAACTGATCAAACAAAATAATTAAAAATACAGAATAATTGAATGTCAATGTACTGTTTTTCATTACTTCTGAGACATAAACACATTATTTTGAGAATTTAAAATGAGTGTATAAACCACTCGGCGAGGCGAAAGTATTTCTGATACATTTATACACACAAGAAGGGAAAACTCTGCGATTTTTCTTACCCAAGATAGCGAAAACCCATCTTGAGCATCTTCTGTACGCAGCATGACGAAATAACTTGTGTGTTTGTTCTAACTCGTCGTCTCCAACGGGCCAATTTTCTTCTAGATATTGTGACACATCAACAGCGAGAACTTCTTTCGAAACCATATTTTGAGTAAACGATGATAAGCTTGCAATACAATTTAATCCTTGATTCTGTGCAGTAGTTACTAGTTCATCATATTCATCGTACTCTAAACTCTTCTCGCTCGTGGCAACAGAAACTTTCGATTGTTTTTACCATGAGAGTACAATTTCCACATTTGCACCAATTAAGAGAAGACAGATGCCACGCATTTGCTCCTTCGAATTCTTCATCGAACTCACTTTCAACTGAACTTGAATCGTCTGATGAGTTATCACTGGCTTCCTCTTGATCTCCCTTGTTCGGCTCAAACATATATGGTTGAATTAATTCATCTTTGCAGTCATTCCCTTCGTCGCTTTTCGCAGTCGCCATTGTTTCTACGCTAGTGTGCAACAAGCCAAACCACAACAACCCAGGTTGTGACGTCACAAGTTATTGTGCTCGAATTATAATTTTTTCGAAATAAGATTCAAAATGGCGGACAAATATTCGAAAACTCGAATATTACAGCTTCATTTACTCATGAACATTACAAAGTAATGAAGTCAGTTTACAATTTTAAAACATTTGTATATATGCTCTTTCGATTAAGCACGAAAAAAAATATATTGCCATTTTCCTTTAATAAATTGAACAGCCAATGAAATGTTTTCGTTTGAGATGTTATGTAAACAACTCGTTTCTCGTGTGTCATCAGGGGAACCAAACACTCGAAAACAATAAAACATACCGTTTTCTCATGTTTGGATCCCCTGATGAAACACTCAAACTCGTTGTTTACATATAACATCTGTAATAGTGTTGTGGAAATATATTATTATTATTTCTATATTCAGTGGTGGCGCCAGCGCAACAAGTGAGGGGGACATATTCATATATTCGTGTTCTGCACAACTAATTTCTTTTGAAATCGAATCGACTTCAAAAGAAATTAATTGTGCAGAACACGAATATATGAATATGTCCCCCTCACTTATCGCGCTGGCGCCGCTACTGTCCATATTGTGAAAGCAAATAATACAAAATTGCTTGCATGCTTTCTACTGTACAGTAATTAAAATATACAAGCTTCTTTACTATTGTTATAAAAGTGAACATGCATGTGTAAAATATAGTATAATTTTGTGATAAAAATATACGCGAGTTTAGGTGTAAGTCAATAGGGGTAAAGGGCAAGTCGTATATTATTAATTGAATTATTTTGAATAGAATTGTGAAAATGATCTAATTAGGCAGTGTTGAAATGAGCTAAAAAAGTAATGTTTGAGTAAATACAAAAGTTAGATCATACAATAGAACAATGTATGAATGCAGGTTTTATTGACGTTTGGCTCGTGGAATTTAATATCACAGTTTAATTATAGAATGCACAGAGGTGTACTATTTTGACATAAGCTGTAATGAAGTTTGCATTGTAACAATAAATTACCATTGTTATGTATTTAGGCAGGTCCCTGAGTTAAAATACGCAGGTTGCTGTCACATTTCATAATTGCTTCTTCTTTGGCTTGGCATAGCCCTGCCCGAAGAAGAAGCCTTCGCAATCAGTAGCGAAGCCAGTCCGACATTTAGTCATGCAAATTCAAATTTTTCTGTGTTTTTGACCGCATAAGGAATAATTTCTAAAGAAATGAGTAATAAATTTGCATATCATGACCAAATTGTTGGGCTGGCTTCGCTACTGTTCGCAATGTTTACTCAGAGGCTTGACTAAATTACAACATCCTCGAATTCCTCTTTGTTAAATTAAATTTCCACTGTAATTTAGATTTCTTTGATGTCATATTTATATCTAGTTTCACAATCTAATCTATACTATTGATATTTATCTTCAAAAAGAACTATCTAATATTTACAGAGTAAGTAATAGTTGAACAGTATAGACTGGTACTGCGGTATGAGCTCTTAACTCTCATTGGATAAGTCAATGTAAACATACCTGTAGTAACGTGAATCACGAAAAGTGGCTTGCGTTATTATAAAAGACGAGTTCCTTTCGTGCAAAAAGTAGTCGAGAATGAGTCAGAGATAAATTATAAAGTCGAAAGAGAGAGTAAAGAACTTATCGAGGTCAATAAAGAGCTAGATTGATCTTGATTTGATAAAGTTTTATTGTAACGGTCAGCTCCTCGTGCATTGTTTTGCCTTATCAAAAAAGAAGAAGAAGGCAAGCTGTTACAATCATAAACCCATCTCGTTGCTGGTCATTGTTCCACCTTCGAAAGCGTGCAAAACGATTAAAATTCTAACCTTTCATTTACATCTTCGGAGGGAGACCCTGAAAAAATTGGCGGTTGAATGCCCCCAGCATTAGTAGCGTTCCCTGCAACCTGCTCTTGCACATGCTCAATTTGCTCGTTCATCAACCCCAATATCTGGTAAAGAGGGTCTTGACCAAGAGGTGGCTGGTCGTGGGCCATTCCCTAATCCTCACGCGGGGAGTGGTAAGGCGACTCTGTCTCGTAAGAAAGAGAAGGATTTGAAGAATTAGCAGACGATGCGTAAAGAGGACTAGGGCCCTCCAAAGTACAAAGACGGTTACAAAAATCCGAAGCAGTTGCCCCCAAAATGCCGGTAGAAGTATTGGACCTAGTGCGTGCAGCAATTGGCCTACTATCTGATTCGACTTGTGAATTCATGGAACGCGAGCGACTATTTCTTTTTTTAAGCCCAATTTAGCCTACTTGAAGCCTAAATAAATCCAACTTCATACAAAATAGAGAACAAAACATGTACTATAGTATTTTCTGAGTTCGAAACACTAACACAATAATTATCACTAAAACAAATATTAAGTTCAGTAACTGACGAATCTTTAATACAATGCAGGTTATCGGCAGTATTCTGTTGAATCTCGCGTCCTGTTAGATCTACAAATAGACTCTTCTTGACGCCAAACTTCTTGTCGCTTATTATTCTCCATCACATCAGTGGATTAGCGCAACGGGGCGTTGTCTTCTCAAGTGGGCTGTTGTCTTCTTTTGGTCGTCTTCTTGTGGTCGTCTTATGATTTCTTTTTCGTGTTTTTGTTTTTGAATCCTTACTACGGCGCAGATTGTCGATGCTATGCTGCAGGACACGGTTTTCGTGAATCTTTAAATTGATTCAACAAGAATTGAAAATTGTTCTTCGACATTTTTTTCTTATATTTGGAACAAAATAAACGGTCGGTCGAAGCTTTTAAAGCAAGCCAATCCTCCTCCAATATGTAACAGCTTGCCTTCTTCTTCTGTTTTGATAAGGCAAAGCAATGCACGAGGAGCGGACCGTTAGAATATAACTTAACTAAATCAAGATCAATCTAGCTCTTTATTGACCTCGATAAGTTCTTTACTCTCTCTTTCGACTTTATAATTTATCTCTGACTCATTCTTGACTACTTTTTGCTCGAAAAGAACTCGTCTTTTATAATAACGCAAGCCACTTTTCGTGATTCACGTTATTACAGGTATGTTTACATTGACTTATCCAATGAGAATTAAGAGCTCATACCTCAGTCCCAGTCTATTGTTCAACTATTACTTACTTTGTAAATATCAGATAGTTCTTTTTGAAGAAAAATATCAATAGTATAGATTAGATTGTGAAATTAGATATAAATATGACATTAACAAAGATGTCATGCTCTACATCTCTATATAATTTTTACAATGGAGTTTTACTTTAATAAAGAGGAATTCGAGGACGTTGTAATTTGGTCAAGCCTCTGAGTAAACATTGCGAATGCTTCTTCATCACAAAATTATACTATATTTTACACATGCATGTTCACTTTTATAACATTATATACAGTGGGTCTCAGAAAAATGTCACTATAGCGAAGATTGAATTAAATAAAATCATTCTTCATAAATATTTTGTTATGTGGTATTTTGTAATGTTTACTAGCATTGCTGTCAAT
This sequence comes from Muricea muricata, assembly GCA_963855995.1. Taxonomy (NCBI): domain Eukaryota; kingdom Metazoa; phylum Cnidaria; class Anthozoa; order Malacalcyonacea; family Plexauridae; genus Muricea; species Muricea muricata. The sequence continues at coordinate 6,874,902 of OY979723.1, read as the reverse complement.
TTGGAGAACATTGATCAACGCGTCACAGAAACATTGCCTTTTGATTTGAACTATGTTTTTATCAAGTCTAAATTAGTAAAAACTTTTTTCTCCCTCTCTCTCCTCTAAATGAAAGCAGCCTAGGCTAGGCAACAGTGCCAACTACTTGTTTCATCAATTCTTCTACTGCATTTCGAACGAAGGTGATTTGTTTATTGCTTATTTTGTCACAGTGCCATTTATTCTGAAACACACTGCATATGCACGCTGTCGTTTCTTACGCAAGTTATATCATGAGTGATGTAAAACAAATAACTGAATTTCAAGGTTTTGGTTTCTAGCGAAGGTAGATTTGTCCACCAGGGTTGATGACACCTTTCTTGTGATTTTGACCCATTTTTCCACAAGGATCATGAGTTGGCCAGTTACGATCTGTTGCAGTCTTAAAGAAATAATAGTATACAGAAGTGGAGAGACATACTCCTCGACCATACCAAAGCACTCTATATGGTACTACTCCGCTACAAGCTGTCGCGACATTTTTCACATTTTGGCAAATTATTCCTCCGCTTTTCTTTGTAACTATACTACCACCATCTGGCTGACAAACAATCCAATCGTTTATGTTTGATTTGACCATAAACTCTTTCCCAATGTCCTTCCAAACTTTCCAGTCTATAGCCCCAAGTGATGACCCACTCAGTGGAGGAGTGGTAGAGATAGGGACATGGACATAGGCGATAGGCCAGTTTGGACTGGGGGTTACGGCATTGCTTCCTGAACCAAAACTGTTGTAATTTGTAAAGGAGTACGAGTAAACCAAGGTCCAGCCTCCCCCACGAGTTTCCATGTCACAGTAAATTTGAAAGGGTTTGTTGGAATTTGCGAGCTTAATCCAATACGTTTCAGAGACTGCAAATGATTTTTTCGCTAAGATGTCTTTACACGACTTTCCAGGAAGTAATTTTGAACCATACTCTGTATAAGAACAAAAAATAAATAGAGGAAATTGCATGAGAACCACGAGAAGATAAATTCATACCTTTAAACAGCCATGTAATGGTTCTGTTATTATGTGGTCGTAAAGATGTGAGTATTATTAATTTTCGAACGACAATGGTAAAAACTGAACATCATTTCAACTAATTACGTCATCATTTAAACTCAAAGAGTACCTGCATGTGCATGCTTTTGATGGTTTATTTAAAATTCCTTCGATTTTTTCGAGACAAACAGGTAGTTTGTTCTTTGAAAACAAGGCGAAAATTGGGTCACTGCTCTTGCAAACATCGCCATTTTGAAAACACAAGATTATTGGTCACATGATGTATATAATCACTTGTGAAGTAAACTTACAGTCTACTATATAATAATGTCTTTTATCACATACAAGATAATTTGCATGATTCTCAGAAAGATTTAGAACCACGGCGTTGTTCAGCAAAAATTACTAACAAAATATGATAAAATGCTGATTGTAGGAAAAAGTCATACGAATAACAATACAGCTCATGGTCTTTGAAGGTAGACGTTTATCAAATGCATGAACGGGCGCATGTGCACTTCCTATTTCGCTTAATCACAAAGAACAATTCCTAAAGTACTTAATTTTTCAAATTGCTGATAACCTGGAAAGTCACTATGTATACAGTTTTTCACTAATACGATAAGCACGTCGCGAGAAGTGCCAAGATGGTGCATAGATTCAAAAGTTGGTGAACTGTAGAATAAACTGGCAGTTTGCATGGTTTACCCGCGAGGTAAATGATAACAATTTATATATAAAAAATGCATCAACGATGGATCTTATACAATCTGTCAGTCATCAGTATTATTATTTATTTAAAGGAGCAGTGTCATGAAAAAAATTGTTCGCCTACTTTCAAACTCTTTCAACGGCAATTTGAAAGTAAACCATAAAACCGCTTTCAGCTTGTCAATATCTCGTCTTGTTGCCAAGATGTTTATCGTTCAAGGCAGCAAACTAAGCTAATTTGTGATGTCATCTACTCACGCATTCTAAATGAGATTTACCAAAAAAGAATCTCTCTAACAAAAACAGGCAGAATTTGTGAAACTTACCATCCTTCTAGAAAGTTTGAAGACATTCTGCTTTTTTTATATATTTCTGGTTTGTTTAATCTGCTTGGTAATTAGTACGCGTAAGTAAATGACATCACAAGCTATTTGCATGTTTTAAAACAGTGAATAGTTGGAGAACGAAACAATTCATTCAAAAACTAAAAACGCTTGGTTAGTTTACTTTGACAGTTTGATTGAAATCAAGAATAGACAAACGATTTTTCATGACACTGTCCCTTTTGAAATATGCCTTGTTCCTGATTGGTTATTAAAAAACTGTGAAACTGTCATATCAACTCAACAATAGCTAACAATTGTTTAAAATGGCGTCTGAAAAACCTGGAAAAAACACTGAAAAGATTGGAAGTCTTATTTATCATATATTAACGCATGATGACGAAAATCATGTTGATACGCTCACGCCATTGCATGTAATGTCCAGCTTTTCGCACGTTTTAAACAAAGATAAAAAAAACCCTGAAATATAACCACAGATATAGATTGGAAGTATAACTTGAGAATAGAATGTAAGAAAGAGATATGTTTAATTAATGTGCGTATTTCTTTGGTATTTTCAATACGTATACGGAATGATTTTTTTGCATGATTTAAATAAATAATAAAGCAATTTGTTATAGAATTATGTTTTTCGGAATAATAATATGAGGAATGATCAAGCCCTCAGTTCGCACTATCGACCAAAGCCTTGGGCGATAACGGCAAAATTCGAACAGTTTTCTTCGAAGTTTTTTCGAGACGCTATTTTCAACAATTGTTAGCTATTGTGTTGATATGACAATTTCACAGTTTGTTGATAACCAGTCAGGCGGAACGAGAAATATTTTAAAGGGGCAGTGTCATGAAATATAGCTGGTATTTAACTTCATTCCCTAAAGGTGAAGTGATTATTGGTGAATATTCACAGAGAAGAAGTCGAGGTTAATATTTGCCATAGTCACTGAGCCTGAGGCGAATAATTGTTTTAGTATAATTTCTTTAGTAAAACATGTACTCCTTTTATGAATACAGTTTATTTCTGAAAATTCCCAAGTAAAGACTAATGCCCGCGAAAATTACTAGGCAACTACTTCAAGTGCTTTAAAACGTTTAAGAAAATTATGTTTGTCTTTTATGTTAATGTTGAACATGAAAATACATCGTTGGAAAGGGTCAGGTGAATGGTTCGACGATATTCTTAAAATTTTCGGGTGGGTTTAGTGATTATATAAATTCTAAATAGTGAAAAAAGTATTTAGCAAGTTATTTGCAGACGATCTATAACCTTAAAGAAGTTTAACGTCAAAGTTTGTTAATATTCTTTGACTTTATATCAATACAATTTTTCTCCATTTGTTAATTTTGGCAAAAGTATAAAAAAACCTCACTTCCATTGGCGGCCATTTTGAAAAAAATATCAACTAGTACAGAGTGAGTTCTTGTATATTTGTAATATAATTTTGTGGAAGGACCACGTAAGTTTATTATTCCAAAGCTTTTAGTCCGTATAAGCTCGAATTTTCATCAGTGCCAGTAATATAAATGCACTGATGAAAGTCCGAGCTTACGAATCGAAAGCATTGCGATATAAACTTGGCTACGTGGTGTTTCCACAAAATTATATCTTAATTAGTACGTAATGCCTCATATTTATTTAGTCAAGCAACTGGTTACTTAAAAACCATTATTTGCCAAAGAAATTATGCTAAATTCTGTATAATCGTTTCGGGAAAAAATGACCTGTATTTTATTGATTAATTACAACTTAAATATTTTAACAGTGTGCTACCCCCCTCCCCTCAAAATCGCGCGACATTTAACGAAAATAGTTTTCGCTCAAATATTTGCTCGAGCTAAGCAGCGAACCATCACTAAATATCCAAATGACTTGTAAACTTTAAAAAATTTTTTGGCTCATCATCATTCATCATCAAATTAAAGTCTTTATTAAATTTCCCTTCCCGCAAGACTTCAACGGTATTGCTGTGATTTGATTAAATCATATTTTAGTTTTGGCGTATTATTGTGAAAAATATTGGTTACAGTTGCATATCCTAAGATACATGCCGTGAAATCTTATATAAAACACACGATGCATGTAAATCGGTGACGAACCTCTAAATCAAAAAATTGAAACAAATTCAACTTTGCAATGTCAATTGTTTTTGGTCCTTTCGTCGGTGATTGAAAAAACGGGTGAATTTCTATGTGAAATAATTTGTCAAAAAATCTTTTTTATTTTTTTCTGCATTTTCGTTTCAAATAGTGAATTAGTTCCTCGCCACTGATGACTGATCATGATTTTATCATTAATGACGTGTCATCTTGTCCGGTTGTATATTTTATTCATTATGGACAGTTTCACTTTGAAAAGAGATTTATTTAGAGGTATCGGTCCTTCTGTCAAATAATGGCTGTCAGCGCTAAAGAGTAAACATATTTTATGCAAGCATATTTTATACAAGCATCAGAAAATGCTAACCGAGGCGGGATACAACCGTTGTAGTAACAGTTATTTCGGAGCGCATCTGTTGTCTCTTGAATATAGAAGGTAAAAATAGAGCAATTTAGGTGTTTTATAAAACTAAATCGATAAGAAATCATAAAAAGGCAAGAAAAAAAGGAAAGGAAATGTGCGTGAAATATTACACCGCTCTTCTAATGCGGCAAAATGCAACGAACAGGCAGTTTCGTAGTGGATACGCTACGAAACCTACGAAGCAGCTACGAGTTGAGACATTATTGCATGGTTGGGTACATTGAGGAACGTTTGTTTCTATATATTATTTTAATTACTATTTCTACTTTTAGTTTTTCGTGATCACCTTATCGCATCCGGAAAATGTCTTTTTGCAGTTAAACATTTGAAGAAAAAGATAGAGAAAACATGATGTCAATCAAGTAAATTAAGGTTCCTTTACATACACCGCCGCAACAGAACAGATAAAAACAAGTTTCAGCTGAGTATAATAAAGACGTGCCACTATCTGCCGTGCAAATACTACGGAGTAATTGTGGAATATTAAACTGCAAATACAGTGTATGCTTTATTAAGAGGCACCTGCATCAGTTTTTAATCGTCAAATACCTGAAAGTGTAAAGGTAAACCACTGGCACTACCTACCAATTTCGCAAAGATCTCCACTGTATCCAGCTGTACATTTACACCTGTAAGGATCCGAGCCTGGTCCATCCCTGAGAAAAATTATTGTCTTTCCACCATTTTTGCAGTTCTTCATTTTATGACATGGAACCTACATACATTTACAAGATTATTTGATAGAGAATTTAGAACACGCAGTAATTCATCTATTCTTTTTAATAACTGCTGTCTGATGTAATGTGGTCGTTGAATCTTTATCAATGTAGCCGTTACAAAGATATGTTCTCCTGACATCAAAATTTGTCGATACTAAAAGTAATTTATTTTAACAACTTAGTTTAGTTAAAATCCACTTCTGCGTTGACTTACGTTTTAATTCGAATTGCGGCGTGTCAGATTGAAAAGTGTACAAAGTAGTTTTTAAAAATATGCAATAAACCCGTATTTACTAATAACAAGATTATTATGAAAGATATTAATGGACTTTCATTCTATTTGGTAAAAAATTTGTGCGGAGCAATAGACACGTACGGTTTCAGACTTTTGTCGAAAGATAGAAACTATTACCGTTATTGCTATCCAGTAGTTATGAAATTGGTTAATTTGAATGACAGACTTTAAAAGATTTGAAAAATTAAAAGAAAATTCTTTGGAATGAGCTAAGACTATTTGTCAAATATGTTCCTGTTTAAAATAATCCTTTATGACCTCATATGCATGCACTCCACCCAATGCCAAGAAAACTAAATAATGTTCGTTGCACTATAATCTAATCTGTATACCTTTCGTGGAGCGATGGGATGATAAAAAATCCACCCTTTGTCATCGGCGTTGCAGTTATGAAAATCGCGATGGAGTGTGTGTGTAAACTGGCAGTTGTTGTTTCCGCGTTTTGACTGGAAGTTATATCCAACACAGAACGGATCCTGCAGACACTTCAAAGAACAATGAATTGCGGATTCAAACGTCTCTTTAGACAACACATTTTCGATAAAAGGGCAAACATCTAAAACAAAAGAGCATTTATTGCTCCCGTATTAGCAACATTTCCGACGTAAACAAAACCCATCTGCAGTTATAACAACTCAGGACAAAGAAGGAATAAAAAGGAGATCAATCTTAAAAAATTAGATTAACGACTTTTCAGACCCCCGCTTATAGTCCTCGTTCATAATATGAATCCCTGACAAATTTGTTGTCATAGCCTTGGCAACCTCCAATAAAACTGTTCAAACAGTCTAATAAATGTCTAGTTCTGCCGACTTAATTTCTTTCCGACATTGACTTAATATATAGAGATTCCAGCTTTTCATAATGTTTTGAACATGCAAATAATTATTATTTCTCCCTGTTCGAAAGCCTGAATAAGAATAGGTATAAGAGTACATCTATAAACAACCCTATGATATTGTGCAAATATTGAGAATCTCATATCATAGGCGAAAAACAATATTTGACTTCAAAATCATGTAGTAGATTAATATTTAGAATTTCTATACAAACATGTCAAATATACCGCGCAGCTGTTTTTATTTTAAGCCGTAGATGAATGATGTATGTAACACTAAAAATGTTGTTTTTGTTATAATGATAAAATATTACTCAGGATTCTAACTCAAAGGTTTTTATTCAACTTTTTATTTTTGCGACGTTTCGGATAGTTTTGAGTTAGAATCCTGAGTAATATTTTATCATTATAACAAAAACAATGAATCACCAAAGGGAAAGTTTTAGAAAAAGAACTAAAAATGTTGTTCAGCTAAATGAAATATACCTTTCTCCAACGGAAGAAAAGGAGTCGCAATATTCTTGAAATCTTCAGCCCTGCAGTCTTCCTCTTTCTCCATTTTTACCGCAAGTGAAAACAATATTAGGAAGAGAATGGACCAGTGCGCTTTTGTATGGAGATTTTCCATGTTTTCTTGATCGTAGAAGAACGCAATATAACCCTTTTTTTGAGTCGACGTTGTATTCAAAAATAAAGTAATTCAAAAATTTTTTATAGCTCGTAAAAACAAACTGTCTCGCATCCACAAACTTGAGCTTTTAAAATCTTTGATGTTGTCAGAGGCTCTTTCATGATTGGACAAAAGTTTTATTAAAAAACAACGCATTCTCAACGTTGATTGGTTGCTGATCAAAAAATGTCAGTGATAATTATATTTTCAAAATGAATTTCTAACGTATGTCCAATATCATTGCCACATTTTAGTGAGTTAGCTAAATACTCCATCACTTTCTGAAATGCCAGGTACTCCAATCCTCGGCCGCTTGGCTGGCCTTAGTATGTACGTTTTTAAAAGTGGTGTGTACGTTTTTCGCGTTTAATGAAAATTATTTAATTCAATAAGAAATTGCGAAGAAAATTCATCATAATTGTACTTTTGCTGCCGGGATTTTTTTGTATGCATAAAAGCTCAAGCGCGTGTGAATATATCGCCGCTGCTAAGCCCACAATCATGTCGAAGAAAATTGTGTAATATTTGGTCTTTGAGTTCGTGTTGACGGGGTTTGCAGTCTGTATACGATAACAGATATTAAAGACTGCATTTAATACTGAGATGCGGGATTTCCACAGCAAAATATTTAGAAAGAACTACCGCAAAGTGACGGAACAAGTTGTAAACATTGTCACAAATATGTCAATTTTTGTATTGAAAATAAGTCAAAGACTCATCCATACCCTTTTTTTAACAATAACCTTTTTGAATCGCCTGTGACACACGTATTTATATTTCTAGCGCACATACATTTAGACTTTTGTTAATTTTGTTATATAGAGGAATACTGTGATTAAACATTTTCAAAAGTTATTTATAAAAACAGTACTGTAAATAGTGTGTAACCTGTGATGCATCATGATTGTTTTTGTGTTCATGTTGTGTTGTGTGGGGAATCACTGTATGCATTACTTTACGCGTGTGGCAATCGCGGGACAGTACTAGTGCCAGGACCTCTTCGGGGAGGGGGGGGGGGGGGAGAAGCAAGTTTACGTGAGATTGTTGAAATTTATAGTCTGGGGAGTTTTATTCATGTTTCACGTCTTTATTTATATTTGGGGACAACAGAACGTCTGTTGTTTTTTTTAAGAGTGTTGTGATATTGTTTTGTTTTTTGTTCATTTCTTGTTCGTATTTAATACGCGAATTTATGTAAATTTTATGTAGTTTCACCGCTTCGAGTTTGTTACAATACATCGTGTTTCCTTTGTGCCAACTCAGTGGTTTGATAAGCGAACTCCAGCCAATCGTAGCGGGAACGCGACAGTTGATGATGTAAAATTTCCGTTCATATTTATTGAGGGCCTGTTAAGGTACGTAACGATGTTGCTTGTCTGATTTTAAAGATATGCTATATAATATGTGATATGCTATATAAAGATATGCTTTATAATTGACATGTAACTATGATAGTACGGCCCTGTCACAATTTAAAAAGTGCTAATTTTCATATCTCCAAAAAATTATTATAAAATGAAAAACCATGTTCAATTGAAACCAATTATTGCAGATTTGAAAAGGATTGACATTATTTTATTTGTTGATATACAAGGCATTGTACTTCACTTACCCCCGGAAAAACATGATTTCAGCCATATTTTTCTTCTTGTTTGCTTTTTTTTTATCGCCGAGTAACCGAAGTATCCTACAATTCTTGTACTTTTCCAAAATCACAGATGACTAAAGAACACTTTAGCCCAGTCCCGACTTGTTCTGAGACTACGCTGTCTACTTCATCTCCGATTTTGTATACTCGACAATTAGCAAAAAAATTCCCGCCAAAATTTCATATTTTCATGCTTATTTGCGTATTGTTTGGTTTTTAAGCTTGAACTACAAGAAAATCAGACAGACTTTTGCATTTCCCACATTCTTATTTTAAGGGCTATTACAGTGCAGATACGTACGTTTCAATTTCGAAACCTTAGTGGCTTTTAGTGGCTTAGACGCTTAGTTATTTTATACTTTGGCATTATAGTAAAAATCGAATCGAAAGCCAAAATATAGCTACCTTTGAAAGGTGTAAAAATATTTTTACCTCTATTCGAAATTCGATGGTCGAAGTAACCGAGCTATTGGGAAAAGCTAAAAATAAGAAAAGTACGCGCTGGTTTGTTTTTGAGAAGATTCCATTATTGTGAGAGAACGCTACAAATGGTAAGAAAATTATCATTCAATTTTTCCGTGATAAAAACACGTGTATTGTAGCGTAAAAATTAAATATGCAAGTGTATTATAGCGTAATAAATACTTTATAAATAACACCAGTGCATACTTTTTCTTACTTTTAGCATTTTCCAACAGCTCAGTTACTTCGATCATCGAATTTTGAATAGAAATAAAAATATTTTTACATCTTTCAAAAGTAAATTTTGACTTTCGATTCGGTTTTTATTATGCCAAAGTATAAAATAGCTAAGCGTCTCTAAGCCACTAAAAGCCACCAAGGTTTCAAAATTGTAACGTACGTATCTGCACTGAAATAGCCCTTAAAATAAAAATGGGGGAAATGCATAAGTCTGTCAGATTTTCTTGTAGTTAAAGCTTAAAAACAAAACAATAAGCTAATATACATGAAATAGAACAATATGAAGTATTTACTTGGGTTCTGTTGAAACAAGGAAACGCATTCGTGAAAATATTCACTCCCCCCGATGTGGTTGCCCACGAGGAATTTTTGTGACGATTGCGCGTGACTTTCAAATTATTTCGAAGCTTGAACTTTCAAGTCTGACACTTGATTTTGTGTGGATGGACTTTTATATTGAAATTTGATCGAAGTTTACAAATCACCTTCCAAAATTCAATAGTATAAAGTACTATGGAATTACATAATATAAATACACATGAAGACGAAGAAGCCACATTTATCGGACACAAAAGCAGCAAGACTTCGTAATGGCGGATTTTGGCTAATTGTTGAGTATAGAAAATGGGAGATAAAGTAGCCGGCATAGTAGTATTTTTTCCCCGGCATGTTTAATTTTTGGCCTGTTTGAAGGCAAATATCTCTAGAGCAACTTATCCGTTTGCTTTTAGTAACATATTATTCGAATCGCACGATTTTTTACTATGCAGTTTGGTGGAAAAAACGTTGGAAGTGTCATATACATATACATATACATATACATATACATATACATATACATATACATATACATATACATATACATATACATATACATATACATATACATATACATATACATATACATATACATATACATATACATATACATATACATATACATATACATATACATATGCATATGCATATGCATATGCATATGCATATGCATATGCATATGCATATGCATATGCATATGCATATGCATATGCATATGCATATGCATATGCATATGCATATGCATATGCATATGCATATGCATATGCATATGCATATGCATATGCATATGCATATGCATATGCATATACATATACATATACATATACATATATATATATATATATATATATATATATATATATATATATATATATATATATATATATACATATATATATATATATATACATATATATATATATATATATATATATACATATATATATATATATATATATATATATATATATATATATATATATATATATATATATATATATACATATATATATATATATATATATATATATATATATATATATATATATATATATATATATATATATATATATATATATATATATATATATATATATATATATATATATATATATATACAGTCATTGCCATTAAGGTTGTCCAGACGAACTATACCTAAATAGATGTATATCGAACACGTGACTACATCATTATATGCGTCGGCCCGCGTGGGGCGTAAGAGTGCGTGCTAGTTGCGGGACTGATTAAGTTCGGCGAATTTTGTACAATGCCACGTCCGTATTCGGGCGATTTACGCTGGGGAATGGTATACCAAAAACTTTTTTTGAGAACAGCTATGAAAAAATTGCATTGCAATTATTTGTTAGTCCAAAGACTGTGTATCGGACGATTAGCACGTTTTTAAATACTGGTGATGTAAAGCCTTGCCGTCTCGGTCGCCCAACTGGGAGTATAACTTTATTTCGCCATGAAGAGTATATTATCATGGATTGCTTGCTTCGTTCGCCTCAGGTGCAGCTATACGAAATAGCAAATTATATTTCCAACGCTACTGGTTCTGCGTTTGGCCCGAGGACACTGCAGTGTCGAGCTATGTATAGACTTGGAATAACGCGTATAAGAAGGTATACACATGCACATCACTGCCATTAATAATATTCAGTATATATCAGCTAAAAATGCGCAGGAATATAAACAACACTGAATGCATCACACTATTGTTTCAATCTTAAACTTTCAATTTGTATTGTTATGTTCAGTACTAAATTTACGAAGCATTTGCTTTTAAATACACTGAATTTCTCTTCAGCGAAATGATAATTTAAGGCTACAATTCAAAGCAGAAATCAGCGTATTTAATCCGAACCAACTCGTCTTTCTCGATGAAACAGGCATTGTATGTACAGTATACTTCAATGTCACGTTGTTGTAAAAAGCTTCTAAAAATACTTATTTCACTTGAAGGACCCAGTCGCGAGGGATTATAGCTATTCACGCTGGGCACCTCATTATTTCGCAATTTCTGCTATTTCAAGTGAAGGACTGATTGCCAATTGGTTATTGAAAAATCCAGAGGAAAGATTTTATGCTCGCTCTCCTTTATCCGAATTATTTACCCGAATATTACTACATGCAATAGGACGCCTCTGGGGACGCTGGCTTGCTAAATTTGCACAATTAATTCTTAGCCATTACAATAAATATAACAGATCGCGGGTTTTCCCCATTAAATCGATTCATTGCTGGTAAAAGGCGCTCGTAGCTTTTCCCAACAGTTAACCACCCAGCACATCATGTCCAAGAAATTGTGGAACATGTTTATGATTCTGGAGCGCTTATTCGTTTTTTGCCACAATACAGTCCCGATTTGAACCCGATTGAAGAGGTTTTCGCCAAAGTTAAGCACTACTTGCGACAGAATGATTCAGTTTTACAAGCTGTACGAGGTCCTAGCCCACTTATCTGGAATGCATTTGTGCAAATAACATCCTTCTGACTGTCAGGCATATATGCATCATGCTGGTTACATTTGAACAAATTGTTTAAAACATGAGCAAATTTTGAAACAAACGTTGCCCGAGCTTATTTTTGCTGTAACCTCAGTAGACTATGTATACACACGCTGTCTTTGCAAGCGTGTTAACAACAGCCAAAATATCAGTGATATCAACAAGGTATCACTAACGTGCTAATCGTCCGATACTCAGTCTTTAGACTAACAAATAGTTGCAATGCAATTTCTTCATAGCTCTTCTCAAAAAAAGTTTTTTATATACCATTCGCCAGCGTAAATCGTCCGAATACGGACGTGGCATTGTACAAAATTCGCCGAACTTAATTAGTCCCGCAACTAGCACGCACTCTTACGCCCCACGCGGGCCGACGCATATAATGATGTAGTCACGTGTTCGATATACATGTAAATAGTATAGTTCGTCTGGACAACCTTGATGGCAATGACTGTATATATATATATATATATATATATATATATATATATATATATATATATATATATATATATATATATATATATATATATATATATATATATATATATATATATATATATATATATATATATATAATTTTGCAAAATACCTCAAAAACTTACCACTACAGTCTGTTTCATCCAGAGGGAATCTTCAGGTGGTAGACAAATTTCGAAAATGTGCGAGCTTCTTTTATGCTCAAGAAGAAAACGTGGGCGCGTGGGTGATTGAATAGCATGCATTCCTATCTTTGTTTAGATTGTTTACCTGAAGTCTGCTTTTGTTTTGGCAGGCCAAAACTATTTCCGATCTTTTATTAAGCAAGCGATTGTTTTTTTCTTTCAAAATAGTAATTTTTTCGTCCAAACATAAATTACGTCTTTTGGATCCTCCCGTGTAAGAAATAGTGCTAATGTCTTGTGGTTGGCTTTCCCTAATAATGCGTGTGTTGTGACTTGTGATAATTGACAACGTTACTGATGCAAACAGTGTTCCTATTGAAAATTTTGTGTAACTTGTTGCCTATCGGAAAGTGCGTGTCTACAAGCTTGAGGAAACTGCGTGCGATGTTTGTCTTGACATTTTTGCTAAATGGAGGCGGAAAGCGTACTAAAATGTATGAGATGGAAAGCTCATTTCTTTCTAAAAGGAGAAAGAAGTCAGGTAAACATTAGGAATTTCAGCCTTTCATCTAATAAAACACCTCGCACAATTTTGGAACTGAAACCTTTCGCAGAAGACGTCATAAAATTACTAGAAACCATTAAATTTCGAGACAAAAAAAGACTATTTTCAAGACACTTTGGCAAATGACTTAAAGAAAATCAATTCCTCCGACAAAATGTCCTTACCTATGTCGCCTCGCTCGACACATACAACAAGCTCTTACACTACAATATTACAAAAACATATAAACACGGATCTGAGGAAAACATTTCGGAAATAAACAACGAACTAAATCATATCGCAGACTTTCGATTGGCAACCGGATTGAACGCATGAAAAAACGCGAAGCTTTTATTTCTCTCAAAGATCACAAGGAAAATTTTCAGAACAACCCAAAATGCCGGCTCATCAACCCAGCAAAAAGCGATTCAGGAAAATTTAGTAAATCAATTTTGGACAAATTAAACACAAAACTTCGGTCAATTTTGAACGTAAACCAATGGAGAAACACGCAAAACGTTATAGAATGGTTTGGCAGCATCGAGGAAAAAACTAGGAATTCTTTCATTCCGTTTCACATAGTCGACTTTTACCCGTCAATTTCAGAAAATTTACTGGACCAAGCATTATCTTGGGCCTCCAATTTGGCTGACATTTCGGACGAAGACATTTCTATAATAAAACACGCCAGAAAATCACTCCTTTTCAATGACGGAAGACCGTGGATCAAAAACAACAATAGCAACTTGTTTGATGCTACCATGGGTAGCTATGACGGGGCAGAAATTTGCGAACTACTGTAGTAGGCCTTTTCATCTTAAACCATCTAGGAAAAAAGTTTGGCAAGAAAAACATCGGCTTGTACAAGGATGATGGCTTGGCTATTATTAAACGCAGATCAGCACGTTTGGCAGACCAGGAAAGAGCTACATAAAATTTTCGAACAATTTGGCCTAAAAATAACAGCAGAGTAAAATTTATACGTGGTAAACTTTCTAGATGTAACTTTCGACCTTTCTACCGGAAAATATAAACCTTATAGGAAGCCCAATGACGATCCGTTATACATATTAAGCACTCTAACCACCCACCTACTGTAACGTTTTAAGGCAACTCCCAGCATCTATCAACAAGCGCATTTCAACGCTGTCATCTGACAAACAAGTATTCGACGATGCAGTGCAAACATATCAAAACGCACTAAGACATGGCAACCTCAAACACAAGCTGAAATAGATGCCACATGTTACACAGTAACCACGCAGGAACAGACAACGCAACATTATTTGGTTTAACCCTCCATTTAGCAAAACTGTCAAGACAAACATCGCACGAAGTTTCCTCAAGCTTGTAGACACGCGCTTTAGACACTGTTAAAATTTAAAAAGCGACATATTTACACACATTTACTTCATTACGTACGCCAAATCAGAATCGCTGGCGACCGTGTCACACCGGGTAAACCAACCTTTAAGCTAATTTGTACACAATTTTGCACAGAATGTAACGCCATATAAATATGACACACTATAGCTAATTAAGCTTCTGCACGAGTACGATGCAGATAATCTATTACAAAATCTATATTTAGAATGAGCAAGGTTGCGTATTCACTTCAAATGTGTTCGTTGTGAGTCGATATAACTTCGAATTTTCTTACTCTTGGTGAAACTTGCTACCTCAATTTTCGGCTTAATAGAGCAATGTTATGGTTGAGAGCAGAAAAATTTACAGCAAGAATAATATTGTCTCTACTGAAAACAATTCATCAAAGCGCGGTTATATTGAGAATTTTTACGATTCTTGTACACGAGTGTTGCCTTTTCACTTTATTTAGAATGCATGTCCACGTGAATTTCATGTAGTTGCATCCTTTGTTAGTGCTGTTAGCTTAAGTTCAAAGGAGGTTTGACAGCTATCACATGATTTTCTCGATCAATGAAATCGCGTCATTTTGGCATTGTTGTGCGAGAATTTTTTGCATAAAAATGTACATAGCGCACAAAGAGTGGATGCGCTCGTTCATGGGCATCGGACAGATTTCGACCCAGCAAACTATTCATCAAGAATTTCGCTTTATTCTGCCCACTTTTATACAAGCTGCATCTCAAAATGTTCCACTAGCAATTTGGAAGGTTTTGACAATGCGAATGTTAAAAATTTTTTGACTTGGAGATCTATTCCAACGATTGATACTACCCCAAATGTAGTGGATGTTAGCAAAGCTAGAAATTAAATAGTATATCAGACAGAGCGAAAAGACTTGTGAATATTAACGCCTTTTTGCTGCAATCTGTTGTGTAGCTCTTTATGTAACTCATTTTTTCGGCAAAAATGTAACAACTGATCAAGACGATGTATGATATGCTAGGAAATTAATGCCTTTAGTATATTTCCCACAATTTGCACTGTCCTAGGTATGATTTAAATTTTTTTTTGCAGTTATAGCGAGATGCAGAAAAATTGGATGGTGGTGACAACAAGATTGGTGATTTGACTGGTGGTGAGTTGGCTGTCTGCAATAATGTGGATTATGTTGGTGGTTCAACTCTTGATAGCAATATGAGTGATGGTGGTGATTTAGTGTAGTTGACAGCATGGAAATCTTGCTAGCTACAATACATATGCACGGACGTGATAGAACGCAAATTGGGGGGGGGGGGTATATTCATTATTCATGTTCTGCCCCATGAGTTTCTTTTCAAATCAAATTCAATTTTTTCAGTTTGAAAAGAAATGTGTCGGGCAGAACATGAATATATGAATATACCCCCCCCCCCCCTTAACGTTTTAGTTACGTCCTTGTACATGTGTTGGTGGCGATCATCAAATAATTTAATGAGGTGTGACGCGATTGCGAAAAAAAAAGTTTAAAGACCTGAAAATCAAGCACAAGGAACTGGCAATTATTTTCAATTATACAGTTTGTACAGGTGTTTTAATACATTCTATGCTTAATGTTATGCATAAAGTAAAAATCTAAGATACATTACCTGCATGCTGATCTGAAATGAATTTGTTTATTTCAACACCTTAATTCCCCTTCCAGAAAAGAAAAGCATTGCTTAACACCCTCCTGTTCCATTTGATTGCTTCCTAGGCGTAATGATTCATTGCTTTGTTAAGTTTGTTTGTAAGACTTGAAGTGTGCTAGAGTTTGGGTTGTAGAACAATTTGGAAACTTAGAAACCGCGCCTTCTTGCGACATGGAAACGAGACTTATTATGCAAAAGCACTATTTTTCTTGTTTACTTTTTCCGAATTTAAGAACGCGAGTCGCTTGGTTTTACAGCATTTTTGGCTCGTATTTTGCAAGTTTTCAGATATTTTTTTCTTAGTTGGGTAAATCGTTATAATTGTTATCAGAATGGAAAGTTTTGTTTGTAACTGACGTGTTTTTGTTGGATATTTTTAAACTTTTTTGTTGCTTGACGCCTGTTGAATTGTCATGGAAAATATGAGTCAAGTAAGGTCACATATTTCATCAGTTTTTTGTAAAAAAAGTTTTTAGTTTTGCTGGTTCTGTAGACGGCTTGTTTTTAAACCCTTGGCCCATTTATAGCTCGTTATTTTTTCGTATATCCCGTATAAATATTGCGTTTGTATTTTCCACGTTCATCAGCATTGATGATTTTTATGTTTTTTACGTGTTAAATTACAGTTTGATAAACTGAATATGAATGTAAAAGTACAAATATCCAAGCAAATCTAAGTTGTGCCTTCAGGATTAAATATTTATTGAATTTGTATTCATATGATATGCATACAGCAAAGGAAGGAAAGTTAACTAAAAAGCAGGATTTTATTATATCGACTTATCGTATTTACAGCCATAATAAAACCGTAAAATCTATAAAATGATTCATGCAGAAGGTGTTATTTCGATATTTGTACCTTTCTGTTAAACTCTAGTCGATAAAATTGTATTTTTTAAGTTATAAACATTTTTGTGACGAACTTGAAACATACATTTAGCAATATTTATACGGGATAAAAGAAAAAATAACGATTTATAAATGGGCCAGGGGTTTAAAAACAAGCTGCCTACTGAGCAAGCAAAACTGGAAAAGTTTAGTAAAAAAAGCTGATGAAATATGTGAACTTACTTGACTTCATGTTCGTATTTTCCATCACAATTTCACAGGCGTGAAGCAACAGTAAAGTTAAAAATATCTAACAAAAACACGTTAATTGCCAACGAAACTTCTCACTCTGATGAAAATTGTAACGATTTACCAAATTAACGGAAAACTTATGTGAAAACGTGTAAAAATCTAGTCAAAATTGTTGTAAAACGCGGAAACTCGCGTGTTGAACATCGGAAAAAGTAAACAAGAAAAATAGAGCTTTTGCATAATAAGCCTCGTTTTCATGCCACGCGAAGGCGGGGTTACTATGTTTCGCAATTGGTCTATAGTCTGACATAGATTGTGTTATAGTGCGATTATTTTTATTTTAGGATTTAAAAATCTTTAAATGCCAAATCTTGCTTAATTCTTTTTTTATCAACTTGTATTTTTCAGTTATCTGTAAAAGTTCACAATGAGCAATTTTATCAATGGGGAGGCAAAACATTGAATCTGTTCCATATTTTGCAGAATACCCCATTGAATCCAATCTGCTTCACCACCTTAAACGATACGTTACATTCATTTCACCCTTCTGATCACGCTTTCTTTAGACCCTCAGTGCAGGGGATAGGAACTGATTTTGATGTAGGTAAAAGGTTCAACACTTGGTGGAAAACAGCCCCTTAAAAACTAGCATGAATTTGCTGATAAAGTCCCAGCCATTAATATATTTGTTTTTGCAATGAAGAAACAAAGATGAGCAGCTTCACTGTGATGGTTAAAGAAAAATTGTCGAGATCTGCTTCTTGTTCTTTTCTTATTTTCCCAATTTTTCCGCTGCGTGACCTACTCCAGAATTTAGTAGTTATAAGCAAAAAACATCAAACATAATTTAGTTCACTTCGTCATGTATATGACACCGTATACTTACGATATTTATATTCGTGTTTGACTTCAAACTTGATACTTCCACAAACTTTGAAGCTGTGGAATCAACACTTTGAAATCCTGAAAATGTGAATATTGTCCGTTACATACACTTGAGCACTTTCTCTTTGAGATATATGTTTAAATTTTTAAAACTTGCACTGTAAATTCGGCTGTTTTTTTTTTAATTTTGTAGCTGTACGGACACTGAATCGGTGCTAACATACACTGAATTGTGGTGTTATTAAATTTACTTTATCTTTAGTGTTGAGTGAAGAAACCTTATGAACATGGAGATAGTGTAAATCAAAACAACAGAACATGTAGACAGCTTACACTGTGTTGGTTGGAAAGTACATTTATTGACTGATAATGGTTATAATTCCCGAGCCTACGGCGCGAAGCGCCGTTCCGGCGTAAGCCCGGGACGAGGGTTACTAATTTCGCACTAGCGGAGCTCAAAGTCGTTGCTCGTGGTATTTAGGTAATAAGATTGGTATGTCATGACGTCATCCTCACTGATCTCAACAATATTACGGACTATCATGAATGGCTAACACTGATTGGCCAAATTTTTGTTCATTGATTAATCACGGATTCAACTGACAGCAAATATTTAAATTTGCTTTTTGCACTACAATATACACAATATTTTGTATTTTTGCAAAAAGATTTGGCAACTTTCACAACCAACGAAGGGAGGTCATTTATGATCTCAAGAATATGGCGGACTGTCATGAGTAGCAAACACTTAAGGTATCCGAAAAGGCAAGAACTGAGACGAAAACAACTGCGACAGGACTCTTGAAGAGAGATTATTCTGGGAAAATACAGAGAAGCGCCAAGAATTGACTATGGCGTGAAACACAAGGCAAGTTTGTTGATAATACGTATTTATACTTGTGTTTTAATGCTTTATAAAGGCCGGCGTAGCGGTACTCCTCCAGTCTATTCACTGTTTAAATTCCAGAGTAAGTTTATGTTTTGTAAATACAAGACTGTCTTCTTATTACTGTATTTCAAAATATTGATGAACTTTACATCTAAAAGAATATGAGGGAAGATACAAAATTGGCTTGAAACTGCTTTATTTCAAATTCAAAGTTTAATGTTAAAAATTTAGTTTCATAAATATTTCAAAACGTCTAATGTAATTAATAGGTCGTATTTTATACCAAATTTAAGCTTACATCAGGCGTAATAACATACCGATGACAAATGTTGTGCAATTTAAAAGAATTGCCAATAAAACAAGGATTAAAAACTGATATTTTGTCATTTTGAAAAAACATGCAGAAAGAATAACAATTGCCGTGTTGCTAGGACAACAACCTATTTAAGTACTTCATGTAATTCCGAACATATAGTTTCATGCTCTTAGTTAGTGGCGAGGGGTTGCTGCATGCATTTATTTCTAGTTATAGTAGCTTACAGCTGCACAGACACTTCACCCTAACTTGATGCGTACAACATGTGTCAGAACAGAAAATGCTCAAAAATTTGTTTAGTTGAAAAAAATCAATTAAAAACATTGTTTTTATGCAGTTTTACTTTACAGATCCACACTTACACTCCACTAGCTAAGTTCATCTTAAAAAAATCATCAATAAACATTTACACATTTGTGCACACTTTAATGCGATCAAAAATACAATGCAGGAAGTTTCTGCTGTAAAAACATACAAGTGTTTAACACAGTCTGCTTACAATACTCAAAATATAAACATAACTCAAAAACATTATTTCACTGAAAATTATCTGTTTCAACCACAACCTGCCTCTCAGCAGCTATAAAAATTTCATTTAGCTACACGATCGTTATCATTCTCATTGGACACTAACTGACTTTTTGACCAAAACACTGTGTACACTTTCAGTACTCTTAAATAAAAAATATATTTTAATATTATATAGTTTATGGACGTCATTCATGTAGTCATCACTTCTGCAAATGTTAATCAGAATTTACCAAAAAAGAATGAATGTTTTACCACAGTAGCAAATTTAAAATCAACCCATTGCATCAGTGTATTCTTGCTTATTTTTGTTAAATACCAAAATGGTTAATTTGGAGTTAAGCCAGTTTTACTTTTGCTTTTAAGAACTTGTCTCCGTAATCTCCGACCACTCAATTTTGGTTCAAAAACAGACAAGTCCTTACACTTTGTGTGTGGATTAAGGTACCCTTTCTCTTCATCAAAACAAAAACTGCTTTATTTGAAGTTCCAAAAATTTTGATTTCTTGACAATTCTCTGCGCATATATATCAAATTGCAAAATCGACATCGCCACAACACACAAAATGAGTCATGTTTGTCACGTTCTCACATTATCAAAGATGTTTCAATGTGCGACATATATAGGTTTGTTCACACTAACATCGATCTGAGATCGATCTTACGCTGTAGTGTGAACAGGCCCATACTCCGCAATAATACAATAGCAATTTAATACACTAGCTTGACATTTATGATTTCAAATTTTGGACATCTTACTTAAATTTTGAGATACTCGCTACTATAAATAGGCGGCTAATAGGCCGGGCGAAAAATTAGTATTGCCAAACATAAAATTTCTCAATATTTTCTCAAATATTTACGTTTCGCGATTTGCACACGCTTAACAACCATGAAAAACAGCACCAGCTTCCGTAAAAACATCCATATATGGCAAATTTCACAGGAGCAAAATATAACAAATTTGAAATGTAAGGTTTTCACATACCTGTGCACCTTCATCTCAGCAATTTACATTTTCAATTGTCCGCCACAAAACGTAACACAATCGCAAATTAAATCGTTTGCAACAACGAGTATTGTAAAATGTGTTGAAGTGACAAGTTTCACTGTCTTAAGAACTTTTCCAGTTTAGTACTGCAATCCACACAAAGAGCAGTACATAAATATGTTCTAAAGCAGACAATCGTAACAGTGTGAAGTCGACGCGTTTTGTCAAACGTAGTAAATTGTGAATGTAACTTTATTACATTGATATTCATTCTTTGATAAACAAGATGCTCCTCACCTCGTTTACATGCCAATAACGTTTTGACTGCCCAGGGGAAGTCCTTGAGAACTTTTCGCTTATTATATTTTGTAGTCAATAGTGTTGCCTATATAGTTCCAGTCATAATAGAAAGTGTGGTTTATACTACGCATGATTTCACGAAAAAAACACCTTAAAGTAAAAGAAAATGTACTGTCGAAGACTGCACAAATGATATATCAAAGCAATTGACAAAATCTTACACATCTCTGCAAAAGCTCGCTATCCTTTGCTTTGGTGCTGTACAAAATTCATATTATTTTTGCCAACAGTGTATCCACTAAAAAACGCTACCCTTTGAAATCAAGCGCCAGTGCCGTACGTTTGAATTTGAATGTTTTAACTCCTTGATGAACCCAAGAGTGCGTCTAACATTATCGTAGAGAATTTTCATACAGTTTTCTTCTCAAGAAGGCTACCCTTTGAAGTCAAGTGCCAGTGCCACGTGCGCAGAACATTACTGCAGTAGAAAATTTTCGTACATGCATTGCAAATTAATTAGAATTCCACTAAAATATCTCAGAATAGGCTAGACTTCAAAAGGTAGCCTTTCTTAGAACACACTCAGTATACAAATCACAGTTTGATTAAAGGTAGCCATGGATCAGAGGCCATGGCTATTGTCTACAAAAAAGAATAAGCGAAAAGCTCTCAGGGATTTCCCTTGAGGTGTCAGGACGTACATGGCATGTAAATGAGGCGAGAAAGTGTTGTTTATCAAAGAATTCAATGTCAATGTAAAGTTACATCTATATAATATTAATATAGTCTATAATATTAATTCAACATGGTCGCTGGTCTATACTCTGCGTTCCTTGGTATTTTATACTTTTCTCAATGTTATTCCAACTCAAAAAGATGATATAATCAACTATAAAGTTCTTCTGGTCGAGGATATTCATGGATTGATCAACGATGGGCAGTATTTTAACGATAATTTTGATTTGCAAGTTCATCTGGGCAATTGTCCAGTCAAACTAATATTGAAGTGCATGTTCTTGCTTCGAATTTCGAAGTCGACTAAAGATGGTACGGTTTGTTTGCCCTCTCCGTTGAGAGTTACGGTAAATGAATTAAAAATATATACGGATTTTTTGTCTAACCCTGGAAGTGTTCTCGGCAAATACGAAGAAATTGACAAAGCGAACGATATCTTGTGTTCGACAAGCTTGATTGATCACAAAAAAATTATATATGCAAGAAATGATTTACTGGTGAACAATGGTTTAGATTCAATTTACAATGGCTTATTGCCATCCATTTTTTGCCAGTTGCACTGTTACTACCAGGATTGTTATATTTATGGGGCGTTCGCATTATATATCTCGATGCAAGATCAAAAGTACTAAACGGCCATGTGCGTATTATTGCAATTCATTGGCTTCATTCCGATTCATAAAATACTATCTGTGCTAATAGTCGTTTTTTGCTCCTCAAGATCGGCACACAGCTCGACGTTAAGGTTATGTATCACTTGACAACTGCGCTGCTGATGGATTTTAAGGCCACGCGCGCCTTTGTAGATCTTGCCACAACAACATTTATCCACCGTTCGACTTAGTAGTTGTAGGGAATCACGAACAAGTTAAATAAACAATAATACAAGTACAAAACTAGAAATAAAACTAGGACATGTACAAGCATGCATAGACATGTCTCCGCTCGATGTAATAATAATGAAAATAATTTAAAATCAGGCATTTTATCACAATATTTTGAATAATATGAAATGTATTGTTGTATATACTATACTATTATACAGCTCGCGTCTGTGCCGCCTGTGTCCAGTTACTATTCAATCAAACTAAGACTCGTAAAATTGCCGTGTTGCTATAACAACACCTATAAAAATACTTCATGCAACTCCGAAAATATAGTTGCATGCTTGGTTAGTGGCGAGGGGTTCCTGCGTGCATGTATTTCTTAGTTAAACTTAGTTTACTGAAGGACAACCACTTATGAACATTCTTTAGGTCCTCTCTTCTGCCTCATCCAGTGATTCACCTACAGCCGTCAAATTTGTATCATCAGCGAACATTCTAGGGGTTGTAGCTACTTTCGAGAAAAATTGGTAAATGACGAGCAGAAGCCATTTAAACAAGTAATGAGTAAACGAGTAGAAGCCATTTCTAAAGTATATATTCCGTACTACTTCGAATTCTAAATTTGAATAAGCGAGCGCTCCTAAATATTTTAAACCCCAAATTCATCGATTAAACTTCGCTTCTCGTCCACGTACTGATAATCAAATCACAGAACAGAATTTTCATTATAACATTTCAAAGTATTGCAAGTTTCACGAGAAGCAATAAAAAGCTAGAGCGTTTTTAGTGGTTCTACTCCGTATTCCACCATGTTAATTTCCTCTAGTCTAGTTGCTTTCACCTGACATTCTGGTACACCTTGTACCCCTGAGTGAACTGTTGAAAGTTTGAATAATATCCAAAGGTCTCCAGTTCGATCCTCAAACGAGGAAGCCAATTTTTGCTTTGATACATAGTATAACATTAGCGAGTTGAATTAAAAAAATAGCAGTGACTTTAAATATTGGTGATAACCGTCATCTTAAATCTAGTTCAAACCTCAATGAATGCATCCGTTCCTGGAAAACTAAATTCACAACGATACTGGAAACTGCACGAATGCAGCTGAATAGTTTATACAAGCCCAGAAACCCAGAATTTACTTTTTTGGGTCGGCGTTCCAGACGCGTGTATATAATATAGCTTTTTCACAACGTAAAATTCAGAAAATTGTCCAGGTCTAAGGAGTCAACGTAGAACTACTGTCGATGAATCCGGGTTCGAATGAGTTACCTCACCGCTGGTACCGCATATCGTAACATTTCTAAACTCTAAATTACATACATACACGAGCATATCAAGACCCCTCTTAGATAACATGCCTTAGACTAATTTATTTCCGCTAAGTGTCATTCACAATAAAGTGTGGTAATAATACATCAGGATCACAACGACAATGTTAAATTACAACTCGCTGTTACAGTTGCTCATTATTTAAAACATGCCCCAAATGTTTCTACACTATTTACATCTTTAGCTATGTATCCTTCATTGTTTCTTTCTAATCGAAATTGAACGCGGGTACGAACAGTTGGAATTACGCCTGGCATTAGTTGGTCGCGATGAAAAAAGACACGATCTTCGATACCATCAGCAACAATAAACCCAAAACCGCGATCTTCAAAAAACCTACGGATGTATCCTGTCGTCTCAAATCTTGGGTACAAATAATCTAAACGCCGGGGTGGGTTATTCGAAGCACGTAATTGTTCACATTCTGCGATATTGATTTTTCTGTTCCACGCTTCGAATTGCCTTGAAAAACAGAGAAATAAAAACAAATAACTAAATATAGAAAAAATAAAATAAAACCAAACATATTTGAAGCATTCAAAATTGCACAAATCATTGTTTAGTTATAATTAACAATTAGATTACGGGCTCGAAATTTTTATGAGGTGATAGTTGATGAGGGCGAAGCTCGAATCAACTATTATCTCATAGAAATTGAGAGCGAGTAATCTAAGTGTTTTAGTAGAATCAAAGATTAAACATGAAATTTTCAACAAAAAATTGATTTTTAACAGTTTTTTAAAAAGAAAATCTCCAGAATGATGATTGTTTCGCTACTCGCTATCTAATGATGAATAGATAGCGAGTAGAGTAGTCAATCAAATTACAGCATTTGCAATAGTATACTGGTATGATTCTACTAATTATTGTTAGTAAGCAGTTCATTTGTGATACGTTTGGCTGTGTCAAGCAGTATGGATGTGAAAAGAGGAACCACGTCAAAGGATATCATGATTTCGTCGGGTTCAAGTTTGAGATCTTTAATATCAGTGAGGAACTAATTAGTGCTGTTAATAGTGTGAAGTGACGTTTTAACTAAAGGATGGAGAATCATAGCAAGATATTTAGATAATTCATATGTTGGTGATCCTGGTAAGGAGACGATTGGTCTTAGGGGAATATTTTGTTTGTGTACTTTAGGCAAACAACAAAATTTAGCAGTGGATGCATCATGTGGTCGGATTCTGTGGTAGATAGTTCCACTTAGTTTTTCTTTATTAACAGTCGTCTTGCTGGGGTCAGTGTCAAGTAATTGGTATAACTCGTCGCAATCCAGAACCAACTATAGATAGACGACATTCTTGGACTATTCAATCTATGCCTTTCTACTGAATTCTCCTTCAAAAACTCTTTTTACCGACGAATCCTAGGTTCACCTGTGGGGTCGCAAATTTCGATTTCGTAGACGGTCGGACACCTCCAAGATGGCCGAGCACCTCATTGATCTCATTTCCAAGCCTATGTGTCTGATAAAACTAATTAGATTTTTCTTTTTAAAATTTTGAATAATCCAATCCCTGACCCAAACCCTAAACTTAACCCTTACAAAAATCGTATAAAAGTAAAAAAAACATAAGAAAAAAAGTTTGACGAACTTTAAAAACAAAAAAACTTCGGATGGGATTCGAGCCCCTGCGTAATCTATTTGAAATCGCACGCCAACACGACTGAGCTAACAACCAACTTGCTGGAAACCGTCGAAACAATCTTTTTTTATAATACAACTTCGTCTAAATGAGCCAGAGCAGTCTGGGATCGAGATAATGAGGTGCTCGACCATCTGGGAGGTGTCCGACCGTCTACGGAATCGAAATAAGCTGTGGAGTCTCCCGTTTCTAGCATCCTCACTGAAGTAGTCATTGAGGATCTAGAAAAGAGTTCAGTTACTAACAACAAAGATATCAGAACATGAAACAGATATACGTAGACGATATTCTTGCTGCAGTTAAGAAAGACAAGACTGACGGTTATGACGCGCCAAAGCGGACAATATTACTTTTATTTGCGAATATATAGTACTTCATGTAGAAAATCAAACGTTTATTGCAAAATATAGTACTTCTTTTGCAAATATATGGATTCATAGTTAGATAAATAAACCGATTTCAAGATGTAAACCAATAACGAAATATAAATCAGTTAATTTAGCGATATACAAGCCGATTTCGATATATAAAACAACATTGATATACAAACTAATTTTGATATATATAAAACAACATTGACATACAAACTGACGTCAGAACATAAAGCAATATTGATATATAAGCAATATCATTTACGTTACGCAATTCAATACGCGACGGGTATGCTGACGCCGCGGCCATAAATTTAGACGTTCGAACATTATCAAAGCGCGTGCGGCGCTAGTCAAAACAAAACTGGAAAAAGGACAGAATTAAACATTTTGCGCTTGTATTGACAATTCTCTCGTTGTGCTCCAAGTCCAAGGTGAAGCCATCAAGTCAACTTTCAGAGCAAACTACACTTAACCAGGGAACTGTTATTAACTCCGATTTTAAACAGAGAAAATTCAACCTTCCATCCAACTATCGCTATGGGTTAAACTTCCGAATAAATCGGAAATTATTTCATGTCTTCTTACTTATTCTAAGTAAGAACAACTAACAACTAACCAATCTTTCTTGGACAGATGCATTTAACACATTTCTAAACCACGCATGTGAGCAGTATCAAAACATTGTAATTTCTGGCGACTTTAATTTTCCCAAAATTCAATGGGGCGAGTTGGACAAAACGAATAGTGTTAACGAGCTTCTGTTTGTGAAACTGCTAAATGATCACTTCCTATGCCAACCAAATAACACTCCTATACACGCGGTAACAATGTATTTGACCTGGTGATTACAAGTGTCCCAAATCACGTTCGTATGACAGAAATTTTATCTCTAGAATAATCATCTATCTTCACTGACCATGATACAATTTCGTACGATTTTACTGCTTTTATTAAAGCTCCGCGGAAATCTCACTGTTAGAACTATTTACGACTACGCGAAAGGAGACGCGCATCACTACGAGCAACAGATCTTTCTTCATTAATATCAGATTCTAATAACATCGACAATGATTGGCAACGATGGAAGAGCACTTTTCTTAAGGTAGTTTATGCCTTTCTACCCAAGAAAAAATCAAAGGTTGAAATCCGCTACCGTAGATTAACAGCGACATCCCTCATAAGATCAAAAGAAGGACTCTATTCGGCGAAAACTTAAAGCTAACCCTACTAGATACTTGAAAGAGAAATACAGGCGTCTCCGTTCTGAAATCAAGAAACTATTGCATGAAAGCCGTGCGATTTACTTTGGCTCAATCGACAGTAGTTTTAAAGTTAACCTAAAGCGATTTTTGTCCGTAGTAAAGCAAGCATCTAAATCTGGTTATATTCCTGACCGTGTTTCCATGCCTCCGTCACCCACTACTATACCCTCGAATGGTAAACGCAGTTTCCTCAATCAAGCACACATCGACCAGTCACGTCAAACCTCCCTTCCAGACCAACTGCAACAAACCCTGTCTACTGAAATAGCTGACTTCTTTAATACCTACTTCGCCTCCGTATTTACATCTGAATACCTTCCTGACGAACATTTAAACGCGACAGTTGATCCAGATTTAACTGAACTCGCCTTAACAGAGCTAGAGGTCAAAACTTCACAAAATTCCCTGGATACTAACAAAGCTACTGGATCGGACAAATCCCAGCCAGACTTCTAAAAGAAACCGCCACAATAATCGCTCCCTCCATCCGCAATGTATTTAATAAATCATTTCAACAAGGAACAGTGCCACTATGACTGGAAACTGGCGAATGTTGTCTCCGTTTAGAACAAAGGTGACAAAGAATACACAGAAAATTACAGGCCAATTATTTCAAAAGTTTTAGAACGGTGTATTTTCATGAACATTTGACACCACTTTTCTCAGACAATTCACGATTGCCAGCACGGATTCCTTCAAAAAAAATCTTGTGTGACTAATTTGTTAAAAGTGTTAGATTACGTTGGCCCGTGCCTGGACAAGGGAGGACAGATAGATATGTTGTATCTTGACATGTCAAAGACGAATTAACCATAAGCGTTTGATGAGGAAGTTAGCGAATTCGGGTGTTGGTGGTAACCTACTTAAATGGGTTCAATCGTACTTGACTGATCGTCGTCAACGTGTAACTGTACTTGGCGCAACATCGAAGCCACTACCAGTCTGTGAGCGTTCCACAGAGGTCAATACTCGGTCTTGCATTGTTTCTTCTTTACGTGAATGACGTACTCGAAGCACGAAGCATTGCAGTCGTGCTGCAATGTTTGCTGATGACACCAAGTTATTCTCCTCAATTAAATCACAAGGCGATGTTATTGCTCTTAAAACTGACATTTGAAACTTAGAACATTGGTTAGACTTGGACCAATTCCGTCTCTCTATTATTGCAGTTTCAATTCCTCGATTCTCTTCCCACTTTAGAGAGACGGACTTGATCCAAGTGTAAACATTGGTCAACGGTATCTGGATGCATTCAACTAAACCAAGTGCAAGCGTCAAATGCCCACGCGTAAAAAGTGCCAGTTGCTTCCTCGTACAGGTTGGACGACACTATCGTATCCAGCACTGACAGCGAACGAGACCTGGGCGTGTGGGTGTCATCTGATTTAAGGTGGAAAAAGCAAGTAAACGAGCAGACAGCGAAAGCCAATAAGATTCTGGGATATGTGCGAAGGAACACTTCGTTCATCAAGAATACTGCAGCTAGACGAGCGTTATACCTGGCATTAATTAGGTCGCATTTTGCCTACGCAACACAGGTTTGGTTACCGAAGTCGGTGGAACTAATTAGAAAACTCGAAAGAATACAAAGACGTGCTACTAAATACATCTTAAATCTACCGTTTAGTACAGCCGTTGATTTTAAAACGAAGTTACAGTCTTTAAATCGTCTTCATGTCAGTTATTGACACGAATACTTGGACCTTATCCTGTTTTTCAAAATTACACATGGTTTAGTAACCCCAAACCCCAACGTTTCGCCAGCTATCCTCGTTACTCGTAAAACAACCCGATCAAACTCATCAAACTCACTGAGATATGTCATCCCTAAATGCAGATCTACAACCTAACAAAAAACTTTCCTCGTAAGAGCGTGTCGAGTTTGGAATTATCTTGCAAATGAACTATACATCACTATGGATACTAGCCTTACTGTATTTAAATCGGATTTGCTCAAGCATTACTTTACATCGCTGAACGTTAATTATGATCCTGAAAACTCCCAAACCTTTAAAGTGCATGTCTTAAATGTATTCGTGTTCGTAGTCTGCTACATCCAATATTGTGTTGCTGTTGAACTGTGTAATGATAGTTATTAACTAGTTAAATGTAGTTTTGTGTCAAGCCCGCAGTAATTGGCTAATCGCTGTTGCGGTCACCCAGCCGTGTTCATCTTCTGTAATTCAATATGTATATTTCGTCCTGTTATGTAAGTAACGTAATGTTTCATTGGCAAAGTTTATAAATAAATAAAAAGAACAAACGAAACGAACTGTTTTAGAAATGCTGCCATCGAAACAAATTCAGCGCGTGCAATTTCAAGCGCACGCGGAAGACAGCGTCAGCAAGCAAAACGCGTATCAAATGAACCGTTGTGAGCCTAGGTAGCCCAAGATTGTTCAGTGTTTTGATAAATTCAAACATCCATTCAGTTTTACATTGAGGTCTGTGGCGTAGTGGTAGTTGCGTAATTGTATATATGTATTAAGGTTGGCAACTAAATACATATTATTTCAATTTTACGATCTATCACCTCAAGAATATCGTCAAAAACATTGAAAATATACCAGATAACACAAAACAAACTACATAACTATAAAATTTGATATTTTTACTTGCTTCCTGGTAAGTTTTTTGGTTGCAAACGACTCGAAAAATAATGAAAATTTAGCAAAGTATTGCGTGTTGTTACATTTTTTTTGCCGTAACGATGCTGGATGGTGTTTACCTGATACTGGTTTTCGCTTCAAATGACGAAGCAGTGAATTCATTGGCTGCTGAAATTACTGAATTTGAGTTTATTATCTGCTGAAATTTCAGTAATTTTAGCAGCCAATGAATTCACTGCTTCGTCATTTGAAGCGAAAACCAGTATCAGGTAAACACCATCCAGCATCGTTACGGCAAAAAAAATATAACAACACGCAATACTTTGCTAAATTTTCATTATTTTTCGAGTCGTTTGCAACCAAAAAACTTACCAGGAAGCAAGTAAAAATATCAAATTTTATAGTTACGTAGTTTGTTTTGTGTTATCTGGTATATTTTCAATGTTTTTTGACGATATTCTTGAGGTGATAGATCGTGAAATTGTACTAATTTGTATTTACTTGCCAACCTTAATACATATATATATATACATAGGCAGCCCAGGAACGCGGTGTTTTGTTTGTTTATCGATGTGACGTATGCATAATTATAATTACCCTAAGGTAGGCAACTTCACACAAACTAACAATACATAGACCTGTAAACAGTGGCGAAGCCAGCTTGATGGGAGTGGTCATGCTGCGAGTCCGATGTACATGGGGGGGTCCGGGGGAACTCCCTCGGAAAATTTTGAAATCTAAACTCCCAGAATCGCCATTTGCGGCAATCTGAGCATGAAATTTGAGGGAATATCTTGACTTAATGAAGGGCAAAAATGTGGATATTTAAGCATATTTCGGACAACAAGATTGACAGAAAAATAAGAAAACCCCATTCACAGGCACCGGCAGATATTCATGATATAGTAATTCATCTATCGCCGTGTATTCCAAAATAATTCGTGGTTTTAGCGCCTGATCAAATTTCATGTCAATATTTATATCAATTTCACTGCAAAAATATATCTCAATCAAATTTTCTACCATTTTGCTACCATTGACAAATTATATATTGTTGTAATCGCTAGGGTATGATGAGCATAAATATAGTTGAATGAAATTCATAGTCCGTCTAGTTAAAAAGTTACAAGCGAACTTACATGATGTTTTTGTAGCGTCTCATCAAATTTCATGTCTAATATGTATCTCAATTTAACTGCTTTAAAATTTCCCGATCAAATTTTGCAGCCACATTGACGTATTATATATTGTTGTAATTGCTGGGATATGATGAGCATAAATATAGTTGAATGAAACTCGTAGCACGTCTAGTTAAAAAATTACGAGCGAATTTATATAGGTTTTTTTTGGTGGTCATGCACCAGAAGAGAAGCATGACAAGAAAGAATAATTTGGTGAAATACGCATGCGCTGAAGACGGCTTAAGGCGATTTAGCCAATAGGATGGCAATATTCCTAATTGGAAGTCATGCCGGCCTGAATAGAGCATGACATGCGGGCATATTTACCCAGTTGTCATGCTCAATAGCCTGCATTAAGGCAAAATTACGGAACAGTTCGAAATGGTTAAATATAATGTGAATTCGCTTAATTTTAAGGGTTTTTAAAATAATATTAAGTATTTTAAGCAGCAATTTAATATTTTGAAAAAATGTATTTTTAGACAAAATTTTACTCGAAAAACGTCTGTATATTTGTTAAATTTTTGCATGGGACGATGCGGGATTCGCTCTTGCCGCATTAATTATAATTATGCAACGTCACATCGATAAAAACAAAACAAAGCACCGCGTTCCTGAGCTGTTTATAATATATATATATATATATATATATATATATATATATATATATATATATATATATATATATATATATATATATATATATATATATATATATATATATAAAACTTTTTCAATTTTGATTGAACATCATATAATTTCAAAAGTGCTCAATACATTATGATAGAGCAAAATTTATTAACAAACAATAAGCAACGGTCAACAATTCTTTAGTTGTCTGATGATTGCCTGTAATGGCATGAAACTCTGAGTAACAACTAATTGAAACTTTATTTTTGTAAATTGTTAATATATATATATATATATATATATATATATATATATATATATATATATATATATATATATATATATATATATATATATATATATATATATATATATATGTATAATTATGCAACTACCGCTACGCCACAGACCTCAATGTAAAACTGAATGGATGTTTGAATTTATCAAAACACTGAACAATTTTGGGCTACCTAGGTTGTGACCAAAGATTAAGGAGTATAAAGATGGCTCACTCGGAGAATTTTCTGTCCCTCGTGTACTTCGTGTGATCTGCCCTATACTGCACATGCGCCAACCTCTGGTAAGTGCACATCGAAATTTTTATATTGAATTAGATAGGAAAACACAAAAATTCCGTAGAAAAACGGCGATTTTAAAAAATACATGTGGTCGATTTGTTTGTTGCGCTCATTTTTTTGAAAACGTGCAGAAATCGATATCTTAAACAACTAATGGCTTTAAAAATATGAATTGTACTGCCACAAAACCGAAAAACAAGGTGCGAGGGGTGAAGTTTTTGTAATTGTAAACAGAATGCTTCGAATAGACTAACTTACAAAACACTAAAAACATCAGAATCTGCTTGAAATTAGTGCTGTTTTTGTGCAATACCGTAGATTCTCCAAACTAAAAAGGTGAATGGCTGTCGTTTAAGCATTTTAGCACGAAAACGAAACAGACAAGACTTAATTATATAATTTCATATTCAACAAAAAAGCTTTCTTTTACTTGACTTAAAAAACCAATGTACTGATTTTAATTCTACGTTTACGGTACAAAAGACCTCTTAAAACAATTTTATTGGGCTGTTTTTCGTTTTTGCCCTTGCCCTGACTGGTAAATTCGTTGTTGTTGCCAGTTCTGACCCACTTGTTCCACTAATATTTCCTGACAATGCTATTACTTTTTCAAACTTCAAATGAAAGCAAAGTGTTTTATATATAAAAAAACAACAAACGTATAACTCATTCCAATAAGTTTGTGTAAATTCAGGAAGTCGTCATACAGAAAGCCTTTATTGAATTTTTTACATCCTTCCCAATTGTTGCATGGTCATCATTAAATGATATGGTAGGTGTGTAAATTTTAATGTGTAGCATATGTAGCTTGTTGGAAATATTTATTTTCTGTCAGAACCTAGCTTGTAGAATTTAGCTTGTAGACTGTCTTAAATGGCATTTATGAATACCAGCATGCAGGTGAACAACATTCAAAAGCAACCCATCTACATGGCAGCTGAAGAAATTACAAGAATATTGACCCTGAATAATTACATAAAATCAAAGTGTATAGCTGTATGACATAACCTTAATGAACATCTCTGTATCAGTTCACAAATTTCTATGATCAAGGACAATGTCATCAAGCCTTGCAGTTTCTCCAGGTCTGTAGCATCTTGTTGCATTGCAACAATGCAACAACTAGTGATGCAACTAAACAAACTGCAACCTGGGCTGTTTGTAGATTATTTACTATATTCTAGTAAACAATTGATTTATGATTATATGTGTATGTATCTATCTTACTGGTAAATAAATGGCAATTTTAAAATTACTGGTTTGACTGTTGGTTCTGAAAAATTATACAGATCATGATAATTTAAAGCCTAATCTACAAAGTTATTTGCTGCAGAGTACCCCATCTTTTATTGTTCGTTTACTTGAGTAATACAATTATAACTTAAAAGTACCAGAAGTATAGCTGTATGGCATTTCTCTCATACTGAATATGTATATTTACATAAGTACAGTAGTACAATAATATTAAACATAACTAGAGTATATGCTAGATTTTCTTTTGTCCATCACTTTGTTACTTGGCAATACAACCTTAAGTTCAAAGCTAACAAAAGATAAAAAAAACTCCTATGATGATACAAGAGAATTTGTGTAGCATAAGAATTATAATTATAAAACTAAGATTGCACTACTGGCAAGCCAGCTTTGGCCATATAAACATGAGGCCCTAATTTAATTATTTAAGCACAGTACAATACAGTTGCAGACATAGTATATGGCAAATGGGGGCTTCTCCATGTGATATTGCAACCACCATGAGTGTACCATTTTTATGCAAGAATACTTTGTAAACATGGGAAGTCATAGATTAAGTGGTCACCTTGGTCCTTGCTCTAGGCAATTTTTCCTGTTTTATGCATGCAGTGGTAATGTTTATCTCAAAATTTAGTGATCCTGACAAAATGAGTTTTGAAATAAACTATGTTTAAAATTAACCTATCGGAAAAACTAGAGTTTAGAATTGGAATAGTATGGAGAATTGGCAAAAGTCATAACAAGTCCAAAGAATTATAACAAGCAGTCGCGTTTTTTTGAAAATCTACAAACCAACACGCAATAAAACCAAATATTTTGAACAACTTACCTATAATATGAAATATTTTAGTCCAATGATGAGGATTGGATCCGCCAGTTTTTTTAAAAAATCGATTTTTCGTTCTTCGAACGCATATTCCTTATCTATTTATCAGGTAATTCGGCGCTAGGCACTTACCAGAGCAATTCGCGTAGCGCGTGGAAATGACGTAGCACTTCGAGAAGCGGGGGACACAAAATAACCTGAAATATCCGCGAGTGGGCCATCTTTATGCTCCTTAATCTTTGGTTGTGACAGTAGCTTAATCGTTTAAAAATCGCGTAAGCGTGAAACTCTGGCTAGCGATTTAATTATAAATATTATTAAGAAATGAAATAAATAAATATAGAGGCGTATCGTAAGATAGTGTTTACAACGATTTTGTCGATTACTCAAGTTACTTTCTGTTCTGGGGTAGCACCTTCTGCTGAATTGTCTTGAACCTTACAAGCAATTGAGTCATTTTATGCACGTAATATCAGCACAGACATTGAAATTTAGAACACATTTCCCAGACTTAATCCTTGATCACAGAAATATGATGCAATCTATCAAAATTTGTCGTTCTAAAACTTTTCTGGAGGAAAGTTTTGATAAAGAACCTTTTTTCTCTTTTCACTATCTACTGGCTAAAAATATTATGTTTTGGATATAAACATTTTAGTAGAATATGACTCAGAATATGAGTTTGATCTATCTGTAAAAATTTAAGTGGAACACAGCAGGAAATGACGGAAACACGCCGTCAAAACTTCACTGCGATTCATCGCTAATGGCGAAAGTTTCGCAGTGGAATTCTTATATATATTATCCTTATAATATATATTATCCTTATATAATCCTTATATATATAAAATATTTTGCATGAGAGTCTTTGCAACCTTCTGCCGTTGGGATGTTGTGGTATTAAAATTCGTATTTTTTAAACGTATTCCGCTAGAAATCGAGTTTAATCGCCGTGTTTAGATCGGCTCACAGAGCTTGAGCCAGCGGCATCACCCATGAGCGGATGCCCATCTTTCGACAACGAAAAAAAATTAACAAAACAGAAAAACTGAGCAAGGCGAATTTATACCCCGCCAGTAATTATGCATTTTTAAAACAGCGCAAAATAAAAAATACTGAAATTTAAAAGGTCGCGGGTTGATATTCATTTTTTCATAAGTATTTAAAGATTAACAACAACATTCCATATTTGCTGGCAGTGCAAAAATCAGTTTTGTTTTGAATTGTTTTAAACCAGCGACTTGAAAATTAAGCATTTTGAATTCCCCCTGCTTACAAATATATATATATATATAAATATATATATATATATATATATATATATATATATATATATATATATATATATATATATATATATATATATACATATATATATATATATCACAAACCCCTCTCATAAGTATATCACAAACCCCTCTCCAAATAAGTTTAATAGCATCATCAATATAAGTATATCACAAACTAAACTTTGTAAATTCAAAATTTTATTATATTCACATCCCAACGTTTCGGGGCATGCCCCTTCTTCAAGGATGAATATCATATATATATATATATATATATATATATATATATATATATATATATATATATATATATATATATATATATATATATATATATATATATATATATATATATATATATATATTTGCATTTGGAAAGTCTAATTTAACATTACCTGAAACCTTGGCCGGCTGATAGTTTCAGCAGATATAAGACAAGAGTTATCCCGAATAACGCGCTATTTAAAATTCTGGTACACGTAATTGTTTTAACGTATTCTTGTAAGCTTTTCTGCTGAAGATGAATCAAATCGATTCGAAATTTATAGTTTAAATTAAATTGTGTACTTATTACTAAGCACACGTTATTCGGGATAACTCTTGTCTTAACATTACCTCTTCAACAGCTTTCTCTGCTTCAAGATCACTGGCTCGATGTCATCATGATTCTACCAAAAAGAACTCGGTTAAACAGAATTAAAGAGTTCTGGTTTTAAACAACATACGATCCTGCCCACTCGAAACGACAATTTTTTATAGAAAATCAAAATTAATTCTTCTTCTAATACAGGTCCATAGCTGCAATGGATTTTCAATATTTTTCCAGTAAAAGAACAGAAAGATAGTTAATATTGGGAAAACAATGCTACTACTGTAGAGGTCCTAGGTTTGATTCTAGGCACTTTTCCAGTTTTCATCATTCATACCTGAGTGCATACTACAAAATTGATAAAGACAGCTTTTTACAACAAATAGGTTTAGACAGAGGACGCGGTTGTCAAGAAGACGTGAGATGGCGCCATATAACGCTATAGAGTTACTAATTTGCAATATTTCGAACAGCGCGCAGTATAACTTTATCACCACGTCTTCCTATAAACGGTCGATGACTCCAAAACAATTGTTGTCATCATTGTCTCATTCCCATGCCTAAGTATCGGATAAAACCTAAATCATAAAATTTTTAGTAAAAGTTTGACGCACTTTAAAGTAAATTCAAACCTTCGCCTGTTGTAGTACGAATCACATCCTTGCTAACAACGAGCTGACCAAAAGCTATCCAAACAATTTGTATTCATAATAAAATTCATTTAAATGAGAACAGCGCAGTTTGGGAACGAGTTTCAGGAGGGATCGACCGTTTACAAAAGGGAATACAGCATCACCGCCGCTAATATAAAAACCGTAGATGGGTCGGTAGCATCTTAAATAGTCAAAAGCATGTATTAATAATACTTTTACTTTACTATGTCAAACACATTTGCTAAACGGAGAATTTTGACCGATCCTCTATTCTGTAGGGGCGCAAACTTGCGTACGCCACACAGGGAGTTCCAGGTTCGATTGTGACTTTTGTTCTAATGCTTGCTATATTTTTCGAAGTTGTTATCTACATTCTGTAACGCATTTCTCGTGTTGTTTAAAGTATTTACAGTAACAAGGAATATTTCGTTTTGGATCAATCACCGCATTTGTTTATATTTTGGCTCTAAGCCAATCAGAACGCGCAAATCGCAAAATTTATAAACAAACACAGGCAGTCATGTTCGTCGAGCTTCGTTGCAAGTGGATTTTTAATATTTTATCATTTAATCAAAATATGTTGTTCAAAAAGGGGTTCTGTTTACATTCCTCGCGGCAATTTTTGATTCATTGCGTTGTTGCAAGGATATACGGCTTCATAGCTTGCGCAGCTTAGCTACATAAGGCACTTTAAATTCTACACTTTCTACACTAACGTATATTATTAATATCCTGCTCACAAAAAAGCTGAGAGTTTCTGGAGTTGGTCTTATCACTTGACTTGATCTAAGATATTATTTCCGGGCTAAAAGTATAAAATATGGCGCTCGCTGGATAGTTTCGTGAGAGGAGAATGCAAATAAAACATTGCGCTCGCTGGATTGTTTCGTCTGAGGAGAAAGCAAATACAGTAACTCACCAAACGTTACGATTGTGGACCTTCCAGCCTTCACTTCGGTAATGAGATCAAGGACAGCTCGTGCGTTCTTCGTTTCGTCGTGTTCGTCAGCTGGAAGAAGACTCGCTGTTGCTTTCGTCGTCTGTCGCTTGATTCGTCTTCACCGCCATCAGTCTCTTTGACGTCCAACGTTGGGTCAAAATGGTGCACCGTCTCCAGTAGGAGACGCAATACCGTTGCACCCCTTGTGCACGTAATTTTTACACGTATCAATAGACAAAATTCTACTTAGCCAGAATCCGTTGCTCCCCAAGCGAAACAGGTGCACAATTGGGAAAAACAAACTTCCACAATGTGCCATTTTCGTGTTTCAAAATCATCAAATCGCCATTGTTTTGTTCGCAAGTGCACATGCGCACGCTTTATCAAGAGGTACTGCGACGCAAAAATGGAAAATGTTTGGCTGTAAAAACGACAAAATGAAATGTCAGAATAAACATTAAACTAAATTAATATTACTGCAATATTACTACAATGTTTAAATTGTACACTGGACATTTTACTTGCTCGTATGCATTTTTTTGAAAACACAATGCAAACATTTAATTCTACTCATTGCATCCCAATTCAATGCAAATTTGCGAGGTAAAAAGCCCACCTGTAACAAGAGGACAATGAATAACATAAATAATAAATATATATAAATTCACATGACAAGGAAGAATTTCAAAATAAGCCTTGGCCACACGTATGAAACATTTCGGTACCCGGGGTGTAGTCTGAAATGATTAACAAGGAAGTTGGGGCTCTGCAACAGTGCACCTGATCAAGTACTCAAGATGGCATGCACACCCAGATGGGTCTGGTGCATGGTCCATATTAAAAGGTCAGAAATTCTAGTTGTCAGACTAAGAGCACATTGATTCAAGGAAAATGCGCATTATTTAATGTTAGACAGTTTTAATAATTTTAAAAGTTCAATAGTTAGATGGTATAACATTCAGTATGGGATCTCTGCTTCCTCAATAAAAAATATATCTGCAAAGTGTCAAAGCTGCAAATTACTTAATATAATTCTTAAGGGGTCCCCCCCCCCAAATAACAAGGATATTTATCAAAACAGGGCGTCAGTCCCCCTGATCCCTTTTCCACTACACCTCTGTGTTGCAGAATGTTTTCAGATGGAAAAGACAGAAAACATTTGAGTGTTTGTCTCTTTCATATGGAAACATTGGCTTTTGTAGTAATAAAAAAATTTGATTACTGAAAAGCAAAAATATTTCCTAATTATTACTAAATCGAGAAACATTTAATGAAAGTGGGAGATGTGGTGCAAATGAGGCCACATCAGCTGGAAGACAAGAAGTGGAAGAAAGCAATCGTGAAGAAGAGATTGGATTTCCGATCTTACGTAATTGATGTTAACGGACAAACCTACAGACAGAACCAAGTTGATTTGCGAAAGACCGAAGAGACCCAGATAATACAACAAATGTACGTATTACTAAGAAAGCACTAAGCGATCGTTATGAGAATCCTGAAAGACAGGAGCTAGCAAAGCAAAACCTAAGTGACCATTCGAAAGCCAACTGAACGAGAAGTAATGTAGAAGTGTCTGGAACAGCATATTACCGAACACGACCCGGAAGACAAGTAAACCACCGCAGCGACTATTACAATTACGAAACAATTTAGAATTAGTTTACAAAGAGTAATAAAGTAATTATTATATCAATACATACACATTTTTTAGATTACTTTAAAATTTGGGCATTTTTAAATAGTAATATTGATGTAATGTAACATGAAATATAGTATATAGTAATATATGAGCTTGCAGCACAAAAATAGCATAAAAATGGCAGCCGATCGGCACGTTGTAATCCCATACGATTACTGGTGACTGTAACGATGTTGCGCAGCAAAACAAACTCTTTAATGGTACAAAGCCTTTATCAAACAGTCCTATTTCGCTAAATCCATGCTTGTAGTTTTTACAAAAAAACGACAACACGAAGTATTACGCGACGAACTGTCAGTGGGTTTTACCACTGTAACCATGCTTGACACCCAATCTGTGGGTTCATTTACCGAAGTTAAAATTCCTTCTTCAACCATTCGGTCTAGCTCTTTTTTCAAACGATCTTTTAGAGTGACTGGTACTCTGCGAGAGGATGTATTACTGGTTTCACACTAGGATCAATGTCAATGTGATAGCTTTCGTCCAGACATCCAATACCTTCTAACACATCAGCATATTTTTGGAAAATGTCATTTACAAGAACCTTTTAGTAAATGAAATTTACAAGAACCTGTAAAAACTTCAGCTTCTGGCATGTCTCAGCACTTAGAATTGGTTTAATTTTACCTCAAAATCGACCACTTGAAATTCAAGTAAATGCTTTGAGTTGCCTCGGGTACATGTAAGTTTACATTTGCCTACTGGGTGCATGACTGTTCCATTGTACATGGTTAATGCGGCATTGCTCCTTTGTAAGTAGATGTCCTTAGGGTTTCCCATCGCTTGAACATACTGTTTTAAAGAAAGAATATTACATGTTGCACCACAGTCTAGCTGGAACTTGAT
This sequence comes from Muricea muricata, assembly GCA_963855995.1. Taxonomy (NCBI): domain Eukaryota; kingdom Metazoa; phylum Cnidaria; class Anthozoa; order Malacalcyonacea; family Plexauridae; genus Muricea; species Muricea muricata. The sequence goes on along the minus strand of OY979723.1, from coordinate 6,834,162 downwards.
GTTTACCTTGTCATTTACTTTCATACTTGCAAAGAGCTGCTTTGAGATCTTACTTTTCCTGCTTGTTTTTTGCATTTAGTGCCCCAATATGATGTGTTACAGTGTTAAGAGTATAGTCATCCGAGCTTGCCTTATCTTCTTCGACATAATATACTCTAGGTTTGCGAGCCTTTGATTTACACTTGGCTGCAAAGTGGTTAGGTTATATATATATATATATATATTTATATACATATATCAGGTTTATGTAAATAGGAGGAAATATTATATATATCAGGTTATATATTATATATTCTATTATAGATATATATTATATATTCTATTATATAAATAGGAGGAAATATTATATATATCAGTATTATATTTATCAGGTTATATATATATCATATTATATTAATCAGGTTTCTATAAATAGGAGGAACGTACATATACCATGTTAATAGATTAAAATGATTCAAACATGTAATTGGTTAATTGTCCCGTGGTTTAAAATACTATATAATGTTAATAGGTTAACATAATTCAAACACTAATAATTCTACCACTACAGCCGTTCATCAAGTCTCCAGAATGTTTTTGTATTTCAAAAGCTTCGACGTATTTCCTCACCGCGTCGTTCACAATATTAGCATGTAAAATCTTCCACTTTATTGTAGGTAACCTTGATTTCTTGTGGGATTCCAAATGTTTGTAAACCGTCTGCTTTGCCATTGTTCAGTGTTCTTTGATCCGTGATCCAATTGCTCGCCCCGTTTCCCCAATGTAAACAATTCCACATATTGAACATTCAATTTTGTAAACTAATTCTTCTTAAGGAGCTGATTATATGATCCCGCTTACCCGGGATTACGTGAAGCGTAACATGATTTTGAGGTATTGAAATAAGTCATAGTTTACGTTGTAAAAAATGTTTAATCCTTGATTGCTTGAGATTTTCGTTTTGCCGAAATATGAAGTAAACAAAATGGTCTATATCGCATTAATTTTTGCTAAATCTATCTTTGTATTGAACAATGCTGAAAGCATTCGAATTTTGGTCGTTTCGTTTCATAAAATGACATTTTTCAATACCTCAAGATCATTTTACGCTTCACTTAATCCCGGGTAAGCGGGACCATATAATCAGCCCCTAAGGCAAAGGTTCGTTTTAGAAGATAACTTACACATTTCACATTCGTCCTGGCAGTTCTGTTTACTCTTTGGTGGAGCAAAAACTTTCGAAAGGGGTTGACCGTTGATAAATTGTAATCTTATATTCGGTATTCGTGATCGCTTTACTACACTTATAGCCTGCCGTTTAAATTCTTCGTTGATAAATGGTAGCTTTACATAAGTAAATTGCTGTTGTTCTGATTCCTCCGGTTCATTATCTTGCTTATTATGCCGTTGTCTGTTTTTATGAATCGTTCTTCTAATTATGGATTAATGAATGTTTTAGGATATCCATTGGCGGTGAATAACTCCGTAATTAGATTAAGTGACTTCTTTTGTGTTGTGGAACCAGTTGAACATTTAGCCCTCTTTACTTCCCCAGTTACTATAACTCGTTTAGAGGATATTGACCCGTGGCTGTCCCATGGTGTAATGCAACGACTGTGAATTGGTTTTATGTAGAGGGTTGTAGTGAATATTCGAGTATCGGGGTTTCCAGTTAACAAGGGTATCCAAAAAAGGTAATTGGTTGTTATTTGGCAATTCAAGTGTGAATTTAATTGCGCTGTTTAGGTTATTGGCTAGTGTGAAAAGCTTTTGTCCTGAAAGGTCTATACATAACAGGAAGGCAAAATAATCGTCGATAAATCGCTTGAGAGTAACAAGTCCATAAGACTTAACTAAAATTTGACTGTCGAGTTCGTTCATATATATAGTCGCTAAAATGGGGGCTAAGTTGCTCCCCATGGCCAAACCTGATTGTTGTTTGTAGCCTTTGCCGTCAATTAAAACCCGGTCGCTAGTCAGACAAAGACGAACCAGTTCTTCGAAGTCTCCGTCGCTAAGGGCATACAATTGGCAATCAGCTTTATATTGGCGGAAGAAGCGTCGTGCAACTGTGAAAATGCTGGGAGTATGATCGTCTATATCAGTCAAAGCTATAGACCCATATAAGTTACATACGCGTCTAAGCTGCAGAAACCATGTACTGAATTGCTGTCCGTATTGGAGATGAAATTGATAAATTCATCAGTATTTTTTAAATGAGCTGGAATATGTTTTGAAAGTTCTTGTAGTGATTTGGCTAGGTACTTGGAGAGAGAAGTTGCGGGTGTATCTGTAGCTGCGTGTATAGGTCTGCCTTTAAGTTCGGATCCCTCTTTATGATCTTTGGGTAAACAGTAGGCCGAGCAGGGTAGTGGTTCACTGCAGATGGTAGCTTTAAGATCCTTATATAACTTGGGGTTCTAATCTCGGTATTTGTTAGTAACCTTGTTCAAACGAGTATTAAAGTTTATTTGTTCCGTCCTCGGTAAATTTAATTCTTTATAATTTCCTGTCTCAATTGTTGACCTATGTAGCATATCATGATATAATGTTGAATCCAAAGCAAGTAATCGTTTAATCTTATCCGTGGGGGTGATAACTATGTTTTTTGGTGGTAAACCATAGGTTAGTGATATATTTTTAAGAATCTTTTTGCCATGCTTATTACCTTCTTCGATCACGCGAGCCATCCACCCTTTGAATTCATTTATGGCGTTGTCAGGAATATTTTCGCGCTTGAGTTGGTCTGTAGCATGTTGAAGACTGGCTTTAGCTAGTAACCTAAGTCTGGGGAGATGTTTAGGTTCGGCGTTTACGAAGGAGGGGCCCTTTTCCAGAATATTTTTAAGACGATGGTCTCAGCGCTTGAAACGATATGTTTTTGAATCCTTGTGGCTTGTTGGAAGTTGATGTTGACGAAGTGTGGTAACATTGTCGGTTCAGTAGTTGCTGGAGTTTACGTTGTTTGGTCTCATTTAGGGAGTTTTGGAAGCGTACAATTTCTTGATCTTCGTGTTGAATCAGCGGGAATACCCATCGGCGAGTCTTGTATAAGCGATGATATTGAGTATTGATTGCAAGTTGCAACCACTGTCGGCCATGTTGTTGTGTTAGTTTCTTGGCTGCTGGACAGTCGGTGGTGTTTGCAAGTTTGTTTTTAGCTCGTAGACCATTAGGTATAACATTTAATGACTTGCACGTACGTAAGAAGGAAATATTACTGAGATGACGAATAATTTTCAGGATTGGTCAGGATCCATTATCTCAGGTTGTGGATCATAACTCCGGAAGAATGTTTTCAATTTTTCAAGGTCGCCCTTCATGTCAATGTTACTGGCCAATTTGTCAACAACATCGTCATATTCATTTTTGGACACAAAAATAACCTCATCAGTCTGGCATTCAACACCTGCAGTTATTGATGATACTTCATTGATAGCCTCACAGTCTTGGCTTGGACAGCTTGACTCGGTGTTTTGGCTGCTGGTTGGCTGCGTGATGGTGGTGCTTGCAGGGACAGAATCCTGTCTGATTCGCTTGACAAATACTTTAATAGAACTTCAAGCTATATTTGAAAATTTTAATTTTGCAGTCTTACACCCCCGCCTCGTTCCCCTTAAAATGCCATTAATTCAGTAACATGAGTTATAACTAAAAATTCTAATTGCCCTGTCAGGAAACAGAATTTTTTATTTTTTTACAGTGACTAAGTTATTGTACTTGACTTAACTATTTAAATGAGTAAACTTGTGCACATTTATCTGCAACTGAAGCAATCATTATAAGTTAGTTATCATTTCATGTCATCATTTCACACCATTCTTACATTTGTTATGATACTTGTATTTCTAGGTAGATATAACACGTACATATTTCAACCTATTAAATTATTACTAACCTTCTTTTCAATTGTATCATGATCAGGAAATAGTTTTGACAAATGTCGAGTAAATTTCCTCTTTTTTGGGATTGCTGAACACAACTTTTGCAAATGTGGGTAACTTTTTTAAATGTGGGTAATTTTTTTCATGAGCTAAAAATTTAGCAAATGCTTCTGCCAGTTCACCTAAACCGAATGCTGTTAAATTCACTATCCGCCTAGAGCCATCAATCCCGTACGAGCACTCGTCGTGAATTCGAAAAGAGTTATTGCATTTTTTTCGTCAACTTAGGCATTTATAACAGAAACAAGATCCGAACTTTGAAACTTTTTTGTGTGCGATGAAAAGGTTCCCGCGCGCGGGAATTGAAATGTTCCATCGAATTTCGCCTTCGCAGACTTTACTTTTCGACTTCTTAGGCCACCCTGGTAAGCTATTTTAAGTTGTTGTTTTACACTAAATCGTATCTACATTCATTTCATGTCATTACAACAAAAACAAAAATTAAAAGACAATCAGAACGTTATTTGTAAAACAATTTCGTTCGTTAGTTGTGAAAGTAAATTGCATTATGTAAGCAACGCAAAGTATATCTTATATCGTATATCTTTGCAACAACGCGACGAATAATCACACATGGCCGCGAGGAATTTATGGAGAAACCCTTTTCAAACAACATATCTTAATTTGTCACAACTTATTTTAAATTTCTTTATAAAAATATTAAAAATCCAATTGTAATGAAGCCCGATCACTACTGCCTGTGTTTGTTTATAAATTTTGCGATGTACGCGTTCTAATTGGCTTATAACCAAGATTGGCTTATAAACAAATGCGCTGATTGGTCCAAAACGAAATTTACCCTTGTTACTTACAGTGAATTTAAATCACATACATACGTCAAATAGACGATGCTACCTGCCATTAAAGCGCTGCCGTCATCAATCTAAGACTATCTAACGAGGCGTCGATGACGTGGCGGTTGCAGCACGAGCCTTTCACACCTGACTTTTAACTCTAAGAATATGCGCTCCCTCGTTAGTTCGGATCTCAAACACTAATGCATCGTGCCCCAGCGCTATTATCGATTTTTAAGGAGGTTATTTCTAGCAGTAATTAGATTCTAAAAACCAAATTTATTTCTAAATATCTTTTATTTTTATTTCAGATTTAAATGGATTTCTATATCATTTTATGTCGCACATCTTAAGAATAAATGAACTTTATTTGACAAGTAATTGTTTTTTTTTCTTTGGAGCAATTTTTATTTTTTCATTTTCAATCTCTGGACCAGCGTTATTATTACGAAAAAAAAATAAAATGAGTTCGGCGCGCTTGGCCCAGCGCTATCATTATCAAACCAGGAATTATCAGAATTCCAGAAATACAATGTGGTTTTGATAAGTGGTAAGTGACCTATGTGAGTTCATTTTCAATGGCAAATAATAGTTGAAAAGCCGAGGATGAGCAGCTAAATACAGATCTTGAACAATATATGAGGTAGAATTTAAAGGCAAAAAATTATTTTAAAAATTTGCTAGATGTTCTAGATTCCATCCAGCATTATTGTCGGGGATAAGTCAGAAAGTTAAATCTTTATGGCCTGTGTTGCATGCTTCGGATGAGATGAATGAAGTTTTTAAGGATATAAAGCCTTTGATTTCGTTTAGGAGGCCTCGAAATTTGGCTGACAATTTAGTAAGATCTAAAATAAAGAAGGCTCCTAATACACGTATAAGGATAAAGGTATGAAAAAGTGTGGAAAATCTAGATGTCAGATATGTAGTTATGTAGAAGAGGCTGAAAAATTTGAATATGGTCATAAGAAGTATTGGATAAATTATCCTTTTGATTGTGATTCAGAAGGTGTAATTTATGTAATAAGATGTATTAGTTGTTCCAAAATTTATTTGGGGAGTACTATAACTACATTTAGGAAGAGGTTTAATAATCATAAGAGCTGTATGAGGAAGTATGAACAAGGGGGTAGAAAAATGGCTGCGGAGCATTTGTACGCACATTTTTTTAGCCCTGGGCATAAAGGTTTGTGTGATGTTAGGGTTATCATTATTGATAAAACTAATGTTGATAGACCAACACAAAGGGACGCTTTTTGGGTATACAAATTAGATAAGTTTGTACCAAGGGGATTGAATGTAAGAGATTTTGATTAATATGTATGGTAATTATGTTATGCACCCTCTCCACATATCCAGACCGAATGCCAACACCCAAGCATGTTAAAACTAACTTATCAAAACATGAAAAAACGGCATTACAAGAATTGATCAACGACAACATCATAATTATCAAGGAGGCAGATAAAGCGGGAGCTACTATTATAATGGACAAAATATTTTACAAAAACAAAATAGAGGAATTATTATCAGATACAGACAACGATGTCTTAGTTAAAGGTGGAAACCACTATCACCTACCCACCGTCTCAGTAATTTTGTGGATCTAATACTTAAACCACTGTGCCAACACGTGCCTAGCTTAATAAGAGACGACTTGGATTTCTTAAATTATTTGCCAGATGAAATTGACGAACATACATTACTAGTTTCATTTGACGTTGTCAGTCTATACACTAGTATACCTCACGACCTGGCACTAACCGCAATTGAATATTGGACCGACAAATACGTAACCAGTTTGCCACGACCCTTTTCGAAAGAATTCATTTTGGAGGCCATTACACTTGTTTTAAAAGAAAACACTTTCACTTTTGACAACAAATACTACCGGCAACTTCAAGGGACAGCGATGGGAACGAAGATGGCACCCACATATGCGACTTTAGTTACGGGTTATCTTGAAAAATTTTTATACACAAAATATGAGGAAACATTTGGCAAAAACGAAGTGGAAGATTTCATCGAAATTTTCAAAAGATTCCTTGACGACTGCTTTTTGTTTTGGAAACGATCTATCGAAGACCTTCGTAAATTTTATAAAATAAGAAATAATCTACATAAAAAATAAATTTTACAATGGAAAAAGACGAATCGAGAATCCCATTTTTAGACGTATTAGTTTACAAGGAAGGACGAAAACTGCATACGGATATATTTAATAAGAAGACAGACACAGACACAGACCAATACTTGAACTTTAATTCCTGCCATCTTAAACACACCAAACAGAACATACCCTACTCCCTCGCAAAAAGGATCTGCAGTATTGTATCGAAACCAGAGGTAAGAAACCAAAGACTGCGTGAACTTGAAGATTTTCTAAAATCACAAGAATATCCGACAAAACTGATACAACAAGGAATTACGAAAGCAGAATCTCTCACAACATCAGAACTACGCCAAAACAAGAATCAGTCAACTCGACAATCACAAACATTACCGCTGGTTATAACACATAATCCAAAGAACCCACAAATAGTTGGAAAAATTAAGCAAGATCTCCAGTTTTTAAACAACTTTTCATAGATGAAATCCATACTAGACAACACGAATATTATCGTAAGTAGACGTCAACCAAAAAACCTTAAAAAATTATTCACTGGGGCAGAATTTTCATCTGCAGGAATGCGGGACATGCGACATCTTAATAACTGGGCATGACATAAACTTTAAGATGGGAGATTAAATCTGCGATGACATGCAAGTCAAAATACGTTATATATGTCATCATATGTCTAAAATGTCACTGCTTTTATGTTGACCAAACGGAACACTTGCGGAGCAGAGTCATGCTACACAAAGAACAAATAAAGCATGACAAGTATAGACAGTTAAAAGTCAGTGAACACTTAGCGAAATGTAGCAATGGGAGTTTTAACATTACGCCTATATACAAATGTGAAAATACCACGAGACTATTTAGAGAAAAGAAAAAAAACAAGATATCCCTAAATTTCTTAGACCAGAACTTAATTCTAGTTATCATAAGTAATAAATACCAGCACTATGAAAGTCATACCAAGCATACCGGAAACAATGAACTACCGGACAAAACTAAGTGAAAACACAAAAGATACTTTAACGTAATTACTTAAGTCATGTAAATTAATTAACAATCAGTTGTAAATATGTAAGTATGGAAACAATCATACCACTGATATGTAATATGCACCTGAAAAACTAAATATAGTGAAAATGTTAGTGCGAAAACAAAATATAAATGAGTGGTTATTTCTTCTGCCGTCAAATCAAAAACTTTTTTCTAGACTCTTTTGTGTGTGTGTGTGTAAATATATATATATATATACCTGATAAAAATGAATGAATTAAAGACGAGAAATACTTACTTTTTCTGTCGCTACTCAGAGTTTCACGCGCTTAGGCGATCATCAGGCAACTGACAGATAATATTTTATCATTCACAATAAGTTTGGTTATAGTTAGTGGTTTAAAGTTGCATGTCGGCAAGTGTTAAATAAATCTGAGCGTTTGTTAAGCAGTTTCTTCCGGCTTTTTAAGATTAAAAGTTTTTCTTCTAAGCACAGGTGACATTTTTTTGAATTGACGGGAGTTGTAAATTGTTTCATTATTCCCCATTTGACCTCATAGCTTCTACCATTTTCATTTATCTGCCATATGTGCTTTGATAATTCTGTTTCATTTCGGTATTTGATGTTGTTAATGGATTTGCAGTGGTTTCTGTAGCGTGTCTTGAAGTCGTTGGATGTTACACCTATGTATGTCTTTGTATCGTTGTTGTCAGTAGTCGTTATGTCGGCTTTGTAAACAACATTTGTTTGTAGGCATTTGCCTTCGATGGGACATTGCCTGTTCTGTCTGCAGTTGCAGTCTCGCGTTTCGTTTGTTTTGTTTTGTCTGTCTTGGTTTTTAAGTATCGTTTTGTTGTGTCGTGAAATAAATGTTCGCATGTTTTCATTGCAGCTGTAGCTAACGCGTACTGTATGTCTGTTAAAAAGCTTGTTGAGTTTATTGTTAGGAGGAAAGTGCTTGTCGATCAGTTGTAAAAAGTTCTGCGCTAAATTTGTCTTGACGTTTTTGCTGTAAGGTGGGTTGTACCAAACAGAATTATCAAAGCACATATGGCAGATAAAAGAAAATGGTAGAAGCTATGAGGTCAAATGGGGAATAATCAAACAATTTACAACTCCCGTCAATTCAAAAAAATGTTACCTGTGCTTAGAAGAAAAACTTTTAATCTTAAAAAGCCGGAAGAAACTGCTTAACAAACGCTCAGATTTATTTAATACTTGCCGACATGTAACTTTAAACCACTAACTATAGCCAAACTTATTGTGAATAATAAAATATTATCTGTCAGTTGCCTGATGATCGCCTAAGCGCGTGAAACT